>CAMQGK010000299.1:21557500-21590000 GCA_947000775.1 Pterois miles | reverse complement strand
AGTGTTGATAACTGCCGTCTGTTTGTGGGTGGGATTCCCAAGACCAAGAAGCGCGAGGAGATCCTGTCTGAGATGAGGAAGGTCACCGACGGAGTCGTGGACGTCATAGTGTACCCCAGCGCCGCAGACAAATCCAAGAACCGAGGCTTCGCCTTCGTGGAGTACGAGAGCCACCGAGCGGCCGCCATGGCCCGCCGCAAACTGCTGCCAGGTAGACCCCGAACACCGACGATTCAGCTTTGTTCTTTTAAGTTTAGAGCAAGAAAACTCTCCTTGTTGGTGCAGCGAGCACGTTCTCACTCCCAATTTGTCAAATACCAACACTTGTTTGGTTTCTGTACTTATTTTAAGCCAAATCTTTTCCTAAACCAAACCAAGGAAACCTAAAATCTACATAAAACTACACTGGAAACGATGGCCTAATTCCTGGTTCCTGGTTGATTACGTGGATTACGTACTGTACAAACTGATTTTGTGCTGACATCACAAAAAAAGTGAAATTTGTGTGTTTGTACACAAATCAAGACATTAAATTTCGTGACTGTTTCATGAGCCACTGTGTGACTGGGCTGATTATTGATAAATTGGGAGTGACAGTGTGCTGCGTTCAGGGAAACTCATCTGCTGAATAACATTGACAAGCTTTGTTTTAACCCAAATAATAACCCTACATGGACATTACGAAAAGGACGACACTAAATTAGTCATTTCACAACTAGACTAAGAGGTGACAGCCATGCTAGCAGCTTGTGAATGTACTGAGAGACAGCGGTGCTTTGAGCTAAATGCTAACATGCTAGCATGCTGATATTAGCAGATAATACTTAGTTAAGTTTCGTGTTAGCATGCTAATCTTCAAAATTAGTACGGATGGACATGAACATGTTGAGCTGATGAAAAGTCAGAGGATCAACAGAGTTCTGATTGTTCATCCTCAGAGGAACGTGAATGATGAACCGTATTTCATCATCATCATCATCATCCAGTAATAGACGCTGAGATGTTTCAGGCTGAACCGAAGGCTGCTGATATCATAACTGAAACAGTTTCAGACTAATATAAAGATACTGCAGCGCTGTTGAATGTGCCAACAGTAGTTTTTAACTTCCATGTTTCTGAAATGATTTTTCATAGACGTGAACAGAAACGTTTCCTGCAGTGAACACATGCATCTGTAATGGTTTTAATAACATGTTATTTTAAAGCTGCCAGTGTTAACCCTTTAACTCATAAAAGTCAACACAACACAATAAAAGATGTCAAAGTCTACATGGACTGACTGTTATCAGCAGCCAATCACAGCCTGTGTCACTGGGTCAGTGTCCAATGGGAGAAGGGCTCTGATAGGCTGAGATGACGAGGAGATAAGTTTCATGGACTCTTTAGATGATAATGTCTATAGATAATGTTCATAGATTCCATAAATATAGTTCATACGTGGTTCATCGATCTATGTGATGTTTACAGCATTTGGTAATCATTAAAAAAGACGTAGTATATATGAATTGTTATGTGCATCAATAAATGAATCAGAATATAGTTGCTATCGTCTCTTATCAGCTATCACTCAATATATAATTTCTAAACTATTTATTTCATATTACACAACTAATGATAAATAGTAGTAAATAGTAAAATAACTATTAAGTTAATTTTAATTAACTATCAATTTATCGTATACTAATGGCGTTCTATCATTGGACAAAACTTATGAGTTAGAATCAACTTTACTGACCAATTAGAAATACTGTAACTTTGTTATTCGAACTGTTAATGTTACGCACATTATAACTGATTTATTTACTACATTATTTGTTAGTGATTACCAAACAATTTGTAAACTTTTAAGAAATCACATCTAAAGGTTAATAGTCGATTTATAAACTGTCTATAAATATTATTTAGATGCTATTATAAAGTTACAATGATAATTAGAATATCTTGTTATATGGTGAATAATAATGTTTACAGATGCTTTAAATATAGTTAACAATAAACAATCAGAATATAACTGAACTCATCTCATCAGCTATGATTCAATATAGTATAATATACATATTTTTATATATATATATACATATTTATATATATATGTATATATACATACATATACATGTATACATATATATAATTACGTACATAAATACGTATTTTTTCTAATGTCATTATTTCGAGTGTAATGTGAAGTCAACATACAGTATCATCATAATAACGATATTCAAATGAAACTCACCTGTCGCCTCCCTCAGGTCGTATTCAGCTGTGGGGTCACGCCATCGCCGTGGACTGGGCGGAGCCTGAGGTGGAGGTGGATGAGGATACCATGGCAACCGTGAAGATACTGTACGTCAGGAACCTGATGCTGCAGACCACCGAGGAGACCATTGAGAAGGAGTTCAACAGCCTCAGACCAGGTACTGCAGAACACAGCACAATCCAGCTGCCAAACCAGACCGGCTTCACACAGGTGGGACTAATGAGGGCGGAGCAGGCGATCACACCGCTAACACGTAAAGACCTAAAGCATAAAACAAGTCTAAAACATAAGTAAAATCACAGAAAAGCAGACAGAAAACAGTTTGCTAGATCTCTTCATGCAGGTCATTCTAGAAACAATATTCAGTATTAATAAAACCAAAACCAGCAGCTTGGACTGGACTCGCGTTGGACCTGGTCCTGGTTTCCAGGAGGTTTCCAGGAGGCTGAAAACAGGTGTGAACTGAGTCTGCTGTGTTCCAGGCGCAGTGGAGCGAGTGAAGAAGATCAGAGACTACGCCTTCGTCCATTTCTTCCAGAGAGACGACGCCATCAACGCCATGAACACCCTCAACGGAAAGGTCAGCAGCGATCAGCGTTCACACGCTGCGGGACTTTAACTGATGGTAACAAGGTGTGAACAGTTCCCCCACCACTGATAGTGGTTTTATCCCCTCGTTCCTCCAGCTGGTGGACGGCTCTCCCATCGAGGTCACTCTGGCCAAGCCGGTGGACAAGGACAGTTATGTCCGTTACACCAGAGGGACGGGAGGACGAGGAGGATCGCTGCTGCAGACCGACTACGCTGCCTACACTCTGGGACAGGTAGGACCCCGAACACACCACGACCTCTGACTGGTAGGACCCCGAACACACCACGACCTCTGACTGGTAGGACCCCGAACACACCACGACCTCTGACAGGTAGGACCCCGAACACACCGCGACCTCTGACGGGTAAGACCCCAAACACACCGCGACCTCTGACTGGTAGGACCCCGAACACACCACGACCTCTGACAGGTAGGACCCCGAACACACCGCGACCTCTGACGGGTAAGACCCCGAACACACCGCGACCTCTGACTGGTAGGACACCAAACACACCGCTACCTGTGACAGATAGGACCCTGAACACACCGCGACCTGTGACAGGTAAGACCCCGAACACACCGCGACCTCTGACTGGTAGGACCCCGAACACACCGCGACCTCTGACAGGTAGGATCCCGAACACACCGCAACCTCTAACAGGAAGGACACCGATCACACCGCGACCTCTGACAGGTAGGACCCCGAACACACCGCGACCTGTGACAGGTAGGACCCCGAACACACCGCGACCTGTGACAGGTAGGACCATGAACACACCGCGACCTCTGACTGGTAGGACCCCGAACACACCACGACCTCTGACAGGTAGGACCCCGAACACACCGCGACCTCTGACAGGTAGGACCCCGAACACACCACGACCTCTGACTGGTAGGACACCGAACACACCGCAACCTGTGACAGGTAGGACCCCGAACACACCACGACCTGTGACAGGTAGGACCCCGAACACACCGCGACCTGTGACAGGTAGGACCCTGAACACACCGCGACCTGTGACAGGTAGGACCATGAACACACCGCGACCTCTGACTGGTAGGACCCCGAACACACCACGACCTCTGACAGGTAGGACCCCGAACACACCGCGACCTCTGACAGGTAGGACCCCGAACACACCACGACCTCTGACTGGTAGGACACCGAACACACCGCAACCTGTGACAGGTAGGACCCCGAACACACCACGACCTGTGACAGGTAGGACCCTCAACACACCGTGACCTGACAGGTAGGAACCTGAACACACCATGACCTGACAGGTAGCACCCCGAGCACACCAGGACCAAAACATCAGCAGAGACCTGAGGGGGCCACATAGAGGATCCGTCTTCTGCATGACGACGCTGCTCCGTGTACAGTATACAGTGTATAGGTTCATCTTCTGATGAACATGAATGTCAGTGTTGATACTGTAAGCAGTTCTGACCTGACGACCTTCCTCCACATCCTCCAGGTGTACGACCCCTCGGCGGCGTATCTCGGTCCCCCTGTGTTTTACGCCCCTCAGGCCTACGCCGCCGTACCAGGTCAGTTTCGCTTCCCGGCAGCCAAAGCTCACATTGGAGGTCGAGGTCTGATCAGGACGCCGTCCGTCAGAGGTGAGGACTGTTTCCTTCTGAAACTGAGGACACTGAATGTGAACTTAATAAGGTCAGGAGAGTTTCAGAACAGAGTTAGCCAGCGTATCTGATCTGAACTCAAGGCATCCAGCTGAGGACGCCACATCTGGAGACCTCAGGTCTCCTTACTGGCTCTCAGACCTGAGTCCAGCCATCTGAACAGGATCAGGACACGTTACAGTCGTTACATGATTATGATAAAGAACAATAAACAACATTTTAGGATTTTCCCAAGTTTCGGTGCTCTAATATTTCATTTTGCAGGAGATGATAAACTTTGAGGTCGTCGTCTGAAACAAAAACACATGAAGTCATTTTCTTTGTCTCTGTGTCGTCGTCGAACTAAACGGCATCAAATCAAGATCACCTCATCTAAAGATTATTTGTATGCCTGAATATGTTAATGATGAAATATGATCCACTGAATCAAAGGCACTTCATTATTGATCAACTATTAAATCGGAATGTAAAGATTTTAAAGATTTGGATGCTCAGTGAGCTGAAGACGCTGCAGCGGACAGATGAACTGTTATCATTACTAATAATTGTCTGATTCTTCTTCGGTTTGATTTCCGATGATTTGATTGATTTCACTGCCTTTTCGGTCTCCTGTAGAAATTTACATGACTGTACCTGTAGGGGCTGCCGGGGTGCGGGGGCTGGGTGGGCGGGGATACCTGGCCTACGCCGCCGGGGTCGGAGCCGTGGGCGGAGCCGGCGGCGGCGCCTCCTACGGCCTGAAGGCGGACAAACAGGCAGAGGAGAAGCTGTACGACCTGCTGCCGGGCATGGAGCTGACCCCCATGAGCCCTGCCGCCATGAGCCTGAAGGCCGCCGCCATCAAACCAGCAACACAGGTAACACAACACACCTGTTACCTGTTACACAACAAGATTCTACTGGCTGATTTCTACTTTGGGTATAATTTCGTAGTTTTGTGCACCATTTCTATTTGTAATTAAATTCCACCAAAGTAGTCCTGAGATCGGACCGCAGTCCAGTGGTCGATGACCAGGACCGAATGGAGGACACTGAAGGGGTCGCGGAGCTGGTCCACCCAGCTGACCTGTTTGTGGGCTTGGAGGAGGAGCCATCAGACCTCCAATGATTAGTGGAGGGAACTGAGGAGATGATGACTTCCTGTTATACAATGACTTCCTGTTGGACAATGGCTTCCTGTTATACGATGGCTTCCTGTTAGACGATGGCTTCCTGTTAGACGATGGCTTCCTGTTGGACGATGTCTTCCTGTTGGACGATGACTTCCTGTTGGACGATGACTTCCTGTTGGACGATGTCTTCCTGTTGGACGATGTCTTCCTGTTGGACGATGACTTCCTGTTAGACGATGGCTTCCTGTTAGACGATGTCTTCCTGTTGGACGATGACTTCCTGTTGGACGATGACTTCCTGTTGGACGATGGCTTCCTGTTACACAATGGCTTCCTGTTAGATGATGGCTTCCTGTTAGACGATGACTTCCTGTTGGACGATGGCTTCCTGTTACACGATGACTTCCTGTTAGATGATGGCTTCCTGTTAGACGATGACTTCCTGTTGGACGATGACTTGCTGTTGGACGATGTCTTCCTGTTGGACGATGACTTCCTGTTGGACGATGGCTTCCTGTTACACGATGGCTTCCTGTTATACGATGACTTCCTGTTAGATGATGGCTTCCTGTTAGACGATGGCTTCCTGTTATACGATGACTTCCTGTTGGACAATGGCTTCCTGTTACACGATGGCTTCCTGTTAGATGATGGCTTCCTGTTAGACGATGACTTCCTGTTGGACGATGGCTTCCTGTTAGATGATGGCTTCCTGTTAGACGATGGCTTCCTGTTGGACGATGACTTGCTGTTGGACGATGACTTCCTGTTGGACGATGGCTTCCTGTTACACGATGGCTTCCTGTTAGACGATGGCTTCCTGTTAGACGATGACTTCCTGTTAGACGATGACTTCCTGTTGGACGATGACTTCCTGTTGGACGATGACTTCCTGTTGGACGATGTCTTCCTGTCGGACGATGGCTTCCTGTTAGACGATGACTTCCTGTTACACGATGGCTTCCTGTTAGACGATGGCTTCCTGTTATACGATGACTTCCTGTTAGACGATGGCTTCCTGTTAGACAATGGCTTCCTGTTAGTGTGTTATTTAACTCGTAGCGGTCCCGGCTGTACTCTGGACAGCGATAACAGCGTTTCCTGTTCTGATACTTCCGGGCTCAGGTTCTGGAGGAGTTGTGTCAGAAGAATAACTGGGGTCAGCCGGTCTATCAGCTCCACTCGGCCATCGGTCCGGACCAGAGACAACTGTTCCTCTACAAGATCACCATCCCAGCTCTGGCTACACAGTACCCCAACGTGTAAGAGTACTGCCTTACTACCGCTGCTACTACTACTACTAATACTACTACTACTGCTTTAACCATCAAATATAGATGGTAAAAAATAAATATATAAATAAATAAATAAATAAAAATATCTATCTATCTATCTATCTATATCTCTATCTATATATATAGTTATATATCTATATATATATAGATATATAGTTATATATAGATAGATATATAACTATATAGATATATAGTTATATATCTATAGTTATATATCTATCTATATATAACTATATATCTATATATATATAGATAGTTATATATAGATATATATCTATATATATATATATAGTTATATATCTATAGTTATAACTATATATATATATATATATAACTATAGATATATATATATCTATAGTTTTATATATATATATATATATCTATAGTTATATATCTATCTATATATAACTATATATAACTATATATATATTTATAGTTATATATATATATTTATAGTTATATATATAAATATATATATATAACTATAAATATATATATATATAACTATAAATATATATATATATATAGTTATATATATATATAACTATAAATATATATATATATATATATATATATATATATATATATATATATATAACTATAAATATATATATATATATATATAACTATAAATATATATATATATATATATATATATATATATATATAGAGAGAGAGAGAGAGAGAGAGAGAGAGAGAGAGAGAGAGAGCTATATATCTATAAAACATTTGAATGTGTGCCACAATAAACTATTAAACTATACATCTGTAATTAGATCATGACTAATAATTAGTAAACATGAATTATTTCATTGTTTATTAACAGTAAAATAACTTAACTAAGTTAACTTAACTAACCTTAACTAAGTTAATAACTGCAATCAATTTACCATTTTTAAATAAGATAAGATAAGATATTCCTTTATCAGTCCCACAGTGGAGAAATTTACAATGGTGACCACAATGGTGGTTATTATAGTGTGACCTAAAGATTACAGCTACTACTGCATTTACTTCATCTACACCACTGCTGTTACTACTACTAGTACTACTGCTACTTATCAACTACTCCTCCTGCTACTGCTAGTACTACTATTACTCATGCAGCCGTTACTGCGACTCTTTCTGCAGCTCATATTAATAAACTGGTCTGTAATCCGTAGATGTCTAGATTCTCCAGGTCCAGGTCTATAATCCGACTCCCCCCCACGCCGCCGTGTCCTCTCTCCCTGCAGACATCCCTTCACACCGGCGAAGCTGTGTGCGGCCGTAGAAGAAGCTAAAGTCCACGCCGCCGAGCACACCCTGCAGACGCTCGGCCTGCAGACAGAGGGCGCCGCCGACGCCACCTGTGCTACCGCCGCCGCCGTGGCCTCGGTAGCCTTCCCAGGTATGTGAAGGTCCGTACCCAAAACCAACTAACTCTCCTTAATAGAACCGAGAACCACCCGACTGGACCGTTATCAGTATCTCCTGATGTAATACCATCATACTAGCAGGGAGACGAGTCCATATGTGTTGAGATCTAGACTGATCGCTGCACCGCCAGACCATCACACACTTCTAACGACTTTTACTTTGTAAAACCTCTACATGAATCCAGTAACATGTCTGATTTTCAGCAGGTCTGTAGTCAGAGACGTCCTGAAGTCAAATCTATCAGGATCATTATCAGGAATTATTGATTACAGTTTTTATCAAAGAATAAAGACGTTTCCCTCACAGATTAGTGGGATTTTCTTTTTAATTTATCAGGGTCATGTAATGTTTTATACTCTGCTGAATATAATCCATCAGTCTGATTTCCATAGATGGATTCTGTAGATCCAGTTCCCTTTGTTAACACCTTATTTTGAAAAGCGGCCGTAGTCCCAGGTGTCTACTTCCTCTAACTCCTCCAAGGTGGTCTCTAGCTCTCCGTCAGCTCCGTTCTCTTTATCCATCCATGGTCAGCTCCATCGGGGCCGTCTGAATGCATTTAACATAAATGTCAGTATATGGAGCTCTACAGTCGTAGCGTCGGCCCGTCGGACCACGGAGACGAGAGCGACGGCCGGCCGGACCGCACGTTACCGCCGTACGATGACGTCTCCCGTTGAATTGTGGGAGGAAACCGGAGCACCCGGAGAAAACCCACATTACCACAGAGAGAACATGCAGACTCGTACACCTCTCGCTGTGAGGCGACGCTATAAACCACTGCACCGCTGTGCAGCAAGGTGGAATCACTAAAACTTAAAGTCACGATACATAGAAGTGATTTTCCCGCCCTGCTAGTGTGTATCAGTGAACATTCTCGCGTTCAGCGGCGTCATCACTAACTCGTTACAGCAGTAGAAACTCAGCTCATTGTGAAGCGAAGGACTCGTTGATGAAGGTTGACTTCTGGTCCGGTTTTCTTCCAGGTTACACTCTGGCGAGCCCGGCAGCGTCCGCGGTCGCCTCCCAGCTGAAGCAGGCCGTGTCTCTGGGTCAGGACCTGACCACCTACACCACCTACGAGGGATACCCCGCCTTCGCCGTGGCCACGCGCCACACCGACGGATACGGCGTCTTCTAGGAGAGCGGTCTCCAGCCAGCTCCAGACGCATTCACACTACACTGCTTTTATTTTTCTATTGTTTTCTGAATGAAATGCTCTGAGGGGCTCGGCTCCAGTCAGTCGCATCAGTTATTTCTACACAGACTAAAGCAGAATAGTGGGAATGCACCTTTATGCTGCAGCTTCAACAGGACGACAAAACTGGACAAGAACCTGCTGCTGGGGGCGTTTGGGACTCGTCAGCGGCCCTGAAACAAATTCACCCGTCACATCTTTTCTTCTTCACGTTACAGTCTCTGAATTACTCGAACGTACGTTAACTGCATTTATTCTGTGATTGGTTAAGTAGCTGCAGGCAGCCTCTGATTGGCTGCAGGTGGGAATGTTCTTCAGCAGTTTTTAGTTTGTTTCTAGTATTTTACAATATTCATAAACTGAATCAGATGAATAGATTTTGTTATTTGTAGCAACCCTGTGTTGTTATCTCTGAGGTAAGTGGGAGTTGTAGTTTTCTTGAATGTCTTTCAGCTGCCAAATGTAGTTTTGCACTGTTTCAGCGTTTTCTCTGGCAGTCTGGTGACTGGAGATACAGTCAGGTTTTAAATGGAGGCCCTGTCTCTGGGGCATTCTGGACTTTGTAGTTCTACAAACCGTGAATATGTAGTTTTTAGAACTTTGTGTCCTGAGCTTTTTCCCTTCAACACGACGCTTTGAGGAAACGTTTTTGGGTTTTCTGTCGTCCTGTTAGAGGAGCTTTCAGCTCCTTTCCTCAGACGGTTCTGGTTTTATTACGAGCTGCAGTTCTGCTGCTGATGAAACTTAACCGGCGCGTTTAAAGGTGAACGGAAACCTCTGAACAGGACCAGAAACGTCAGATTCAGCTCTTCACCGTCGTTCTGGTCGATATTTCTTTTTCACGCTCCAGTATTTTTATGTTCTCGTCGTGCGTCGTTTGTTTCTCGATGTCGGTTTAAACCTTCTGAGGAGCCTCAGAGCCAGATTCCAGACCCTCTCCTCCTACAGTATCTGAGTGGTGAGAGATCCGAGTCCTGGTCCATCAGTTCTGGTTCAGGGTGGACAGCTCGACGTCTCTGTAGTGCTGTCTACGTACGTACCGCTGACCGCAGCCTCGTGGTGGAGGTCTGCTGTCTGATTGGATACGTAGCTGTGATGTCAGTTTATCAGTTTATCAGACCAGAGTTTCTGTTTACAGCCTGCAGGAAGAAATCAGGTTTTTTCACCTTTATTTGAATATAAAGTCAAAGTACCGACAGTTAAACTTCTTGGCGGCGCCTCCTCGTGGTGGCATCACATCACCGTTGTTCCCATTATAACGAACATCAGAGAGCAGCAGACGACGTCCTCCTTTCTCCTATTTACGTGTTTTTGGAGATTTTGACGACACGCCGACGCAGAGACAGTATTAAAGTGTGTGAAGCACTTCAAAGTTATTTTTATACCAGGAATAAATACATATCCAGACGCTGAGTGTGGACTTATTGTCTGTCCTCTAATTGACCTGGAAACGAGAAACTAGTGGATCAGAACTAGTCTGTGATGAGCAGACAGGATTGTGGGTATTCTGGAGGGTTTCATATCATTAAAGCTGTTGTGATGTTTCATAATTTGTAATCTTACAAATAAAGAGGTTAAATCTGCTCTTCTGTGTCTGGATTATTTCACTACTTTTATAGTTTTTTAAACATATTTTACCTTCAGGTTCACCTACCAGGTACTCTATAATACTGTGGTGGTAGTAACTGTAGTAACACTGGTATCTGGTAAATGCAGCAGATGAAGTATGGAGGATTTAAAGAAATATTATATTATACTTTTACGTATTCATTTTTATACATTTTAAATTTATTTTTTTCCTGTAATAGTTTATTTCTAAATGTATTTATACATCTTTTTATGAATATCAAATATACATACATGAATATAAAAAATGCAAAAATAAATAAATGTGAAAATATATAAAACTAAATACTTAAAAGGGAAAATTAAACAGAAGAGTAAAGTAATAAGGGTATTAATATAAAGATAAATAAATGAAGCAAATTAAAACAGAAATATCAATTTATGTCACATTTTATCAATTAGTGATTACATTTATTATTAATATTTTATTACAATTAATTATATTTTATTTATCTATTTATTCAGTAATTTATTTATTGATTTATTTCTTATTTTGGCAGGTTTTGTCCTCCATACACAACAGTGGTGATATGGAGGTTTTAAATGCAGGACTGTGACTTTAATTCACGTTCATCATTAAACAGAGTCTAACCTGAGCTCAACAGCAGCAGCAGGTGGTCCGGGTCCGGGTCCGGGTCCGGGTCCAGGTCCAGGTCCAGGTCCAGGTCCAGGTCGACGTCTGAAGACCTGCTGACTGGCCAGAAATAGAGACTTCGGTTTCATCTCTACTACTACTACTACTACTACTACTACTACTACTACTGCAGCAGCAGCAGCAGCATTAAGCAGCAGCCAATCACCTGCTGCCTGCAGAGAGACAAACAGCTGATCGTACATTAACGGTCCGTTCAGAGCTGAAATAAAAGCAGAACACAGTCAGTTAAACAGATGATGACGAGCTTCACATCATCAGCTGGGCAAATTAAGACAAACATCGTTTATCTTCACATTTCTGGAGAAATAATCGTTCAGCAGCAACAAGATTTTAATTTATCTGAAAATACATTAGCAGCACAGCCACCTCAGTGTGATTAATGTCTGACAGAAATACTCAGAGAGATCAATGTTCATCATCTTCACATCTCAGTCCATCACAGACCGACTGTCGGCACCTCGGAGACACTTCGTACTGACAGGAAACATCGTTAAAGCTGAGAAATAACCAGAAGAGGAGCAGACTGATCAGTGGAACCAGTGATTTACTGTGATGGTACATTGTTGACAGAATAAGAGACCAACCAGATAAGATAAGATAAGACAAGATATTCCTTTATCTTAGATAAGAAGATGCTGTAGATTTATGGCATATTTATTGATTTCTAGCCTAATAAGATCAGACTCTGTTAACGTGAACTCCTGTTACGTCATGTAACCAAACATCGAACCATCAACTGGAGATGACACCACTGAAAGACGGAGGAGTAGTTCTCGCTCTCTTCTATCCTTTTTAACCAGAAAACAAGATTTATGCTGAAATATTGACCGAAAATGAGGATCGGCAGCTGACAGCAGCCTCGGTCGACGCTCAGCCTGCTGCCTGTAGTGAAATGAGGACTAAATGATCAATGGACTTTTCTCAGAGAGCTTCGCACCACGTCGGCGTTCACACACACATTCACACACTGATATCAGAGGCCCATCGTTCATCTAATCACACTGATGGATCAGCCTTCGGGAGCATTTGGGGTTAAGGGTCTTGCTCAAGGACACTTCAACATGTGAGCGGAGGATCGAACCGCCGACCTTCAGATTGGTGGACGACCCGCTCTGCCCGCTGAGCCACAGCCGCCCCGAGGAGGCGTGGTATCAGATATTTAACAGATATTTAACATTTTAACTCCCCCGGCCAGCCGTTCGTCCTCCGCTGGAATAAACTGAAACAGGACGTCTGACTGAAGTTCAGCTCTAAACCTTCATCCCAACAGAAAACCACCACACTGACGCCGACTGTGGTCACATCCTGTTTGGAGGGTCTAGTATCTATAGATCTAGATGCTTCTGTGAACTCAGAGCTCAGACTGTGTCTATGTGCTGAGGTCCAGGTTCAGGTTCACAGGAACCAGCAGCTATGGCTGTACCGTGAAACTGAGGGTGGGAACACAGGACATGATCAGCAGTGTCCACCAATAAACGACATCTCCACTGGTTTCTGGTCGCTCCGCCGGTTTCTGGTCACTCCGTCGGTTTCTGGTCGCTCCACTGGTTGGCACCGCTGCCCAGCTGGATATTGAGTCATTTTGGGGTTTTCTTCTTCTTCTTTGTATTCTCCTTTACAGGACAGGCAGCAGGGTGCAGACCTCCACCAAGACTGTGTCCACCAGTGAATAACGTAAGGAATGAATAATGAATAATGTGAGTAATGTGACCACCCTGTGATTCAGTACTACAACCTCCATGTCCATTACGTGACGCCATCGAGCCAAAAAAAAGAGGTGAATCAGTGAACTCTCTAATAGCCCTTATTTAGATCAAGTTGTGAAATGGATCCAGAGTTATTTCCTTGGAACTGGAGCGAGGGCTTGGCGAGGGCTGGGAGGCGGAGTTAAAGGAAACACTACCAATGGATGAGGAAGATCGCTGGATGAGCTGGATGCTTTGTCAGCCATGTTGGCCTCACACTCCACTGAGCAGCTCCGACGCTGGATCCAGTTCTCTTTATACATCCATGATTCAGATCCTCTCCAGAAGGTCCCGGGTTCTTCTTCAGTCCTCTCAGGTTCTCGAACTTCAGGCCTTTCATGTTCTCTGTAGTCCTGCTGACAGCCAACAGCTCCTTGGTGGAGTTAACTATGAATTCTGGATGATCAACGAGATGGTTCAGAAAACTAGAATCAGCTGACGGCGTCATATTAAAAATTAGTATTTAGTGAGATGAACTGCCTGCTAGTTAGCCAGGCATCGCTAGCACTTAGCTAGCCGGTCGTCCACAGTGACTGGGCGGTGAGTTCAGTTAGCTTGTTAGCTCCCATCTAGCCAGCTAAGTCAGACAGTGGCAGCTAGCAGGCCGTCCAGTCAAACTAACGTCCCACGCTGATGTTGCAGACCTTGCAGCTGGGGTCCTTCTTGGCGTTGACGGTGGACTGACTCATCAGCTGGTGCCCGCTGATCCGCGTCACCGTCCCTAAAGACAGATCCACCGGCTCGGTGTAGATCACCTCCAGGATGACGTCCTGGGCGTGGCGGAAAGACAGCGAGCCGTCCTCCTCCTCCGTGCAGCTCAGGAAGCAGTTGTTGGATCTGTCCAGCGCCGGCAGTCTCCCTTTACAGAAGGCGTCTCCGTCGGAGCTGTCCGGAGCCAGGACCAGGATCACGTAGTGGTAGGACGTGTACATGCAGTAGAAATCACCGAAGTACACGTTGGTGTTCTGGTTGAGGAGGACGTCTGCTGGGATCTGTGCAGAATCAAATACAGCGTTAGTGGTACTCCTTCTGCCTCTCCTAATAATACTAATACTACTAATACCAATACGAATAATACTAATACCAATACTAATACTACTGATACTAATACCAATACGAATAATACTAATACCAATACTAATACTACTGATACTAATACCAATACGAATAATACTAATATTCATAATAATAATAATAATAATAATAATAATGGGGGCGGCAGTAGCTCAGTCCGTAAGGACTTGGGTTAGGACACGGAGGTCACCGGTTCAAGTCCCCCATGGACCAAGACCAACTGGTTGCTGGAGAGGTGCCAGTTTACCTCTTGGGCACTGCCGAGGTGCCCCTGAGCAAGGCACCAAACCCCCAACTGCTCTGGGTGCTTGTCAGGAGCAGCCCCCTCACTCTGACAGCTCTCCATTAATGCAGGTATGTGTACTGTGTGAACAACAGAGTGTAAAAACTGAATTTCCCCACTGTGGGACTAATAAAGGAATATCTTTCTTTCTTTCTTTCTAATACTACTACCAATAATAATAATAATAATGTATAACAGAGAGAGACAGTGGTGAAATAGGGAGACAGAGGACACGACATGCAGCAAAGCGCTTCGGACAGGACTCGAACCTGAGGCCGCTAACAAAGAAAGAAAGAAAGAAAGAAAGATATTCCTTTATTAGTCCCACAGTGGGGAAATTCAGTTTTACACTCTGTTCTTCACACAGTACATATACATGTCAATGGAGAGAGCCGCTAATATTAATACTAATATTAATACTAGTATTAGTATTAATACTAGTATTAATGTTAGCATTAATACTAATATTAATATTAGTATTAATGCTAACATTAATACTAGTATTAGTATTAATACTAATATTAATGTTAGCATTAATACTAGTATTAGTATTAATACTAACATTAATACTAATACTAGTATTAATATTAATACTAATATTAATACATCTAGCTAAACAGAACTAATGGTGCACAGTGAGATTCAACATGTTGAATGCTTTTGAATGATTGGATCATGAAGTCAGCTGTACGTCCAAAAACCAGCAGAGCAACATCACCTGTGTGACCAGAAACCAGCAGAGCAACATCACCTGTGTGACCAGAAACCAGCGGAGCAACATCACCTGTGTGACCAGAAACCAGCGGAGCAACATCACCTGTGTGACCAGAAACCAGCAGAGCAACATCACCTGTGTGACCAGAAACTAGCAGAGCAACATCACCTGTGTGACCAGAAACCAGCGGAGCAACATCACCTGTGTGACCAGAAACTAGCGGAGCAACATCACCTGTGTGACCAGAAACCAGCAGAGCAACATCACCTGTGTGACCAGAAACCAGCGGAGCAACATCACCTGTGTGACCAGAAACTAGTGAAGCAACATCACCTGTATGACCAGAAACTAGCGAAGCAACGTCACCTGTGTGACCAGAAACTAGCGAAGCTTTAACTCCATCACGAACAACATTGTGACGTTCAGGTGTAGCTTCGGCCATTTAGAGTGATTCTTGACCTCCAAAACTTCCCTGAATAAGATAAGATAAGATAAGATAAGATCAGATAAGATATTCCTT
Organism: Pterois miles; assembly: GCA_947000775.1. NCBI lineage: Eukaryota > Metazoa > Chordata > Actinopteri > Perciformes > Scorpaenidae > Pterois > Pterois miles. The sequence continues at coordinate 21,573,865 of CAMQGK010000299.1, read as the reverse complement.
TATTGGTGTGGATAGTGGATAGTGCAATAAAAGACAAGAAGAATAGATTTAAAAAACAGTATTAATACAAATAAAAAAAATTAGTATATACATAATAGAAAAGTAAAGCCAGAAGTATGTCCATTATATCAATAAATAAATAACTGTTCAGTTCCTATAATTTGAGCAGATGATGTAATTGCACATATGAGTCCTTATTTCACTTATGTCCGGTGAGTTTGTTGTGAATGTGACTGTGTATGTGGTCTACTGGGAGCAGTGCTGGTTGTGAATGTGTATGTGGTCTACTGGGAGCAGTGCTGGTTGTGGATGTGTATGTGGTCTACTGGGAGCAGTGCTGGTTGTGGCTGTGTATGTGGTCTACTGGGAGCAGTGCTGGTTGTGGATGTGTATGTGGTCTACTGGGAGCAGTGCTGGTTGTGGATGTGTATGTGGTCTACTGGGAGCAGTGCTGGTTGTGGATGTGTATGTGGTCTACTGGGAGCAGTGCTGGTTGTGTATGTGGTCTACTGGGAGCAGTGCTGGTTGTGGAGTCTAACAGCTGCAGGCAGGAAGGACCTTCTGTAACGCTCCTTCGTACACTTAGGGTGTAGCAGCCTGTCACTGAAGGAGCTCTCCAGAGCTCTGATGGTGTCTCTCATGGGGTGGGAGTCCTTCTCCATCATGGATGACAGCTTAGCCATCATCCTCCTCTCACCCACCACCTGCACTGAGTCCAGAGAGCATCCCAGGACAGAGCTGGCCCTTTTAATAATCTTATCCAGCCTCTTCCTGTCTGCAGCTGTGATGCTGCTGCCCCAGCAAACCACTCTATAAAATATGGCTGATGCCACAACGGTGTCATAAAATGTTTTCAGGAGTGTCCCCTGCTCTCCAAAAGAAGAAGAAGAAGAAGAAGAAGAAGATCTACCTTTATTAGTCCCACAATGGGGAAATTCAATTTACACTCTGTTTAACTCATACATGGTACATGCAGACCTGAAACACACATACATGCATTAATGGAGAGATGTCAGAGTGAGGGGGCTGCTCCTGACAAGCGCCCCGAGCAGTTGGGGGTTTGGTGCCTTGCTCAGGGGCACCTCGGCAGTGCCCAAGAGGTAAACTGGCACCTCTCCAGCTACCAGTTCACACTCAGTTCTTGGTCCATGTCGGGACTTGAACCGGTGACCCTCCGGTTCCCAAGACAACTCCCTACAGACTGAGCTACTGCCGCCCCCCCCAAAAAAAAAGACCTCAGAATAGACACAACAAAACAACTGTGAGCGCCGTTGCCTCACGGCAGGTCTGTGGCGGTACCTGGAAGCGGTGGGGTCCATATGGGGAGTCCTGGGGGGGTTTTCCTGTGTTGAACTCGGTGTTGCAGCTGAAGAAGACCCCCTCCAGCTTGCCGCTGATGGGTGACCCGTGGCTGCCGCTGTTGTCTTTAACCGACGGCAGCATGCGGCAGCACTGAGCATCTCTGGAGCGATAAGAGGGGCTGTTGACAGCAGAGGGCGGGATTAAAACACACCTGGACAGGTAGAGGACACGACAGGACACACCCACTCACACAGACACACCTGGCCTGTTGGAAGTACTCCTTCTGCTGGTTTCTGTAGAAGACGCTGAACGGCAGCATCCTGCAGGCGACGGCCTCGGCTTTCTGCAGCAGCTGGTTCAGATGGACGGTGGAGTAATCTGCAGAGAAGTTCCACATGAAGCCACTGACTAGTAATTCATCTCTGTACCAGACCTGCAGATTCAAACGGGGATGACTGAGATCCTGGCATCTAAAGACGCCTGTTGGATCTTAAAACTGACAGAGTAATAACTGCAGTTGGGAAAATGTCAGTTTGTAGAAGTTTGAAATGATTTACACAAGAACTGAGATTCGCCTAAAAATTAACAATTACTTCAGGATAATAATAAAGAAAAGCACATCGTCTGCATGTTGTGTTATATGATAAACAGTGTAATATTAAAAATAATAACAACAATAATAATAGGTGCAATATCGGTGCAGTTTTTGAGCAAGAGGCTCAAAAGATAAAATAATAGGGGTGACAGCGTGAATCCCTGGTGGGGGCCTCTAAAAAATAAAAAAATAAATAAAAAGCGGTGAGCAGGTATTGCCCAGTAACACATTACACCTGGTTTGCACACTTAAAAGTATAAATAATGAACTGCTGTTATACTGTATTCTCACTGCATTAACTCCAACATATGAACGGACACTGAACTTTATACATGAATCTCAATCAGGGAGCAGAGGAGCTAGAAAAGTTAAAGAACAGGATGGACGTCTCTGGCAACATGAAGCTGTCCACCCTGGTCCCCCTACTCCTCTGGATATGAGAATAAGAAAAGTATTTACAGATAAATCTGCTAAAACCTCATTAATCAGGATAAAGCAGTAAAACCCTGACCTCCTCCCTACGTGGTGTTCGCCACTCGTTATACTTTGTAGTATGTAGATTCCTGCCGTGCAGCTGAACTGAATATTTGGTGGTTATGATCAGGACTGATGTTGGTTAACGATTTTAACTCTGTCAAAGTGGAGAATAACATGAATCAATAGTTGTTGCGACACAGATGTTCTGGTCCTTTTGTCCAACCTGCGGTGCAGAACTCGATGATCTCGCTCCACCGAGAGACGGCGTAGTTTCCGTCCGGCTGTTTGGCGGCTGTCTGGACGGACACGGTGTACTCAGTCCGAGGACTCAGGAACCAATGACCTCTCACCGTCATCGGCAGGGGAACCGCCTTCGCCACCAGCTTCGTTGGTACATCCTGCAAAACAAAGACGCAGGAGGAGGAGCAGGAGGAGGAGGAGGGAGGAGAGGAGGAGGGAGAGGAGGAGGAGCAGGAGGAGGAAGAGGGAGGAGAGGAGGAGGAAGAGGAGGAAGAGGGGCAGGAGGAGGAGGAGGGAGGAGAGGAGGAGGAAGAGGAGGAGGAGGGGCAGGAGGAGGAGGAGGGAGGAGAGGAGGAGGAAGAGGAGGAGGAGCAGGAGGAAGAGGGGCAGGAGGAGGAGGAGGGAGGAGAGGAGGAGGAAGAGGAGGAAGAGGGGCAGGAGGAGGAGGAGGGAGGAGAGGAGGAGGAAGAGGAGGAGGAGCAGGAGGAAGAGGGGCAGGAGGAGGAGGAGGGAGGAGAGGAGGAGGAAGAGGAGGAGGAGGGGCAGGAGGAGGAGGAGGGAGGAGAGGAGGAGGAAGAGGAGGAGGAGGGGCAGGAGGAGGAGGAGGGAGGAGAGGAGGAGGAAGAGGAGGAGGAGCAGGAGGAGGAGGAGCAGGAGGAAGAGGAGGAGGAAGAGGAGGAGGAGTAGGAGGAGGAGGAGCAGGAGGAGCAGGAGCAGGAGGAGCAGGAGGAGCAGGAGGAGGAGGAGGAAGGAGAGGAGGAGGAGGAGGAGGAGCAGGAGGAGGAGGAGCAGGAGCAGGAGGAGGAGGAGCAGGAGGAGGAAGACATTTGATGGAACTAGGATCAGATGTTTGACAGAAATCTGATCCGGTGTTTTGTGGAACCGACCTTGTGTTTGAACTTGTTCTCCTTCTGGTTCTCCTTCTTGTTGAGGTCAATGAAAAAGTGTGTGATCCTCTGTCTGCCTCTGCTCTCCATGTCCCAGCTGATCTTGAACGAGTCACAGGTGACGTTACCGATCTGGATCTGCCGAGGAACCGGCAGGTCGTCCACGTCACCGGTGCCGCCGTCTGCCGAGTCCGTGGCTGGAAGATCAGTTCACACCATCAGCGTACAGACAGGTGTTCACACCTGGAGAAAGTCTACTCAGACAGACAGGTGTTCACACCTGGAGAAAGTCTACTCAGACAGACAGGTGTTCACACCTGGAGAAAGTCTACTCAGACATGAAATGTTTCTGGTGTGACCATAAACTGTCTTTGTGTTAAAGTGATGAGGGGTCGGTTGACCTCTGACCTCCAGATGTGTGGATGTAAATGGGTTCTCTGGGTCCCCACCAGTCCCCCCTTTACAGACATGCCCACTTTATGATAGTCCCAGTCAGTATAACTGTGTTATTGTCTCCTAGTCTAAATGGTGGATCTGAGTATTTCTACATACTGGGTCCCTAAACAGTCCTGAACCCCTTAAACTGGGTCTCAGTGTAAAGCTGAGACTCTGGTGGATCAATGAGTCCAACTGGATCCATGTGTGATGATGTTAGTCCCCATAGGAGCCATTTCATTGATCACTGTATACAATGACCTGTGGTGACCTCTAGGATAATACTACTACTACTACTACTACTTCTACATCCTGGTAACTAGAGACCTAGAGCATTCAGAGGATGGATGCTACATAACAGCAGGTGAACAGAAGCTTTCACACTGAGATCTGAGGCTCATAGGATACATGAATATTCACCGTCAGTGAGCTAAATAGATTAACGATGCTGGTGCCTGTTAGCGTTAGCTTCTGTAATCCAGTCATATCAGACTGTCGTCTCCAGCTGAATCTCAGCCTGTAGACCAGACACCTGGTTCCTGACAGACCGAGTCTAACAGGATTCAGTCAGATCTGTAGAGATGTCTGGATCAGTGATATCAGCCGCTGTGTTGGACGGAGGAAGACTGAGGGGACGTGGACGAGATCAACCTTAACCTAACCCTAACCCTAACCCTAATGCTCAGGTTCAGACAAGACCACTAAATAATTATTAGACATGTGGATGAAACAAGAGATGAATGCAGACGTAATGAAATGAAACTGTTTCCTGTGAAAAGACACTGTATGCATGTCCTCCCTCCTTCCTGTCTGAGGGGACAAAAAGCTTCAGAGACTCTGAACTAGGAGCTTGTTGAACAGGAGAAGGAGGAGGGAGGAGAGGAGGAGGGAGAGGAGGGAGGAGAGGGAGAGGAGGGAGAGGAGGGAGGAGAGGAGGGAGAGGAGGAGGGAGGAGGAGGAGGGAGAGGAGGAGGAGGAGGGAGGAGGGAGAGGAGGAGGAGGAGGAGGAGGGAGAGGAGGAGGGAGAGGAGGAGGAGGAGGGAGGAGGGGGAGGAGCAGGAGGGAGAGGAGGAGGGAGGAGAGGGAGAGGAGGGAGAGGAGGGAGGAGAGGAGGGAGAGGAGGAGGGAGGAGGAGGAGGGAGAGGAGGAGGGAGGAGAGGCAGAGGAGGGAGAGGAGGAGGAGGAGGGAGAGGAGGGAGGAGAGGAGAGGAGGGGGAGGAGAGGAGGAGGAGGGAGAGGAGGGAGAGGAGGAGGGAGGAGAGGAGGGAGGAGAGGAGGAGGAGGGAGAGGAGGAGGGAGAGGAGGAGGAGGAGGGAGAGGAGGAGGAGGGAGGAGAGGGAGAGGAGGGAGGAGAGGAGGGAGGAGAGGAGGAGGAGGGAGAGGAGGAGGGAGAGGAGGAGGAGGGAGAGGAGGAGGAGGGAGGAGAGGAGGAGGAGGAGGAGGGAGAGGAGGAGGAGGAGGAGGAGGGAGGAGGGGGAGGAGGAGGAGGAGGGAGAGAAGGAGGGAGGAGAGGAGGGAGGAGAGGAGGGAGGAGAGGAGGAGGAGGGAGAAGAGGAGGAGGGAGGAGAGGAGGAGGAGGGAGAGGAGGAGGAGGAGGAGGGAGAGGAGGAGGAGGAGGGAGGAGGGAGGAGAGGAGGAGGGAGAGGAGGGAGGAGAGGAGGGAGGAGAGGAGGAGGGAGAGGAGGGAGGAGAGGGGGAGGAGGAGGAGGGAGGAGGAGGAGGGAGAGGAGGAGGAGGAGGGAGAGGAGGAGGAGGAGGGAGGAGGGAGAGGAGGAGGAGGAGGGAGAGGAGGAGGGAGAGGAGGAGGAGGAGGGAGGAGCAGGAGGGAGAGGAGGAGGGAGGAGAGGCAGAGGAGGGAGAGGAGGAGGGGGAGGAGGGAGAGGAGGGAGAGGAGGAGAGGAGGGAGGAGAGGAGGAGGAGGGAGAGGAGGGAGGAGAGGAGGGAGGAGAGGAGGAGGAGGGAGAGGAGGAGGGAGAGGAGGAGGAGGGAGGAGAGGGAGAGGAGGGAGGAGAGGAGGGAGGAGAGGAGGAGGAGGGAGAGGAGGAGGGAGAGGAGGAGGAGGGAGAGGAGGAGGGAGAGGAGGAGGAGGGAGGAGAGGGAGAGGAGGGAGGAGAGGAGGAGGAGGGAGAGGAGGAGGGAGAGGAGGAGGAGGAGGAGGGAGGAGAGGGAGAGGAGGAGGGAGGAGAGGGAGAGGAGGGAGGAGAGGAGGAGGAGGGAGAGGAGGAGGGAGAGGAGGAGGAGGGAGGAGAGGGAGAGGAGGGAGGAGAGGAGGGAGGAGAGGAGGAGGAGGGAGAGGAGGAGGGAGAGGAGGAGGAGGGAGAGGAGGAGGGAGAGGAGGAGGAGGGAGGAGAGGGAGAGGAGGGAGGAGAGGAGGAGGAGGGAGAGGAGGAGGGAGAGGAGGAGGAGGAGGAGGGAGGAGAGGGAGAGGAGGAGGGAGGAGAGGGAGAGGAGGGAGGAGAGGAGGAGGAGGGAGAGGAGGAGGGAGAGGAGGAGGAGGGAGGAGAGGGAGAGGAGGGAGGAGGAGGGAGGGAGGAGAGGAGGAGGAGGGAGAGGAGGAGGGAGAGGAGGAGGAGGAGGAGGGAGGAGAGGGAGAGGAGGAGGGAGGAGAGGGAGAGGAGGGAGGAGGAGGAGGAGGAGGGAGAGGAGGAGGAGGAGGAGGGAGAGGAGGAGGAGGAGGGAGGAGGGGAGGAGGAGGAGGAGGGAGAGAAGGAGGGAGGAGAGGAGGAGGAGGGAGAAGAGGAGGGAGAGGAGGAGGAGGAGGAGGGAGAGGAGGAGGAGGAGGGAGGAGGGGAGGAGGAGGAGGAGGGAGAGAAGGAGGGAGGAGAGGAGGAGGAGGGAGAAGAGGAGGGAGAGGAGGAGGAGGAGGAGGAGGAGAAGAGGAAGAGTTCAAACTGATGTCTTCAACTCAGCTGTTTCTCTTTGAACAAGAAACTAATTCAAAACTTGTATCAGGAGTCAAAGGTTCATTATTAGTCATCTAATATCATGTACTGGTGATAAATACTGTAAATATTATATATCTGTCTCTCCACCAGCAGCCTCTAACAGCAGAAAACTGGACACATTCACTTTTTCTTCCTCTGAAACTTTCACCACTTCAGACGCTGCTCCTCCTCCTCCTCCTCCTCCTCCTCCTGTCAGTGAATGGAGGAGGTGAAGCATCTATTCATTCTCCATGTGACAGTGATTATCCACAGAGACTCTGGAGATTCACCAGACTGAGGCTGAACACAGAACAAACAGAGCTGAGAAAACTCCTCAAAACCCAGACCTCACTGGGAACAGCACACCCCCTGACCCAGACCAGGACCGCCGACTCCCTGTTTACCTGGCCCAGACCGGGACCGCCGACTCCCTGTTTCCCTGGCCCAGACCAGGACCGCTGACTTCGTGTTTCCCTGGCCCAGACCAGGACCGCTGACTTCGTGTTTCCCTGGCCCAGACCAGGACCGCTGACTTCGTGTTTCCCTGGCCCAGACCAGGACCTCTGACTTCGTGTTTCCCTGGCCCAGACCAGGACCGCTGACTTCGTGTTTCCCTGGCCCAGACCAGGACCTCTGACTTCGTGTTTCCCTGGCCCAGACCAGGACCTCTGACTTCGTGTTTAGCTGTTAGACTTCTATCCTTCATATCAGAGCAGCTCAGTCTCACCTCAACCAGCTGCCTTTCATAGTCACTTCTACATTTCCTCATACTGTCACTACACATTAATGTTAAACCTCCTATTAAATATAATTATTCATTTATTCTAATTTATTTTGTTGTGCTTCTAACATGTTTACTGTACATGGTTGATGCATTTATCTCCAACAGGTTAGACGGTAATGGCAGAATTATCCAAAGACACAAAACGAGCACAAAGAGACGCTGACTGTAATTATCAACAGCACACAGCTGAATACAGTCCAGAAGCAGGTCTTTATAACCGAGTCAGTGCTCGTCGCCATCAGCCCTGCAGCAGTATGCAGCCCTTTAGAAGCCTGACAGCCACTTCACAACACGAGCAGTTGACTGCAAGTGTTGATCAGTCAGAATATGACAGTGTGTGAGGATGTGGTGATTTCCATCGGACCACAAAGCAGATTATAAAGAAGATATGGAGCTCTGCTGCTCTATTGATGGTAGTCAACCAGAAACACACTGACCTTCGCCGTCACACGGCTGCAGGCCCTTCAGCTCCACGCTGGGACGGTTCAGGCTGCTGCCAGGAGGCTCCATCACGGTTCACATCCACAGCAAAGAGGATTAAACCACTGCGACCTCAGTGACAAACAACATGGACAGCATCAGTTCAACAGCCTTCTGTTCTGTGAAGCTCCACATACTTTTCATCCAGCACCTCCTCCCCCGAGAGGAGCTCTGCTCTCTTTACTGTTTCTGTGAATTTACTGCCTCCAAGTCACAAAATGAGACTGACGTCAGAATGACAGACAGAGTGAGACGTCACATGTGGATTAAAACATCACATCAGCAGCAGCAGCAGGAGGAGGAGGAGGAGGAGGAGGAGGATTACAGGCTGGACTGAAAAGTGATTTAAACCAGCTCTTATATAAAGAGATTAACTGCAGAGTCCAGCAGCTCAACATGTATTATTTGATCCTGTCAGTAGTAGTTTATCACGACCGTTCACCAGCCTTGATATTATTTTGTTCCGTTTCATCTTTATATTTAACTTTCTGCACCATTTTATGCCTTCAGATCTTGTTTTCTTGCATGTTTTTCTATTTATACATATTGTAGTAGCGCTGTTGGAGGGAGCCTCAGAACAAACATTTCATTGTGGTGACAACCAGAACAAAAACCAAGAAAGACGGTGATGCCTACAAACGAAAATGGCAACAGAAAAACACCAAGATGGCGAAGACAAAAAAAAACAAGATGGGGACGGCCAAAAACCAAGATGGCAACAGCCAAAAACTAAGTTGGAGACAGCAAAAAAACAAAATAGTGATGGCTAAAAACCAAGATGGCTCCGGCAAGAAACCAAGATGGCGAGGGCCAAAAACCAAGAAAGACAGCAAAAAAACAAAATGGCGACGTGAGTGTGACATGTTGCTGAGTTTTTGCAACGTGCAACTCAGAAAATATGCCAACATCTATAAAAGGAACAGATAACTCCTCCGATTGATCGGACAATTTGGAACCGGTTCTTGATTCCCATCCCTATATGAAAGAAAAATAGTTTGGTGTCATCTGCATATTGGCACACTGACTAAATTTAGTGACATAAAAGCTCTTTTAAAATCTGTTCTGGCAGATTGAAAGACACTTGACAGTTTCTTCAACGCTCAAAGTCAAATTGAAGAAGCGAGGCTTTTGATTGTTGAGGAAACTACATTAGCCTGTCAACATGACGGCAGCTGAGCCGGCAGCTAACAGCACTAACAGTGATATTGAAGCATGAGTCTATACATGTATGATATTATCATCCATATTCTATGAGTATTTGTGCATTGAGACAATAAAGTATATAGTATCTTTTCTTACATCTTTATTATATCCAGCTTGAAAGCACATTCAAAAGACACAAAAATATACATATTCTGTAAAAATCAAAGTACGTCCAACACGAATCACAACATAAAAATAAAACTTCATCTTCCATTAACCTGAAGACAAAAAAACAGAAGTCCAGTTGAGTCAATTAGTGCAAAAATATTCTCATTGTATCCGAGCAGCAGTTTTCTATGACTCAAACAGCCTAAATTCCTCAGTATATAATAATTCGTAGTTTTTGGTCACTGCAGCAGAGAGAGTTTACTGAAAATCAGATTCAGAGGACAGAAAAACAACTTTTTGTGGGGCATATGATTTTACTGTCAGCATGTTTTGTATTAAAAACTCAAATATCAATTGTCTGTGTTTGGGCGCATTAAAAGGAGGGATCACATTTTTCTAGTTTCTCTTGAAACTGTGAATGTTTATGGTGGACGTTGTTCCTCCTGTTCATACTGGCCGTGAAGACAAACCCGCTGAAAGACGTGGATTAAACTCCACAGTCGTCCTCCTCAGTAATACTTAACCAAACCGAGATGCCAGCTCCTCTGTGGGGGATCAGACAGGAAACACTCCATATGGAGACACTTTATTCTGAAAAGACCCAAACTTAGAAGATTCACAGTCCTTTTGCCTCAAAGTGCTGAAGCTTCACATCACCTTCAGCTGAAAATGTATTTCTATACAGAAAGACGATTTTAGACATTAATATCTCTTCCCCACCAGCAGACAGGAGGAACCGTTACAGCGACCTGAGTCCTGTTTCGTAAGACTTGAAATGTTATTTTCTGCTCACATCTGTTTCACCACCCCAGATTAAAGAAACGGATAAAAGAAGAACAGGCTAAAACGTGACGGACCTTCAACACAGCAGAGACAAAACACCGATATAAAAACGTTACCTACTGACAGAAGAATCAAAGCTGAGTCCGTCCTTTTCCACAGGAAACTGACGACACCCAGAGAGGACGTTTGGTGTGGAGGGAGGAAGTCTCAGTGTGCAGAGACTCAGGCACAGTTAGCACCGTTAGCACAGTTAGCCAGGAGGTGACTGTGTGAATGTTTCATTGCCGTCTCCACGTCATTTATGTCTTCAATAATCAGAAAGTCTGCAGCATCCTCAGGCGTCCTCGGGCATCCCATGCACCCTGAAGCGGTACATGCAGGTGTACTCCTGGTGGCCCCAGTTGGACAACACCTGAACCTCAATGATCTGAAAGGTTCGCTTGTTCTCCTCCTGTTGGAAAAAAGATCCATGGTTCCCCAGTTGGAGCTGTGAGCCACCTTCACCCCTTCATCCTAGGCTAGGGATGCTAATTGTTGATTTTTTAAACCAATGAACAACCATCATTTACCCATTATTAACCAACATGATTAGCGGAGCGCCAGCTGCAGTCTGTCTGCTGAGTCCCACGTTAGCTGCCACAATGCTAGGTGTGCTATCGAGGACACACCGACACTTTCCCAGCAAGTCTGCAGGGCAGCATTCAGCTAGTTTAGCTGCAGCGCTGTCAGCAGTATGTCAGCTCAGCGTAGCATTAGCAAGTGTTCGACAGACCGTGTGGGAGGCGGCGCTGAGCGCAGGGTTGTTGGTGAATAAATGCTAAAACTCCAGCTTAAGCACAAGAAGGAAGCCAACTTCCTGTATCTGCGCCGGCTCTCTCTTAAGGTGGACTCTTAAGACGGACCAGCATTTCTACTTAAAGTGATGAGCCGCTCATCTGAGTTTTTCTCAGCTTTTTAACTAAGTATTAATATTTCTTTTAACCATTTAACCGATAATCAGCTAACCAGTTAAAATGCTTAATGTTGGTTATCGGTTAACTCCTAACATCCTGTTTTTTGGCATTAAAAAACTCAAATATGAAATTCCACAGCATATTTGAATGCATTTTTAATTGGATGGGTTCACATTATTTCATGTTTATCTTCACACAATGAACATTTGGCAGTTTTAAGGTGGAAGTTGTTCCTCCCCTTCATACTGCCCGGGACAAAAGGAGCCGACACCCCCGGAGTCACTGAATTCTGACAGATCGGACAATTTGGAACCGGTTCTCGATTCTCATCGCTACATGAAAAATAGTTTGCCGTCATCGGTGTACGGGAGCATTTCTGTTGCCTCAGCACAGCTGTTAAGGTGGCGACAGCTGTTGGACAGTGATGTGTACGTATGAGTCTATCTATGAATTTATGATAATATGATCTATGATCCAGACATGGAAATTACTAAAATTAAAATGTCATACTTTTCCTTTATATGTTGGATTCTTATTTTTATTTGCACGTTTTTCTTTTTCTTTCTACTTTTTGTGCACATTCAAGACCAGAGGCCGGTCTACCGGTGACTGCAGTGATTACTCACAGTGACGGCGTAGGTCTGCAGAGCTTCTCCGTCCTCGTCGTAGGTGTAGGATCCCAGCAGTGTCCCTCTCTCCTGACGCTCATCGTCCAGACCCTGAAAACAACAGAAACTCAGCATCCAGGTTCCTGACTGGTTCCTGATGCTGCTAACACATCTGTGCATCTCTTTCTTACGTAGACGGTGAAGTCTCGGGGGGCGCTGTGCAGCGTCCCGCGGGGCGCCAGGACTCTGGGGATGTGCTCCAGGGAGAAGGCGGTGGGGAGGATCCTCATGGAGAGGCGGATCACCAGGAAGCCTGTGGAGCCTCTGAAGGCCCAGCAGTTTCCTGGATGGACGTCCGGCTGCAGGAGGAGCAGATCAGATCAGCTGGAGCTTCTGCTGAGGTTCCACATTTTACATCCACGAAGGAGGTCTCAGTTTCCAAATGTTCATATTTATAGATGACACTGTGCTAATATTGAGGATGAAATCTTTTAGTATTATGTCAGTGAAACATTAACCGAAATAAAAATTAACATTTGAAAACAACTGAATAGAAATGATAAACTCCTGTCAGCTCAGAGTGCAATTTATCATCTATATTCAAACTGTGCTTTTCTTTCTTTAAGTGGAGGCACAATAATTCTCTGATCATGTTAGCTAATGCTGGCTAGCAAGTACTGTCGTCTTGTTTTTTTTAACAATGCCTGAAGAAAATCCTAGTTTCTCTCCGTCTGTCCTGTCTCTCTCTCCCCAGAATCACCAGAGTTAGTGGAGAAAGTTAACGTTAACCAATGGGACCAGATTAGCCGACCGCTACGCTGCTGGAGACTACTGCAGGAGGAGGAGACGACTGGATAACGCTAGCTAGATAGCTAGAAGTCTATCTCAAGAAGTGGCTAATTAGCTAGCTAGCTTGTCTGTGTCCAGAACTGGCTAGTTAGCTAGTTAGCTAGCTAGATTGTCTGTCTCAAGAACTGGCTAGTTAGCTAGCTAGCTTGTCTGTGTCCAGAACTGGCTAGTTAGCTAGCTAGCTTGTCTGTGTCCAGAACTGGCTAGTTAGCTAGTTAGCTAGCTAGATTGTCTGTCTCAAGAACTGGCTAGTTAGCTAGCTAGATTGTCTGTCTCAAGAACTGGCTAGTTAGCTAGCGAGATTGTCCGTCTCCAGAACTGGCTAGTTAGTTAGCTAGCTAGGCTAGCCTCCAGTCTTTGGTTAGCCTCCAGCAAATGCTGGGACCTGATCATGGCATGAATACAAAAAGGGTCTTGGACAGGTGTGTTACCTGGATTACAGCTCGAGGAGACTGAGAGAAATACCAGAGAGGAAGTCCGAACAGACTGAGCAGCGCTGCCTTTGTCTCGTAGGTCTCCGAGCAGCGAGTGCTCAGGATGCTGCCCCCTGCAGGACAACAGCAGACAATAATGGCTGCTCTATAAATCTGAGCACAGTACGGGTTTGGAGCTGACAGACTATCAGAAAAATACATCACCACACAGATCCTTTAACACCACAGAAATCATATTAACAAACTGGGCCATTTTGTTTGAGACCTCCAGACTCCAGAGCGTAGTCAGCCAGACCAGTTCGATCCTGAGAAAACAGGCGCAGAGCGTTCTTCACAATGTCGTGGACATCCTGGAAGAGACAAACAATTAGTGAACTTTCAGGAGCAACACCGTCACCCGAGAGAGGTGTCTTATTACTGTACTGCTTTTAAACTTGAGAGTATGATTCCAGTTTACTTTTTATGTAGAGATATACTTAACAAAATTATACTATATAAGTAGACATGACTTCTATTGACAAGTATATAGAAACATCTAAGTATAATTTTTGAAAGTAGCCTATTATGTGTGAGAGTTTGTAAACGTATGTTCTGATATTTACTTCAATGCATAGTTTTTGTATTCTGTTTACTGTGGAGACGTGAGGAAAAACTAAAGTATTTTTTCATGTCATCTCAAAATATCAAGTCAAATATAAAAGTCTCTATATGTACATAAATCATTGGCTAAATACTAGAAGTTAAAGAAAACTTACTAGTGGCAGTCAAAACTAATAAAATAGTAGCTTACTGGGAGGATACTTTCATAAACTAAAAAGTGGGCTACAAGTATAGAACTAGTAAACTAAGTGTACTCAAAGTTAAGTAGTTTCTTACACTTAGAAGTATACTTTTATATACTAGAAAGTGGGCCAGTTTTGTCCCAAGAAGTATTGATGTAGTAAACTGTGTAGTAGTAGTACACTGATATTAGAATTCTTATAAAAATTATACTTGGAAAATATCGTTGAACTTTACTTAAGTTTACTTCCTATACTTAACTTGAACTATACAACTTTTTCATTGGGCAGTCTTGCTGTCAATTATAGATCTAAGAAAGAAAATCTGAATCATCCAAGAGAATATCTGAGCAGTAAAAGCAATATCCGCCCTTCTGACCTCCTGGGTCACGGCGGCCCCAGCAGCTCCGGCGCCGTGCAGGACGGCCTCTCGGACCGTCTTCTCACTGTGCTGCTCCAACTGCAGGCGGATGCTCTGCAGGATACGGAGCTCCAGAGATGTCAGCGCCGCCTGCAGGTCAGCGCCACTGACGTACTGCTGCGACAGCCACTGGAGGAGCGACTCTGGGAGGCCGGGGCTGTCTGCAGACGCCTCGCCACCCACTGTCAGCTGGTTGCCGTAGACCAGAACCTGAATCTCCTTACGGACCTGAGCAGAGATCTGCACTGAGATCTGACAGAGGACACGGAAAAGTTGAGATATGGAAACAGAATCACCTCAGCAGCAACAAACTGGAAGCGGCTCTCAATTTCCATCTCTAAGTGTAAGAGGAATAGTTCGGTGTCATCGGCGTATTGGTGCACTTTGTCAGTAAATGTATTGATATAAAACGAACTTGATGTTGTTTGTAGGGTTCAAAGATACTTGACAGGGTTTCTTCAGTGATCTAGTTACATAAAATATGCTCAAAAGCCACTACATTAGAAAGTACACCTTCGTCTTCATTTTCTTTAGTCACACTTCGGGACGGGGGACAGCGAATGAGTGAACCTCACTACTTATAATAATCAAGGTTTCATTTAACAAAGTGTGCATCTTCTCTCTCACCGTCTGCTTGATTGTCTGGAGTCGTCGGCAGCCATCGTCACACCCAGACAGACCCTCAACAACCTGCCTGACTTCCTCCAGAGCCACTTCCAACCGTGAAACCTGCGCCAGCAAGGCATCATGGGACTGACGGTCCACACCCCCACTAGAGGAAGTTACAAAATAGTCCAGCATCACCAGGAGGCTCACAGTGACAGCATGCGCACAAGTTTTTAACCTGTTCCCTTTCACAACTTCATTCAGTTATTTCACTAAAGAGGGAAAAAGAAAAGTGAATTTTTGTTCTTTTGGTTTGTGATATCAAGTAGATCAAACTACAGCTGACGGTAAAGTGTAGAGGAGGATGAAGGTTACCTGACAGCAGCTGCCAGTGTTGTTGGTGATGGTGAGACTGTCGAAACAGCTTCTTGTCTCCACTGCAACTCCTGTATACCAATAAACCAAAAACTGTCCTGAATTTAAACACTGGGATATCTGGAACAGTCAAACAAGATTTAAACTGAAGAGATTAAAAGTAGCCTAAATGTGATTAGTACTGTGCTGTGATTGGTGTAGGTAGGTGGTGTTTCTGTGAGGATGGAGGCGTGGTGTGGGTGGTGTTTCTGTGAGGATGGAGGCGTGGTGGAGGTGGTGTTTCTGTGAGGATGGAGGCGTGGTGGAGGTAGTGTTTCTGTGAGGATGGAGGCGTGGTGTGGGTGGTGTTTCTGTGAGGATGGAGGCGTGGTGTGGGTGGTGTTTCTGTGAGTTTGGAGGCGTGGTGTGGGTGGTGTTTCTGTGAGGATGGAGGCGTGGTGGAGGTGGTGTTTCTGTGAGGATGGAGGCGTGGTGTGGGTGGTGTTTCTGTGAGGATGGAGGCGTGGTTGAGGTGGTGTTTCTGTGAGGATGGAGGCGTGGTGGAGGTGGTGTTTCTGTGAGGATGGAGGCGTGGTGGAGGCGGTGTTTCTGTGAGGATGGAGGCGTGGTGTGGGTGGTGTTTCTGTGAGGATGGAGGCGTGGTGGAGGTGGTGTTTCTGTGAGGATGGAGGCGTGGTGGAGGTGGTGTTTCTGTGAGGATGGAGGCGTGGTGGAGGTGGTGTTTCTGTGAGGATGGTGGTGTTTCTGTGAGGATGGAGGCGTGGTGGAGGTGGTGTTTCTGTGAGGATGGAGGCGTGAGGATGGAGGCGTGGTGGAGGTGGTGTTTCTGTGAGGATGGAGGCGTGGTGGAGGTGGTGTTTCTGTGAGGATGGAGGCGTGGTGGAGGCAGGTCTACCTCTGTTCTGGCAGCCAGCGTCTGCAGCTGCAGCTCCAGCTGAAGCAGATGAGACGTTTGACTCTGCTGCTGCAACAGATCCTGCTGCAGAGACTACAGACAGACAGGAAGAAACACAGATTCCCATGATGCTCGGTTTATCTGCTGTAGATCCTAAACGAGCAGCTGTGATCCAGTATAGCGCAGCGGGACTCCTCAGCCTGTTAAAGTGGAGTTCAGTGACGGCG
>CAMQGK010000299.1:21535000-21555000 GCA_947000775.1 Pterois miles | reverse complement strand
GGCTGACTGGTCCCCACTAGCCTGACTAGTCCCCACTAGCCTGACTAGTCCCCACTAGCCTGACTGGTCCCCACTAGTCTGACTGGTCCTCACTAGTTTGACTGGTCCTCACTAGTCTGAGTGGTCCCCACTAGCCTGAGTGGTCCCCACTAGTCTGACTGGTCCCCACTAGTCTGAGTGGTCCCCACTAGTCTGACTGGTCCTCACTAGTCTGACTGGTCCTCACTAGTCTGAGTGGTCCTCACTAGTCTGACTGGTCCCCACTAGTCTGAGTGGTCCTCACTAGCCTGACTGGTCCCCACTAGTCTGAGTGGTCCTCACTAGCCTGACTGGTCCCCACTAGTCTGACTGGTCCCCACTAGTCTGACTGGTCCTCACTAGTCTGAATGGTCCTCACTAGTCTGAGTGGTCCTCACTAGTCTGACTGGTCCTCACTAGTCTGAGTGGTCCTCACTAGTCTGAGTGGTCCCCACTAGTCTGACTGGTCCTCACTAGTCTGAGTGGTCCTCACTAGTCTGACTGGTCCCCACTAGTCTGAGTGGTCCCCACTAGTCTGAGTGGTCCTCACTAGTCTGAGTGGTCCTCACTAGTCTGAGTGGTCCTCACTAGCCTGACTGGTCCTCACTAGTCTGACTGGTCCCCACTAGTCCGACTGGTCCTCACTAGTCTGACTGGTCCTCACTAGTCTGAGTGGTCCTCACTAGCCTGACTGGTCCCCACTAGTCTGAGTGGTCCCCACTAGTCTGAGTGGTCCCCACTAGTCTGAGTGGTCCCCACTAGCCTGACTGGTCCTCACTAGCCTGACTGGTCCTCACTAGTCTGAGTGGTCCCCACTAGTCTGAGTGGTCCCCACTAGCCTGACTGGTCCTCACTAGTCTGAGTGGTCCCCACTAGTCTGAGTGGTCCCCACTAGTCTGAGTGGTCCCCACTAGCCTGACTGGTCCTCACTAGCCTGACTGGTCCCCACTAGTCTGAGTGGTCCTCACTAGTTGAGTGGTCCCCACTAGCCTGACTGGTCCTCACTAGTCTGAGTGGTCCCCACTAGTCTGAGTGGTCCCCACTAGTCTGAGTGGTCCCCACTAGCCTGACTGGTCCTCACTAGCCTGACTGGTCCCCACTAGTCTGACTGGTCCTCACTAGTCTGACTGGTCAGACGAAACGTCTTCAGAGACAAATCTAAGTCCAGTTGCCTTCGATTCAGTCGTTGCCAGGACGAATCTGAGCTGGATGACTGAGGACATTCACGGACTCATAAAGCAGCATATTAGTCCACGAACATGCTGATCAGAGTGTTGGGCTTTAAGATTGATTTAGAACAGACAAAAATGTGAGATTAACTATTGGCAATCATGTCATTAATCACAATTCAACATTTTAATGGACTGACAGCCCTGGTAAAAATAACATTTACTTTTTCTAAGAAGAATTTCTTTTAATTATTAATAACTTGACCTAAAATCACTCAAAGACAAAATAAAGTG
Organism: Pterois miles; assembly: GCA_947000775.1. NCBI lineage: Eukaryota > Metazoa > Chordata > Actinopteri > Perciformes > Scorpaenidae > Pterois > Pterois miles. The sequence goes on along the minus strand of CAMQGK010000299.1, from coordinate 21,553,519 downwards.
AATGTAGTCTGTAGATGCAAATACACAGAGAGAGGACATTATTAAAGTATTACAGGACTCTCCCTCCCACAGGGAGGTGTCAGCACCTCCTCTCCTGCTGCTGGAGCTCTGAAGGGCGGCTCCACGTAGGGCTGCACCTCCCTCAACTCCTCCACAGTGCCCTCTGCTGATTGGCTCTGGGAGGACATGAAGCCATATATGGAGGACAGACCAGGGACGCCAGAGACCACCGTCCCCCACTCTGAGACGTTAACGGCTGGGAGGACAGAGTTTAGAGCAGCTGGACCGAACCAACACAGGCCTGAAGGAGAAGAAACTACAGATCAACAAACCATCCGGACCAGCACATATCAGAGCCACCACGGGTACAACGTTACTAAAATACAGAGCTGAGGGAGGAGGTCATAAACCAAGAAAAAAAAAAACAGAATAATCTGAGATTAAACTTACAAATTTACAAGATAAAAATTTGGATATATCCTGAGATCAAATTCGTAAATTTCTGAGACACAAAAAAACGAATATTCTGAGATGAAAATCATAAATTTACAATATTACGAGATTAAAATTACAAATTTCTGAGAGACAATTGAATGTTTTGAGATTAAAGTCATAAATTAACAATAAAACAACTTGGATTAGGTGGATGACCTAATAAATACTACTTTACAGTCAGATCTATCAATCAGGAAATGATGCAGACATACTGGAGAGGAGGAGCAGCAGAGGGAGGAGAACCAGGAGGAGAACCAGGAGGAGTTGGACAGGAAACCTGTGGGAGGAACATCACCTGAACAGTCAGACTAAAGCAGAATAAATCATCTGGAGACTGATGAACATGTTGCCAGTAATAATCAAAGTTTTTTTATTCATGGTGTATCAGGTTCATGATGTTGACGCTCAGTATTCCTCCACCAACCGGTCAAGTATCAGTTTACGTCCATGTCTGTCCAACATGTCATCCCTCCATTACTTTATCCTGTTCGTCTGAAAATGAAGTCATGACCACAGACTGTAAAGAGGAGGAGTCACCGTGACAGTATCCACTGGTATGTGGACCGACGCCTTTAAACCGTCTCCATCTTGGTATTTTGCAACCAGAAGTGACACCAGAGGTGGTGCCAAGTACAATCCAATGCCAAATTAAACATTTTCAGGCGACCAAAAAGTTCTAATTAACTCCGATGTGAAAACAGTGAAAGTGTTACATTTATAAGACGAAAACAAGGACGACTCTCAGACCGGACAACGTTGTGGCAGCGACCTGTCAATCACCAGGTAGCCCCGCCCTGCAGCCCCCCTGCTTCCTGGTCTCTCTGACTCTAAATGGACTATAATCCACTAAATGAACATCCTGCTGTACTGAAGAATACTGGAACTAGAGACTGAGACCAGACACTGATGTTTCCAGTGTTTACTGAGGTAATCAATCAGAGGAGGATCATTTTCTAGAGACTCTAGAGACCCAGAGGAGTCGCCCCCTGCTGGCTGGCAGGAGAAACAAACAACTTACTGTGTTGGGAGGAAGCTGGAGGTCATGTGATGCCATCGTCTGCTGAGCCACCTGTACACATCACCTGCTGTCTCACCTGAACGGGGGGGGGGGGGGGGGTCATTAGTCACATGACTAACTGAAGCCTTCAGCAGTGAGTACAAGGCTAAAGGTCAGCCAGCAGGAAAAAGAAGAGATTATGATGAAGAGTCAGACTGCAGATAAAACCAGCAGAGAAACACAGACCTGGAGTAGAGGAGGAGAAGAGGAGGTGAACACTGGAGTCAGTGGTTTCTACATGCTGCATATCAGAGAAGAAGGAGGAGGAGGAGGAGGAAGAGGAAGAAGACGAGGAAGAGGAGAAGGAAGAGGAGAAGGAAGAGGAGGAGGCGGAAGAGAAGGAGGAGGAGGAAGAGGAAGAAGACGAGGAAGAGGAGAAGGAAGAGGAGCAGGAGGAAGAGAAGGAGGAGGAGGAAGAAGATGAGGAAGAGGAGAAGGAAGAGGAGAAGGAAGAGGAGGAGGCGGAAGAGAAGGAGGAGGAGGAAGAAGATGAGGAAGAGGAGAAGGAAGAGGAGCAGGAGGAAGAGGAGGACGAGCAGCAGAGGAATCATTCAAACACGGAGACTCGACATTAACCTGCAGAGCGTGCGGCGCTCAGAGAAGCTGAAAACATTTTGTTGGTCAGAGGCCAAACAGCTGAAACTGCTCTGAGAGTCAGCTGACAGAGACACGACCCTGAGGAGGGAAACCAAGACCTCAATACAGAGACCAGGAGACGAACTGAGAGGAACCAAGACAGTCCTCAATACAGAGACCAGGAGACGAACTGAGAGGAACCAAGACAGTCCTCAATACAGAGACCAGGAGACGAACTGAGAGGAACAAAGACAGTCCTCAATACAGAGACCAGGAGACGAACTGAGAGGAACCAAGACAGTCCTCAATACAGAGACCATGAGACAAACTGAGAGGAACCAAGACAGTCCTCAATACAGAGACCAGGAGACGAACTGAGAGGAACCAAGACAGTCCTCAATACAGAGACCAGGAGACGAACTGAGAGGAACCAAGACAGTCCTCAATACAGAGACCAGGAGACGAACTGAGAGGAACAAAGACAGTCCTCAATACAGAGACCAGGAGACGAACTGAGAGGAACCAAGACAGTCCTCAATACAGAGACCATGAGACAAACTGAGAGGAACCAAGACAGTCCTCAATACAGAGACCAGGAGACGAACTGAGAGGAACCAAGACAGTCCTCAATACAGAGACCAGGAGACGAAGGGAGAGGAACAAAGACAGTCCTCAATACAGAGACCAGGAGACGAACTGAGAGGAACCAAGACAGTCCTCAATACAGAGACCATGAGACAAACTGAGAGGAACCAAGACAGTCCTCAATACAGAGACCAGGAGACAAACTGAGAGGAACCAAGACAGTCCTCAATACAGAGACCAGGAGACGAAGGGAGAGGAACAAAGACAGTCCTCAATACAGAGACCAGGAGACGAACTGAGAGGAACCAAGACAGTCCTCAATACAGAGACCAGGAGACAAACTGAGAGGAACCAAGACAGTCCTCAATACAGAGACCAGGAGACGAACTGAGAGGAACCAAGACAGTCCTCAATACAGAGACCAGGAGACGAACTGAGAGGAACCAAGACAGTCCTCAATACAGAGACCAGGAGACGAACTGAGAGGAACCAAGACAGTCCTCAATACAGAGACCAGGAGACGAACTGAGAGGAACCAAGACAGTCCTCAATACAGAGACCAGGAGACGAAGGGAGAGGAACAAAGACAGTCCTCAATACAGAGACCAGGAGACAAACTGAGAGGAACCAAGACAGTCCTCAATACAGAGACCAGGAGACAAACTGAGAGGAACAAAGACAGTCCTCAATACAGAGACCAGGAGACGAACTGAGAGGAACCAAGACAGTCCTCAATACAGAGACCAGGAGACAAACTGAGAGGAACCAAGACAGTCCTCAATACAGAGACCAGGAGACAAACTGAGAGGAACAAAGACAGTCCTCAATACAGAGACCAGGAGACGAACTGAGAGGAACCAAGACAGTCCTCAATACAGAGACCAGGAGACGAAGGGAGAGGAACAAAGACAGTCCTCAATACAGAGACCAGGAGACAAAGGGAGAGGAACAAAGACAGTCCTCAATACAGAGACCAGGAGACGAACTGAGAGGAACAAAGACAGTCCTCAATACAGAGACCAGGAGACAAACTGAGAGGAACAAAGACAGTCCTCAATACAGAGACCAGGAGACAAACTGAGAGGAACAAAGACAGTCCTCAATACAGAGACCAGGAGACAAACTGAGAGGAACAAAGACAGTCCTCAATACAGAGACCAGGAGACGAACTGAGAGGAACAAAGACAGTCCTCAATACAGAGACCAGGAGACGAAGGGAGAGGAACAAAGACAGTCCTCAATACAGAGACCAGGAGACAAACTGAGAGGAACAAAGACAGTCCTCAATACAGAGACCAGGAGACAAACTGAGAGGAACAAAGACAGTCCTCAATACAGAGACCAGGAGACGAACTGAGAGGAACAAAGACAGTCCTCAATACAGAGACCAGGAGACGAACTGAGAGGAACAAAGACAGTCCTCAATACAGAGACCAGGAGACGAACTGAGAGGAACAAAGACAGTCCTCAATACAGAGACCAGGAGACGAACTGAGAGGAACAAAGACAGTCCTCAATACAGAGACCAGGAGACGAAGGGAGAGGAACAAAGACAGTCCTCAATACAGAGACCAGGAGACGAAGGGAGAGGAACAAAGACAGTCCTCAATACAGAGACCAGGAGACGAACTGAGAGGAACAAAGACAGTCCTCAATACAGAGACCAGGAGACGAAGGGAGAGGAACAAAGACAGTCCTCAATACAGAGACCAGGAGACGAAGGGAGAGAAATGAGTCTGATCACATCTCAACATTTACATAAAGCAGCATATTTGTCCACTCCCATGATGATAACAGAGATGAAATACTGGACTAATCTCCCTTTAAGGTTCATTTAGAACAGATAATAATGCGTGATTAACTATGGACAATCATACCATTAATTGCAAGAAGATTGAAAGTTCTAATATTTAGATTGCAGCCAAACAACATCTTGTTCAAGGTGACCTTTGTTGGATTCGTGATTTAACCTGAGAAAACAGCAACGCTCCACATCAGCCCCAACAAACCAGAAGCCACTGAGGACCATGACGGTGAAGAGGAGGTGACGGCTGGCGTCTCTGAGCGCCGTTTCTCCTGACAGTCGTCACCTGTTGGTGCCAGCAGTGCAGGAGTGTGTTTAGCTGACAGACAGGAAGGACACGATTCACTGAACACACCGTTTCCTGTTTAAAATCAGGTTACAGATCCAGTTTGGGTGACTAAAAGCAGAAGAGTTGCTGATGTTTGAACACATGAGCGGCGTGTCTCTCTGATAACTCACACAGAGATCCGTTGGGATGGAGCTCCTTCTGGGTCGTGGTGGTCTCCCTCAGGTCCATGGTTCCACAGAGACCGGATCGAGCTGCAACAGAGAGGACACAGTCAGGATTCAGCAGACTCACCGCCACCTCCACGTCCGCCCTCTGAGCCGACGGCCGACACCGGCTGCAGGCCGCGGACGCGTATTTGCATGTTGCCGTGGCAACAGCCAAAGTGAAAGAGGTGTAGCCCATTTGTTTGGGAGGGAAACACGACAGCAGGTGAGATGTCAGGAAAGATGAGAGGGGAGAGATGCAAATCTGCGTCAAACACAATCACAACAATTTATCTGATTCAAAGCATCATGAAAAATAAGAAGAAATCACAGACTCTTCAGATAGTTCATGTGACAGGAGGAGAAGGTTGATTTATGGGTTCTTCTACTGAGGTGGAGGCCATTTTGGAGGATCTAGCAGCCATTCGAGGGCTTCTCTTGGACATTGAGGACATTATATGGGACTTATGGGTGGTTCTAGTGGCCCGGAGAAAGGTCTAGAGACTCTAGGTAGGTTTGGGAAGTTCTAGCAGTCCTTTATGTAGTTCTAGCATTTCTTTTTGAGGTACTTGTGATGGTCCTAGGTGTCATGTACCTGGTTCTGGAGGGGTTCTCTTGGACATTGAGGACATTCTAGGGATCTTACAAGTGGTTTTAGTGGCCTTGAGAGAGATCCAGAGACTCTTTGGGCAGGTTGGGAGGTTCTAGTGGTCCTTTAGGTAGTTTTACTATTGCTTTTGGAAGTACTGTACTATTGGTGGTCCTAGGAGCTATGGAATTGGTTCTGGTGGTCCCATCTGAGGGTCTAGTCATCGCTGAGAAGGTTCTGGTGGTCAGTTAGCAGGTTAGAGGGGTCCCCTAGGTGGTTCTAGTGGTCTTTGGGGACATTTAGTGGTCACTAAGGAGGTTGCATAGTTCTAGCAGTCCTTTTGAACGTTTTATGGCACTGAAGGGGATTTATGTTTGTCCTTGTAAAATCAATGTGGCTCTAAGGTTCACTAGGTAGTTCTAGTGTTCCTTAGGATGGTCTATTGGTCACTGGGGGGGGTGTCATTCAGGAGGTCCTAAGGGTCTTGTAGATAGTTTTTGTGTTGTAGTGAGAGTCCTCTGGAAGTTTGTCAAAAATCCACACTGGTCCTCTGTAGAAGAAGAGCTGAAACAGGAAGTTAGTTAGTCATGAAGAGGGGAAGGTGACAGTCATCTGGTGGTTCTAACAGCATGTGCAGGTAAATAAAGCTCAGGTGAGGAAAAAAGAGTTAATACAAGTGTGATCTGTGACAGAACAGAAGCTTTTATTTTTATTAATCCATTAGTGTCTGACAGCAGAGTGTAATAGGACCAGAAGTGGACAGGTATGCTCCCACACCTTGAACCTTGTAGTCAGTACCTCCATGTCTGCTACCAGTCTGTGAGAGCATCCGCCGACACACCTGCCAGGTGTGCGTCAGCGCAGACACACAGCTGGCTGCAGCTGTCCTGACACACAGCAGAGAGCAGTCCAACCACAGCTGCAGCACATCTGGAAAAGCCAAGAGTCAAGCTTTAATAGCTATAGATGGGGAGTGATGAGCAGGACACCTCAGAGTGATCAGACAGGAAGTGATCTATACCAAACAGAGAGGAGGAGGATCTTAGTCCATAACAGTCCAAACTACATCCTGGATGTAGAGTGAAAGAGAGCAAACAGCCAGGCAGGGAACTAACTTCAGGTATCTGATCTTAAAACAGAGTCACAGTCAACACGTTAGAAGACTTTTAAGGTCTAGACCATCGACCGCATATAGCAAGTGGACGTAGTCGCCGTGACGACACCCATGGGTTTGTGGACTATGGTTTTAAAGCCTTGAGTTCAGCATTTTAGTCGTCGCCATCTAGGTTTTGTGAGACGTAGGCTCATTTTCTCAACGACTTCTACACAACCAGAAGAGTCGCTCCCTGCTGGCTGGTAGACAGAATGCAGGTTTAAGACACTTCAGGATTGGCTTCCCTTCTCAAACCCAGAGGCTGCTGTCTGGTCCTGATATCAAAACTGAGTTTGAACTAATTTCTAGCCCTGACCGACAGAAAGTAGTCTGTTGGTTCAGAGGTGGTCAGTCGGTACTGCTACCTGTTGCATTGTGGTGTTTCTGCGGCATCAGGTGACGAGACAGCAGAGTAAGCAGGTAAACCACGGAGGCCAGCACACCTGCTGAAGGAAAAAGGTACATTAAAAGCCAAACAGCTGATCTGAGACCAGATGAGATCATGTCTGCGTTTCCTGCAACAATGTGAAGAAGAAGCTGCAGAATAAATTAATATATGCAGCAGACAGACAGCAGTAATCTGTACTGAACACCAGGGGGAGCTCCTCCTCCTTCACCACACCTGGTCACCAGGTTCATGGAATATTTAACTCCTTAAAAACACATTTAAAAGGTTCCTACAGTTCATAGAGTACATACGTACCCACCCGTGTCTCTCGCCACGTACCCACCCGTGTCTCTCGCCACGTACCCACCCGTGTCTCTCGCCACGTACCCACCCGTCTCTCGCCACGTACCCACCCGTCTCTCGCCACGTACCCATCCGTGTCTCTCGCCACGTACCCACCCGTCTCTCGCCACGTACCCACCCGTCTCTCGCCACGTACCCATCCGTGTCTCTCGCCACGTACCCACCCGTCTCTCGCCACGTACCCACCTGTCCTGCCCTTGCAGCTCCGGTCTCTGCTGTAGATGGTCGAGGTCTCCAGCTCTGTGGTCTCTAAGGGTCCCGGCCCTGAGGAGGAGGAGCAGTACGCAGTGACAGACTCCTTCCTGTCTGAGTGCAGCTCACAGTCTTTACAGTAGACCCTGCCGAGTGTCTGGATCAGGTGTTTGGGACAGCGGCTGTCTGAGCCAATCAGAGTGCAGTCTGCTAGGACGGTGCTTTCTGGGATGGAGACATGTACTGAAATCAATTTCATAAACAATTCATCTGTGAAATTATGAACCAAGAAAATGAGCTGACCTTTGGGATCAATGTCCTGGTCCAGACCTGAGACAAGAAGAGAAAAAGAGTTAACTTTGTATTTCCCCCACCCCTCCAAAATAAAAGACAGCCTCACTCAAGCACTGGCCATATAAGAGTCTACAGGAGGAGGTGTTGTACCCCAGAAGGTGTCGACCAGTGTGGTCTCCTGCATGGAGGACTCCTCCAGCAGGGAGGAGAGCAGGGAGGCATCGGACGCCACGCTGTGGAGACTGCTGTTGAGGAGTGACTCCGAGCAGGAGACGGAGTGATGCTGAGAGCGACGAGACTTCAATGACCTGCAGGAGGAGGAGGAGGGAGAGGAGGAGAACAAAGATAAAAAGAAAGAGGAGAAGGAGGAGAAGGAGAATAAAAGTTGGAAATGTGTCCTTAGGTTAACAGCAGAAGCAGCAGCAGGCCTGAACTCCCTCACCTGGTGCTCCTCCAGCTGGCTCCTCCCACACTGAAGGAGGCGCTGCTGTGAGGAAGACTTCGGTCCAACAGACCGTCATCCAGCCGAAGGCTGCGTCTGGACATGATCCCTGTGAGAAGGAGGTCCTGATGCTCCTTCTCTGAGTCAGACACTGAGGACGAGTAGCTGGAACTGAGGAGGAGACAGACCAGGAGGAGAGACCAGGAGGAGAGACCAGGAGGAGAGAGGCCAGGAGGAGACAGGCCAGGAGGAGAGAGACCAGGAGGAGAGAGGCCAGGAGGAGAGAGGCCAGGAGGAGACAGGCCAGGAGGAGACAGGCCAGGAGGAGAGAGACCAGGAGGAGAGAGGCCAGGAGGAGACAGGCCAGGAGGAGAGAGACCAGGAGGAGACAGGCCAGGAGGAGAGAGACCAGGAGGAGACAGGCCAGGAGGAGAGAGGCCAGGAGGAGACAGGCCAGGAGGAGAGAGACCAGGAGGAGAGAGGCCAGGAGGAGAGAGACCAGGAGGAGACAGGCCAGGAGGAGAGAGACCAGGAGGAGAGAGACCAGGAGGAGACAGGCCAGGAGGAGAGAGACCAGGAGGAGACAGGCCAGGAGGAGAGAGACCAGGAGGAGACAGGCCAGGAGGAGAGAGACCAGGAGGAGAGAGACCAGGAGGAGAGAGACCAGGAGGATACAGGCCAGGAGGAGAGAGACCAGGAGGAGAGAGACCAGGAGGAGACAGGCCAGGATGAGACAGGCCAGGAGGAGAGACCAGGAGGAGAGAGGCCAGGAGGAGACAGGCCAGGAGGAGAGAGACCAGGAGGAGAGAGACCAGGAGGAGAGAGACCAGGAGGAGACAGGCCAGGAGGAGAGAGACCAGGAGGAGCGAGACCAGGAGGAGAGAGACCAGGAGGAGACAGGCCAGGAGGAGAGAGACCAGGAGGAGAGAGACCAGGAGGAGAGAGACCAGGAAGAGACAGGCCAGGAGGAGAGAGACCAGGAGGAGAGAGACCAGGAGGAGAGAGACCAGGAGGAGACAGGCCAGGAGGAGAGAGACCAGGAGGAGAGAGACCAGGAGGAGACAGGCCAGGAGGAGAGAGATAGAGGAGTCATTGTGTCCTATGTCGTCAGCAGTCACTGATGAACAGTTTGTTAGCAGCAGCTGCTCTTGTCCAAAGTTAGCATGCTAACATGCTAACATGCTAAGCTAAGATGGTAAACTATTTAGTTTTGAATCAGTTAAACTGATTTAAGAACTCACTGAAATGTGAACACATGAAACACACATTGACTTCATGCAGCAGCGGCACCACCACCACCACCACAGTAGCACCTCCACCAACACCACCACATTAGCACCACCACCACCACCACAGTAGCACCTCCACCACCACCACCACAGTAGCACCACCACCACCACCACAGTAGCACCACCACCACCACCACCACAGTAGCACCACCACCACCACCACAGTAGCACCACCACCACCACCACCATCACAGTAGCACCACCACCACCACCACAGTAGCACCACCACCACCACCACAGTAGCACCTCCATCACCACCACCATCACAGTAGCACCTCCACCTCCACCACCACATTAGCACCACCACCTCCACCACAGTAGTACCACCACCACCACCACCACCACAGTAGCACCTCCACCACCACCACAGTAGCACCACCACCACCACCACAGTAGCACCTCCACCACCACCACCATCACAGTAGCACCTGCACCTCCACCACCATATTAGCACCTCCACCTCCACCACCACATTAGCACCTCCACCTCCACCACCACATTAGCACCTCCACCTCCACCACCACATTAGCACCTCCACCTCCACCACCACATTAGCACCACCACCTCCACCACCACATTAGCACCTCCACCTCCACCACCACATTAGCACCTCCACCACCACCAACACCACATTAGCACCACCACCTCCACCACCATCACAGTAGCACCTCCACCTCCACCACCACATTAGCACCACCACAGAGCACCATATGATACACATCACTGCCACCCTAGCGTGAATAGGAAGTGTTGTGCTGCAGTGTGTCACTGTGTAAACTTTTATTATTAAAATAATAATAAAATAAACCAGCAACTTGGTAAAGAAATCTTCAAACGTAACAGACTTTTTATTTATTATTAAAATAATAAATCACTCACTGACAACTTAAAAAAAATTTATATAATAATTTATAAAATTTTGGTCAGAATTTAAACAGGAATTATAATCCCAGTAAAATGTACATAGTCTATAAACAAAGAATCAAACTGAATAGATCAGCCCCATTGTCACCAATACCTGATCCAATATCGGCCTGATATCCGAACCGTTATCGGTCCATCCACAACAGCCACTAAATGGACCACACTTCAGACAAATCACATAAATCTTTCAACACCAGAGGAGCAGACGCTGACCTGGCAGGACTTAAAAATCCTTTCAAAATAATACGCCCCCCTGTGCAGAAGAGTCCACTGATAAATAATCATTATCCTCCAACAGCAGCAGTGTGATGAGAACACGCAGCTCAACAAAGCAAATAATCCCTGGGACCTTATCAGACACCGGGCCATCAGCTGACCCACATCCTGACAGTGACGCTGGCGCTGACACCACAGAAGAAGAAGGTGAGGATACACACAGGTCAGTCCAGCCCCAGCTCTGCAGGTTCACGTCGTCGTCATCGCCGCCGCTCATCAGGTAACACACATCGCTAACACGCAGCAAGCCGTGTGACAGCAGCACCTTAAACCTGCTGAGACTGCTGCACACAGCACTTCCTGTTTAGGCCCCACCCACTCTCACACACACCTGACACCTGCCCACTTCCTGCTGATGTCGCCTGGTGAAGAGTCACTCAGACCTCAGCTGGACCCAGACGGGTGAAACCGGGTGGAGTATAGCAGCAGGTAGTGATCACCTGAACCTGAACCTCAGTAAGCCTCTGGATTACCCAGCAGCCCTCACTCTCTGAGCCAATAATAGATCAGCTGAGCGGCAGTGACCTGAGTCGGCCTGCTGAGGGTGCCGGCAGCTCATTTATTGATCAGTTTTATTAGCAATTCATCCTTTAAATGTCAGCGGATAGTTACAAAGTCCTTTTTTGTATATTTGATTTATTGTAATTATTTGCTTCATTTATTTACATGTATTTTTTTCTTCATTTGACTAATTACTATTTTATTACTTATTCATAATCATTCATTTGCTTGTTTTTATGTTCTCAAGACATTATTATTAATATTATTATTATTATCATCATTTGCATTGTTCATAATAAAAAATAAAAAATAAAATAAAAATATATTTTCTCTTGGTTTTCATTTGTGTTTCTTGCATGATTATATTTTGGCACTATAATACTTTGATAAAACAAAAACAAAACAAAATACCTGATGGATGACTAAAAAAAGAAAAACAGACACACCTGGTCTACTGTTGTTGTCGTTTTCTCGTTTTGTTGTGGATTTTTTATGTCTGTTTTTCATTTTGTTGATTACTATTATTATCATTATTACTACTACTAGTAGTAGTAGTAGTAGCAGTAATTTATTATTATTATTATTATAATACTTGTGATTTTGTTTCCTGATATAAAATATTTTCCTGTAGGTTTCTATACAGAATGTTTTATTGTGACAGTAACCGACCAGTCAGGCTTCCTAATGCTCCAGATACTACAACGCAACAAGTACTCACATAGTATACTGTAGTAAAAGTACTAATACCACACTGTGAAAATACTCAAAACAACTTACTGTACTGGAGTACAATACTTCAGTGTATTTTATTACATTCTAACACTAAATATGATTATTATCACAGGGAGGGTTAAATATGATTATTAATGATTATTATCACAGGGAGGGTTAAATATGATTATTGATGATTATTATCACAGGGAGGGTTAATATGATTATTAATGATTATTATCACAGGGAGGGTTAAATATGATTATTAATAGGATTATTATCACAGGGAGGGTTAAATATGATTATTAATGATTATTATCACAGGGAGGGTTAAATATGATTATTAATAGGATTATTATCACAGGGAGGGTTAAATATGATTATTAATGATTATTATCACAGGGAGGGTTAAATATGATTATTAATAGGATTATTATCACAGGGAGGGTTAAATATGATTATTAATGATTATTATCACAGGGAGGGTTAAATATGATTATTGATGATTATTATCACAGGGAGGGTTAAATATGATTATTAATGATTATTATCACAGGGAGGGTTAAATATGATTATTAATGATTATTATCACAGGGAGGGTTAAATATGATTATTGATGATTATTATCACAGGGAGGGTTAAATATGATTATTAATGATTATTATCACAGGGAGGGTTAAATATGATTATTGATGATTATTATCACAGGGAGGGTTAAATATGATTATTGATGATTATTATCACAGGGAGGGTTAAATATGATTATTAATGATTATTATCACAGGGAGGGTTAAATGTGATTATTGATGATTATTATCACAGGGAGGGTTAAATATGATTATTAATGATTATTATCACATGGAGGGTTAAATATGATTATTAATAGGATTATTATCACAGGGAGGGTTAAATATGATTATTAATGATTATTATCACAGGGAGGGTTAAATATGATTATTAATAGGATTATTATCACAGGGAGGGTTAAATATGATTATTAATAGGATTACTATCACAGGGAGGGTTAAATATGATTATTAATAGGATTATTATCACAGGGAGGGTTAAATATGATTATTAATGATTATTATCACAGGGAGGGTTAAATATGATTATTAATGATTATTATCACAGGGAGGGTTAAATATGATTATTAATGAATATTATCACAGGGAGGGTTAAATATGATTATTAATAGGATTATTATCACAGGGAGGGTTAAATATGATTATTAATGATTATTATCACAGGGAGGGTTAAATATGATTATTGATGATTATTATCACAGGGAGGATTAAATATGATTATTAATGATTATTATCACAGGGAGGGTTAAATATGATTATTAATGATTATTATCACAGGGAGGGTTAAATATGATTATTAATGATTATTATCACAGGGAGGGTTAAATATGATTATTAATGATTATTATCACAGGGAGGGTTAAATATGATTATTAATAGGATTATTATCACAGGGAGGGTTAAATATGATTATTGATGATTATTATCACATGGAGGGTTAAATATGATTATTAATGATTATTATCACAGGGAGGGTTAAATATGATTATTAATGAATATTATCACAGGGAGGGTTAAATATGATTATTAATAGGATTATTATCACAGGGAGGGTTAAATATGATTATTAATGATTATTATCACAGGGAGGGTTAAATATGATTATTGATGATTATTATCACAGGGAGGGTTAAATATGATTATTAATGATTATTATCACAGGGAGGATTAAATATGATTATTAATGATTATTATCACAGGGAGGGTTAAATATGATTATTAATGATTATTATCACAGGGAGGGTTAAATATGATTATTAATGATTATTATCACAGGGAGGGTTAAATATGATTATTAATGATTATTATCACAGGGAGGGTTAAATATGATTATTAATGATTATTATCACAGGGAGGGTTAAATATGATTATTAATAGGATTATTATCACAGGGAGGGTTAAATATGATTATTGATGATTATTATCACAGGGAGGGTTAAATATGATTATTAATGATTATTATCACATGGAGGGTTAAATATGATTATTGATGATTATTATCACAGGGAGGGTTAAATATGATTATTGATGATTATTATCACAGGGAGGGTTAAATATGATTATTAATGATTATTATCACAGGGAGGGTTAAATATGATTATTAATGATTATTATCACAGGGAGGGTTAAATATGATTATTAATGATTATTATCACAGGGAGGGTTAAATATGATTATTAATGATTATTATCACAGGGAGGGTTAAATATGATTATTAATGATTATTATCACAGGGAGGGTTAAATATGATTATTAATAGGATTATTATCACAGGGAGGGCTAAATATGATTATTAATAGGATTATTATCAGAGGGAGGGTTAAATATGATTATTAATGATTATTATCACAGGGAGGGTTAAATATGATTATTAATGATTATTATCACAGGGAGGGTTAAATATGATTATTAATGATTATTATCACAGGGAGGGTTAAATATGATTATTAATGATTATTATCACAGGGAGGGTTAAATATAATTATTAATAGGATTATTATCACAGGGAGGGTTAAATATGATTATTAATGATTATTATCACAGGGAGGGTTAAATATGATTATTGATGATTATTATCACAGGGAGGATTAAATATGATTATTAATGATTATTATCACAGGGAGGGTTAAATATGATTATTAATGATTATTATCACAGGGAGGGTTAAATATGATTATTAATGATTATTATCACAGAGAGGGTTAAATATGATTATTAATGATTATTATCACAGAGAGGGTTAAATATGATTATTAATGATTATTATCACAGGGAGGGTTAAATATGATTATTGATGATTATTATCACAGGGAGGGTTAAATATGATTATTAATAGGATTATTATCACAGGGAGGGTTAAATATGATTATTAATGATTATTATCACAGGGAGGGTTAAATATGATTATTGATGATTATTATCACAGGGAGGGTTAAATATGATTATTAATGATTATTATCACAGGGAGGGTTAAATATGATTATTAATGATTATTATCACAGGGAGGGTTAAATATGATTATTAATGATTATTATCACAGGGAGGGTTAAATATGATTATTGATGATTATTATCACAGGGAGGGTTAAATATGATTATTAATGATTATTATCACAGGGAGGGTTAAATATGATTATTGATGATTATTATCACAGGGAGGGTTAAATATGATTATTAATGATTATTATCACAGGGAGGGTTAAATATGATTATTAATGATTATTATCACAGGGAGGGTTAAATATGATTATTAATAGGATTATTATCACAGGGAGGGTTAAATATGATTATTAATGATTATTATCACAGGGAGGGTTAAATATGATTATTAATAGGATTATTATCACAGGGAGGGTTAAATATGATTATTGATGATTATTATCACAGGGAGGGTTAAATATGATTATTGATGATTATTATCACAGGGAGGGTTAAATATGATTATTGATGATTATTATCACAGGGAGGGTTAAATATGATTATTAATAGGATTATTATCACAGGGAGGGTTAAATATGATTATTAATAGGATTATTATCACAGGGAGGGTTAAATATGATTATTAATGATTATTATCACAGGGAGGGTTAAATATGATTATTAATGATTATTATCACAGGGAGGATTAAATATGATTATTAATGATTATTATCACAGGGAGGGTTAAATATGATTATTAATGATTATTATCACAGGGAGGGTTAAATATGATTATTAATGATTATTATCACAGGGAGGGTTAAATACGATTATTAATGATTATTATCACAGGGAGGGTTAAATATGATTATTAATGATTATTATCACAGGGAGGGTTAAATATGATTATTAATGATTATTATCACAGAGAGGGTTAAATATGATTATTAATGATTATTATCACAGAGAGGGTTAAATATGATTATTAATGATTATTATCACAGGGAGGGTTAAATATGATTATTGATGATTATTATCACAGGGAGGGTTAAATATGATTATTAATGATTATTATCACAGGGAGGGTTAAATATGATTATTGATGATTATTATCACAGGGAGGGTTAAATATGATTATTAATAGGATTATTATCACAGGGAGGGTTAAATATGATTATTAATGATTATTATCACAGGGAGGGTTAAATATGATTATTAATAGGATTATTATCACAGGGAGGGTTAAATATGATTATTGATGATTATTATCACAGGGAGGGTTAAATATGATTATTAATGATTATTATCACAGGGAGGGTTAAATATGATTATTAATGATTATTATCACAGGGAGGGTTAAATATGATTATTAATAGGATTATTATCACAGGGAGGGTTAAATATGATTATTAATGATTATTATCACAGGGAGGGTTAAATATGATTATTAATGATTATTATCACAGGGAGGGTTAAATATGATTATTAATGATTATTATCACAGGGAGGGTTAAATATGATTATTGATGATTATTATCACAGGGAGGGTTAAATATGATTATTAATGATTATTATCACAGGGAGGGTTAAATATGATTATTGATGATTATTATCACAGGGAGGGTTAAATATGATTATTAATGATTATTATCACAGGGAGGGCTAAATATGATTATTAATAGGATTATTATCACAGGGAGGGTTAAATATGATTATTAATGATTATTATCACAGGGAGGGTTAAATATGATTATTAATGATTATTATCACAGGGAGGGTTAAATATGATTATTGATGATTATTATCACAGGGAGGGTTAAATATGATTATTAATGATTATTATCACAGGGAGGGTTAAATATGATTATTAATAGGATTATTATCACAGGGAGGGTTAAATATGATTATTAATGATTATTATCACAGGGAGGGTTAAATATGATTATTAATGATTATTATCACAGGGAGGGCTAAATATGATTATTAATAGGATTATTATCACAGGGAGGGTTAAATATGATTATTAATGATTATTATCACATGGAGGGTTAAATATGATTATTGATGATTATTATCACAGGGAGGGTTAAATATGATTATTAATGATTATTATCACAGGGAGGGTTAAATATGATTATTAATGATTATTATCACAGGGAGGGTTAAATATGATTATTAATAGGATTATTATCACATGGAGGGTTAAATATGATTATTGATGATTATTATCACAGGGAGGGTTAAATATGATTATTAATGATTATTATCACAGGGAGGGTTAAATATGATTATTAATGATTATTATCACAGGGAGGGTTAAATATGATTATTAATGATTATTATCACAGGGAGGGTTAAATATGATTATTAATGATTATTATCACAGGGAGGGTTAAATATGATTATTAATAGGATTACTATCACAGGGAGGGTTAAATATGATTATTAATAGGATTACTATCACAGGGAGGGTTAAATAAACTAATAAACATAAAACGCTCACCACGTGTCTTCAGTCTTTTAACCACACAGGCATGTCGACTTCCAGCCAATCAGCGCGGAGCTCAGAGAGATGACGTCGCAGCCGACCAATGATACTCCGCGATGGGCGGTGCCCCGCCAAAACCGAACGGAGGACTTGCTAGCGTTAGCTTTAGCTTTGAGGCCACAGAATAAAAACAGAATAAAACTCAGATTCAGACACTGACCTTCAGCAGAGCTCCCAACAAGATGGCGGCTCTTTAACAGCAGAGCTTAAAGCTGACAACGGGCGGCTCGATGCTGCTAGCTACCGTGAGGCACGCAGGCTTACTATTGATCCTGGAAACGACAGTCTTCGGTCTGTTTCCGGATTTAAAACGCAGTTTCGTAGCGACGACGCGGTAAAACGTGGATGTTTACCTCCCAGCTGCTCTTTTAAAGCAGAAACATCTTCTGAATGTAGACGGACCAACGAACAGTGAGCCAGACCCGAGATTTATCCGCCGCTAGCTCCCGCTGTCTTTAACGCTGCTACAGGTACCGGCGGGATAATGAGCGCCCCCTGTGGCGGGAGGACTAAATAACAGCAGCCTGCCAAAGAGCGCAGATTCCAGTCAAGATGACTCACTCCCACTTAGTTACGATCTCTGCTCGTCTTTTACAGATTTTTGGACAATCCGTTTATCATTTAACAGTAAGATAAATAGATATTAATAAAATATTGAAAAACATAACTGATGAAATATTACTGCTTGAGAATAGTCTGAAGAGTTACAAGGAACTGAGGAAACGAAAAAGTCAGAGAATATCCCTGTACTTCATTTCATTTATTTATTTTAATTTTCACCCGTTTTCACCTGCTTCTTTGTTTTATTCATGTATTTTATTTATTTACCTTGTTTA
>CAMQGK010000299.1:21487500-21527500 GCA_947000775.1 Pterois miles | reverse complement strand
ATAATATTAATTATTACATTCATCTTTAAATGTGTGAAAGAAGGGTATTCTTTTAACCAATGGTAATTTGATGGATATGATATTTTTATTTGGATTGTTAAGCGATTTCTCAGCCTGTTAGTGTGATGTGAGAAGTTGTTCTGTAAATTAAACCAAAAAGAAATAACATGAAAACGATCTGCAGACATGTTCTGAAGGTTCCACCTGTCAGTCACAAGTAAATCTGTTCTTATAGTTATTATAATATCATGATGTCCCATATAAGTAAGAGCTAATAATGATAATGATAATAATAATAATAATAGCTGAAATAAGAGGCTGCAGTAGGAAAATGAAAGCAGTAGTGAGGCTGTAAATCTAAAGAGCGAACTAAACTGTTAACTGCTGATTTCTTCTTAGCGACACTAACTGAGGCTGTTGGCTAATCTTCAATCTAAAACGCCATCAACCACTTTGAATATGTTCAGTTTTGTTGTGCATATATTTCATAGTCTTCTTCTTATTGTGTATTTAACAGAGCAGAGAGGAAACAGGAGAAAAATAGGGAAAATCAATGATCAGGCTAATCCTGATCTAGAGAACGGGTGGACAACTGTCAGAGTACTTTATGATGCATTTTCAGCCCATTACCTGTATTGATTTATTAGCTCATTGTTTCTGTATTTGATTGTTACAATTTACAACTTGAAATAATCATAAATGTAAAGGCTGAAGTTAAAGTGTACAAGGTGCACCCGAAGGCATCACATGGCTCATTTTTCCTGCTGGACTTGAACACAAATAGCTGATCTGTGCTGCAGGTTTTAATAACTGTTATTTCATCTTTCTAGCGTTCACCTGAGTGATGAGGAGAATAAAAGAGTTTATGGAAAATGCAACAACCCCAACGGTCACGGACACAACTACACCGGTAGGCCGCCGCTGTGATGAACCACTGTACAGCTGCTGTCATTGACTCCCACTCATACTCTCCTTTCTGTCCACAGTGGAGGTAACGGTGCGAGGCAAGGTCAGTATCTACGTCAGAGACAGCGTCTGGAGCTGGAAGCAGCTGCAGCAGCTTAAATAAGGCGCTCTGTCAGCTCAGCCAATGGGATTCCTAGAAGGGAATCAGCTGACCCATCAGCTGATCTCTGACCAGCTGATGGGTCAGCTGATGTAACTGGGGAGTCTGACCTCGTGGCCTTTAAACCTTTCAGCTTCTTCATCACAGCTCCTTTTTCTCTGAGCTTCAGTTGTCGTGATCTCAAATCACCGTACATACTGTGATGATGATGATGATGATGATGATGATCATGATGATGATGATCATGAACCTTCATCCTCAGATCGATGGTGTCACCGGTATGGTCATGAACCTGACAGACATGAAGAGGTGCATCGAGGTGAGCTCATCTCAGAACACGTTATGTTCTACAGCTGTGCTGAATACTCAGTTCTGATTGGTCAATCACTGCCTAGCAGGCCGTCGTTACGTATAACAGACCATCGCTACGTATAACAGACCGTCGCTACGTATAACAGACCGTCGCTACGTATAACAGACCGTCGCTACGTGTAACAGACCGTCGCTACGTGTAACAGACCGTCGCTACGTGTAACAGACCGTCGCTACGTATAACAGACCGTCGCTACGTATAACAGACCGTCGCTACGTGTAACAGACCGTCGCTACGTGTAACAGACCGTCGCTACGTATAACAGACCGTCGCTACGTATAACAGACCGTCGCTACGTAATAACAGACCGTCGCTACGTATAACAGACCGTTGCTACGTATAACAGACCGCCACTATGTATAACAGACCGTCGCTACGTAATAACAGACCGCTGCCACGTATAACAGACCGTTGCTACGTAATAACAGACCGTTGCTACATATAACAGACCGTTGCTACGTATAACAGACCGTCGCTACGTATAACAGACCATCAGTAACAGACCATCACTAAGTATAACAGACCTTTGCTACGTATAACAGACCGTTGCTACATATAACAGACCATCAGTAACAGACCATCACTAAGTATAACAGACCTTTGCTACGTATAACAGACCGTTGCTACGTAATAACAGACCGTTGCTACGTAATAACAGACCGTCGCTACATATAACAGACCATCAGTAACAGACCATCACTAAGTATAACAGACCTTCGCTACGTATAACAGACCGTTGCTACATATAACAGACCGTCGCTACGTATAACAGACCGTTGCTACGTATAACAGACCATCGCTACGTATAACAGACTGTCGCTACGTATAACAGACCATCAGTAACAGACCATCACTAAGTATAACAGACCTTCGCTACGTATAACAGACCGTTGCTACATATAACAGACCGTCGCTACGTATAACAGACCGTTGCTACATATAACAGACCGTCGCTACGTATAACAGACTGTCGCTACGTATAACAGACCGTTGCTACGTATAACAGACCGTCACTACATGGAGAGAGACCACACCATTCGCCCCAACAACACCGCTAATCCAGAAAGGCTGATTTTGCTCTGTAGCACATGTGCAACAAGCCCGACTGCTTCGGTCCTGTAGGTTATGATGTGTTGGGCTCTGTCTAAAACCTGGATGAGGGTCCTCTCCCTGACCTCAGCCCTTATATGCTACACCTAAGGTTGACATCCCGGGTCAGGGTGCCCCCCACACAATAAAACAACAACCAAGGTCTAATCACCTGCTGTGGCCACCAGGACACAAGCACAGGATGTGCTACAGTCGTGTGGTATCACATAAGCATACAGATACAGATGTAGTATAGGTATAGGTCCCCTTTAAAACATCTGGATTTGTATGGACAGAGTAAACTACTCGATGGACCAGTGGAAGCTGCACATCTGCCAGGAGATCAGTATCTGCCATATTCAGTATATTTAATGCCTGTTTAGTTGTTGTGCAGCCCGTTATTGGTTGACTGAGCGGCTCTGTCCTGCAGGACGTCATCATGGCTCCACTGGACCACAAGAACCTGGATAAGGACGTCCCGTACTTTGCTGCTGTTGTCAGGTGAGTTTGTCTCTGAGCGGCTTCGTTCTCGGACTGGATGAACTGGACTCTGATCACAGCTTTGCTCGTTTGTCTGCGCTCACTCAGCACCACGGAGAACTTGGCGGTTTACATCTGGGACAACATGGTGACGGTTCTCCCCCCCAACCTGCTCTACGAGATCAAGATCCACGAGACCGATAAGAACGTGGTCGTATATCGAGGAGAGTAGAGCGCTGGGACGAAGCCCGGATTGATTAACCAAAGAGCTTAAAATTACTTTCATGAATTCATAAATAATGGAATTTAAAATACTGTATGAAAATGCAGTATATTAAGAAATAAGTGGATTCCCAAACTAATAATACAGGTTTTAATCAGGCATTTAAAGAGGCAACTTCTGGTCCTGTTTACGTCAGCATTTCTCTACATATTATTATAAATATGTAATTGCTATAAATTACTTTGTAATTTAGCTCATTTATTCACACATTAATAAATTAATCTGTAAACACATTTATTAATTCCTATTTTTACTGTATAATTAAATATTTCATAATTAAATTAAATCATCATCATTTCCGTGACTTGTGGTACGAAACCGTTCATCTGTCTACATCTTACATTAAGTGCTTTAATGAAATTATTTCTTTCAATAAAAAATAAATTGGTTTTGAAAATGGTTTAATTTTTTCACTGAAACTGAACTTTACCAACTAACTTGTAAAAACTGACGGAAAAATGATTCATAACTGAACTAAAAACATCCAATAAACATGAACATTAACCTTCAGCTGCAGAGAGAAATGGCACCATTTCTGATGTATGTTTTATTATATTTAGATTTGATCTGTCAGTCATATTTCCTCTTTTTATTTACATTTAGAGCTGTTTTACGTTTGATTCATTGTACAATAATTATCGAGGTCAATATAAAAACGTTTCATCTCATCAGAGAAAGTGAAGTATCCTGTACGTTAAACAGAGCCAGGCTAGCTGTGTCCCCGTTTCCAGCCGCTAAGCTAGGCTAAGCTAGGCTAAGCTACGCTACGCTAGGCTAAGCTACGCTACGCTAGGCTAAGCTAGGCTACGCTAGGCTACGCTAAGCTAAGCTAAGTGAGTGCAACATCTTTTTTACACATTTCCCAAAAACGTTTCCTTTCAGCCTTAAGTCGTCGTCATGACGTTCTTTATTAACCAGAATATCTCAGATCTTTATTAGAAACATTTATCAGAAACAGCTGATTCATTTTAGCGATTTTTGTTTTTTTTTATTTTGTTTCACTTTATTCACAAAAAAAAAATACAAAAAAACTTTGACAAAAGAAAAATATATTTTTTAGGATCAGGAAGAAAAAAACTTGATGCACCTGCTGTGTGTAGTTAGCAGTGTGTATATCTACACTGTGTGTGTCTGTGTGAAGTAGCTCTGCAGTGGTTCTCCCAGGATGTTCTCCATCTCCTGAACCACCTTCTGGACCTGCTGCTCCACCTCCTCACACTCGTCTGAAACACACATTTATCACACATCTTTATCATTATTGCTGCTGTTATTGTTGTTATTATTATTATTACGACGCAGACGAACGCCTCCTCACCCTCCATCAGTTCAGCCAAGAACGGGATCGTCTCTGGTAGCAGAACCATGTAGTTCTCCTTCAGCTTAGACGCCACCTCCAGGAGGAGCACCAGAGAGGAGAAACGCACCTGAGGAGGAGGAGGGAGAGGAGGAGAGAGAGGGAGGGAGAGGAGAGAGAGAGGAGGAGGAGAGGGAGGGAGAGGAGGAGAGAGAGGAGAGGGAGGGAGAGGGAGAGGAGGAGGAGAGAGAGAGAGGAGGAGGAGAGGGAGGGAGAGGAGGAGGAGAGAGAGGAGAGGGAGGGAGGAGGAGAGGGAGAGGAGGAGGAGAGGGAGGGAGAGGAGAGAGAGAGAGAGAGAGGAGGAGGAGAGGGAGGGAGAGGAGGAGGAGAGAGAGGAGAGGGAGGGAGGAGAGGGAGGGAGAGGAGGAGGAGAGAGAGGAGAGGGAGGGAGGAGGAGAGGGAGGGAGAGGAGAGAGAGAGAGAGAGGAGGAGGAGAGGGAGGGAGAGGAGGAGGAGAGAGAGAGAGGAGGAGGAGAGGGAGGGAGGAGGAGAGAGAGAGAGAGAGGAGGAGGAGAGGGAGGGAGAGGAGGAGGAGAGAGAGGAGAGGGAGGGAGGAGGAGAGGGAGGGAGAGGAGAGAGAGAGAGAGAGGAGGAGGAGAGGGAGGGAGAGGAGGAGGAGAGAGAGAGAGGAGGAGGAGAGGGAGGGAGAGGAGGAGAGAGAGGAGAGGGAGGGAGAGGGAGAGGAGGAGGAGAGAGAGAGAGAGGAAGAGAGAGAGAGAGAGAGGAGAAGAGGGAGAGAGAGAGAGGAGGAGGAGAGAGAGGAGGAGAGAGAGAGAGAGGAGGAGAGGGAGAGAGAGGAGGAGAGAGAGGAGAGGGAGGGAGGAGGAGAGAGAGGAGGAGAGGGAGGGAGAGGAGAGAGAGAGAGGAGAGGGAGGGAGGAGGAGAGGGAGAGGAGGAGGAGAGGGAGGGAGAGGAGAGAGAGAGAGGAGGAGGAGAGGGAGGGAGAGGAGGAGGAGAGAGAGGAGAGGGAGGGAGGAGGAGAGGGAGGGAGAGGAGAGAGAGAGAGAGAGGAGGAGGAGAGGGAGGGAGAGGAGGAGGAGAGAGAGAGAGGAGGAGGAGAGGGAGGGAGGAGGAGAGAGAGGAGAGGGAGGGAGAGGGAGAGGAGGAGGAGAGAGAGAGAGAGGAAGAGAGAGAGAGAGAGAGGAGAAGAGGGAGAGAGAGAGAGGAGGAGGAGAGAGAGGAGGAGAGAGAGAGAGAGGAGGAGAGGGAGAGAGAGGAGGAGAGAGAGGAGAGGGAGGGAGGAGGAGAGAGAGGAGGAGAGGGAGGGAGAGGAGAGAGAGAGAGGAGAGGGAGGGAGGAGGAGAGGGAGAGGAGGAGGAGAGGGAGGGAGAGGAGAGAGAGAGAGGAGGAGGAGAGGGAGGGAGAGGAGGAGGAGAGAGAGGAGAGGGAGGGAGGAGGAGAGGGAGGGAGAGGAGAGAGAGAGAGAGAGGAGGAGGAGAGGGAGGGAGAGGAGGAGGAGAGAGAGAGAGGAGGAGGAGAGGGAGGGAGGAGGAGAGAGAGGAGAGGGAGGGAGGAGGAGAGGGAGGGAGGAGGAGAGAGAGGAGGAGAGGGAGGGAGAGGAGGAGAGAGAGGAGAGGGAGGGAGGGAGAGGAGGAGAGAGAGGAGAGGGAGGGAGGAGGAGAGAGAGCGAGAGAGAGGAGGAGGAGAGGGAGAGAGAGAGAGAGAGGAGGAGGAGAGGGAGGGAGGAGGAGAGAGAGAGAGAGAGGAGGAGGAGAGGGAGGGAGGAGGAGAGAGAGAGAGAGAGAGGAGGAGGAGAGGGAGGGAGGAGGAGAGAGAGAGAGAGAGGAGGAGGAGAGGGAGAGGAGGAGGAGAGAGAGAGAGAGAGAGGAGGAGGAGAGGGAAAGAGAGGAGGAGAGAGAGAGGAGGAGAGAGGGAGAGGAAGAGGAGAGAGAGAGAGAGAGAGGAGGAGGAGAGGGAGGGAGAGGAGGAGGAGAGGAAGAGAGAGAGAGAGAGGAGAAGAGGGAGAGAGAGAGAGGAGGAGAGGGAGGGAGAGGAGGAGAGAGAGGAGGAGAGGGAGAGGAGGAGGAGAGGGAGAGAGAGGAGGAGAGAGAGAGAGAGAGAGAGAGAGAGAGAGAGAGAGAGAGAGAGGAGGAGGAGGAGAGGGAGGGAGAGAGAGAGAGAGGAGGAGGAGAGGGAGGGAGAGGAGGAGAGAGAGGAGGAGAGGGAGAGGAGGAGAGAGAGGAGGAGAGAGGAGGAGAGGGAAAGAGGAGGAGAGAGAGAGGAGGAGGAGAGGGAGGGAGAGGAGGAGGAGAGAGAGAGAGAGGAGGAGAGGGAGGAGGAGAGGGAAAGAGGAGGAGGAGAGGGAGGGAGAGAGAGAGGAGGAGGAGAGGGAGGGAGAGGAGGAGAGGGAGGGAGGAGGAGAGGGAGAGAGAGAGAGGAGGAGGAGAGGGAGGGAGAGGGAGGAGAGAGAGAAGGAGGAGAGGGAGAGAGAGAGAGGAGGAGAGGGAGAGGAGGAGAGGGAGAGAGAGAGGAGGAGAGGGAGAGAGAGGATAGAGAGAGGGAGGATGAGAGAGGAGAGACAGAAGGAGGAGGAAAAGAAGGTATTTAATACACTAAAAATACAGTTACAGTTAAAGTATCTGACTGCAGTAAAAGTACATGAGTGTGTTGAGGTGTTCAGGTGTTGATGTGTTCAGGTGTTGAGGTGTTCAGGTGTTGAGGTGTTCAGGTGTTGAGGTGTTCAGGTGTTGATGTGTTCAGGTGTTGATGTGTTCAGGTGTTGATGTGTTGAGGTGTTGATGTGTTCAGGTGTTGATGTGTCGATGCGTTGAGGTGTTGATGCGTTGATGCGTTGAGGTGTTCAGGTGTTGATGTGTTCAGGTGTTGATGTGTTGAGGTGTTCAGGTGTTGAGGTGTTCAGGTGTTGATGTGTTCAGGTGTTGATGTGTTGAGGTGTTCAGGTGTTGATGTGTTCAGGTGTTGAGGTGTTGAGGTGTTGAGGTGTTGATGTGTTGAGGTGTTGAGGTGTTGATGTGTTGAGGTGTTGATGTGTTAAGGTGTTGAGGTGTTCAGGTGTTGATGTGTTGAGATGTTCAGGTGTTGATGTGTTCAGGTGTTGAGGTGTTCAGGTGTTGATGTGTTGAGATGTTCAGGTGTTGATGTGTTCAGGTGTTGAGGTGTTCAGGTGTTGATGTGTTGAGATGTTCAGGTGTTGATGTGTTCAGGTGTTGAGGTGTTCAGGTGTTGATGTGTTGAGATGTTCAGGTGTTGATGTGTTCAGGTGTTGAGGTGTTGAGGTGTTGATGTGTTGAGGTGTGGTCACCTTGGCGTCCGGGTGCCTGGTCTTCAGGAGGATCTGGTAGTTGAGGGTTTTCCACAGGGAGTCGTCAGCCAGCGCCACAGAGAACTGAGCCACACAGGGAACCAGGTGCTGGGTCACCCTCTGCTGGTACACCTGGTCTCCTCCCACAAGGTTCTCCAGCTACAGAGAGAGAGAGGGGGACACGTCAGGACAGGTGGACAGGACAGGTGGACAGGACAGGTGTGAGCCAGGTGTGATGGGGTCACCTGGTCCACCAGCGGGCTCATGAGGGTGTCGGCTCGCTCTCTGCTGAGGAATCTCTGCGTGTCAAACAGGAAGATCTTGTTGAGACAGTCGAGGACGAACTGAAGCAGCAGAGCCGTCTTCTCCTCGCCCAACGAGTCAAACAGGAAGTCACCTGGTCAGACAGCAAGTATACAGGTAATCAATAACCTGCTGGCATCAATAACTCAGCAAATCTGATTTTATCAATAACTCACCTGAGCAAAGTAAAATAAAATACAATGAAATAAAGTAGAATAGAATAAAAAACTAATCAGATATAATAAAAATAATAACTATTATTATATATAATAAAGAAAACAACAAATAAAAGAACAATTCTGTTAAAACAGAATAAAGTGAATTAATAAAAAAGAAAAAGAAAATCACGAAGTAGAGTAAAAAATAGAATTTAAACATAAAATAAAGTATAAAAATACAACACACACCTGAACACGTCAACACAACACACACCTCAACACGTCAACACAACACACACCTCAACACGTCAACACAACACACACCTGAACACGTCAACACAACACACACCTCAACACGTCAACACAACACACACCTCAACACGTCAACACAACACACACCTCAACACGTCAACACAACACACACCTCAACACGTCAACACCTGAACACGTCAACACCTCAACACCTGAACACGTCAACACGTCAACACCTGAACACGTCAACACCTCAACACCTGAACACGTCAACACCTGAACACGTCAACACCTCAACACAACACACACCTGAACACGTCAACACCTGAACACGTCAACACCTCAACACAACACACACCTGAACACGTCAACACAACACACACCTCAACACGTCAACACAACACACACCTCAACACGTCAACACAACACACACCTCAACACGTCAACACAACACACACCTCAACACGTCAACACAGCACACACCTCAACACGTCAACACAACACACACCTCAACACGTCAACACAACACACACCTCAACACGTCAACACAACACACACCTCAACACGTCAACACAACACACACCTCAACACGTCAACACAACACACACCTCAACACGTCAACACCTGAACACGTCAACACCTCAACACAACACACACCTGAACACGTCAACACCTGAACACCTCAACACAACACACACCTGAACACGTCAACACCTCAACACCTGAACACGTCAACACAACACACACCTCAACACAACACACACCTGAACACGTCAACACAACACACACCTCAACACGTCAACACCTCAACACCTGAACACGTCAACACCTGAACACGTCAACACAACACACACCTCAACACGTCAACACAACACACACCTGAACACGTCAACACCTCAACACCTGAACACGTCAACACAACACACACCTCAACACGTCAACACAACACACACCTGAACACGTCAACACCTCAACACGTCAACACAACACACACCTCAACACGTCAACACAACACACACCTCAACACGTCAACACAACACACACCTGAACATCTCAACACCTGAACACGTTAACACCTGAAGAGATCAACACCTGAATACAATAAAATACAAAACTATTTACAATAATATAATAATAATTTCTGTAAAACAAAATAAAATATAAGGTCAAACTAAAGAATGTGCAATGAAATCAAATCAAAGTATTACGTAAAAACAAAAACAAATATGTAAAAATCAAATCAGCGTTCTGACCCGTCTCCGAGCCGGCCGTCTGTCGCAGCAGGTCGGCGAACGGTTTCACCAGGTGTCCTGAGAACAGGACGAAGAGTCCTTTGAGTCGCTCAGCGATGAAGTCCGCCAGGCGGTAGAAAGTCAGCAGGCGCTCCTTACTGCCCGATTTACTCCAGTCGAACAGCTGCAGGACGACAACGACACCTGGGTCACGCCAACGACCTTCACCTGGGTCACGCCTACGACCTTCACCTGGGTCACGCCTACGACCTTCATCTGACCTCACAGCATCACCTCACTCATGTTACCTTGATGAAGAGCGGCCTGAACGAGACCTCTGACAGCTTCATCACCATGGAAACCACACACTCCATCACACTGCCCTCCACCTCCGCCGTCTGCTGGAGATCGCCCTGGAGACAGGAAGTCAATGGTCAGGAGGAGGAGGAGGAGGAGGAGGAGGAGAAGGGGAAGAAGGAGGAAGAGGAGAAAAAAGAGGAAGAAGAGAAGAAGGAAAAGAAGAGGAACAAGAAGGATGAGGAGAAAAAGAGGAAGAAGAGAAGGAGAAGAAGGAGGAGGAGAAGAAGAAGAAGGAGAAGAAGAAGGATGAAGAGGAGAAGAAGGAGGAAGAGGAGAAAAAAGAGGAAGAAGAGAAGAAAGAAAAGACAAGAAGAAGGAGGAGGAGAAGGAGTAAGAGGAGAAAAAGGTTGACTGGCCTGACGGCGTGGACTCACCTGACAGTGGTCGGCTCTGAAGTCCAGGGCGGTGAAGAAGAAGGAGCTGAGCTCTGATTGGTGGACGCTGACCTGCTCTTTCTCCAGGTGACTGAGGTGTTCCTTCAGGATCATCATCAGCGGCGCCAGCTGACGCTGCAGGAAACACATCAGCTGATCAGCTGATCACTCATCAATCACATCAGTTTAATAAAGTAAACAGCAGATTTATGTTCTGACCATCAGGCCAAATCATTTATTTATTCTTTACATTCAATTTATGCATTTTGTCGTATTTATCCTGTCTGACTGTTTGTGGTTTGATTTTATTTTTTGGGTGTCAGACTTTAATATCAGCACGTTATTTGTCTTTCTACGTGTATTTTGATGTGTCATTGTCATTTTATTGCTTTAAGGGAGCGTTCTCCTGTCACATGACCCCTGATCAGACCTGAACACCTGTTCTGACCCACCTCCACACCTGATGACAGGGACACGACCAAGGCATGTTGGTGTTATTCATGTCTGAATGAAGGGTTATTAATTCACCATCACACTGCCATCCTTTAAGCTGGACACTCTGATTTTAGATATTTCATTTCTCACAAACAAAACTGAATTAAGTCTTAGTTTTTAAAACACTACATTACCCATGAGCCTCTGCTGCTTCATCAAGCTGAATTTATTTACCGGTAAGTTTCACCTTTAGCTGCAGCTCTGTGATTGTACCTTTTAGTGAAATGCATCCTGGGAGATTGAGTTGACTTGAGAGATTCTCTAACACAGCAACACGTCTTTTCTGCTAATTCAACAGCAGAGTTTGACCTCTGACCTTTGACCTCTGACCTCTGACTTGACATTGTGAAACTAAATGAAGAGGACCTGAAGTATCAGCTCCTCTTCCTCTCAGTGGTCACTGAGTTTAGACACAGAAGAAAGAAGTTAACTGCAGTGGTTTGAATCCAAATCCATCCATCTATCTATCTCTCCATCTATGTGTACATCTATCTATCTATCTATCTATCTATCCATCCATCTCTGTCTATCTATCCATCCATCTATCTATCTCTCCATCTATGTGTACATCTATCTATCTATCTATCTATCTATCCATCCATCTCTGTCTATCTATCCATCCATCTATCTATCTCTCCATCTATGTGTACATCTATCTATCTATCTATCTATCCATCCATCTCTGTCTATCTATCCATCCATCCATCAGATGTTTTTAAATGTGAATGCAGCTCATCTCTCACCTTCCTGTCTGCCACCATGCTGCTGTAGCACCTGGAGATGGTGGGCAGTAGGACCCTGGGGGGCAGCTTGGTGGCGAGGGTGCTCCTGAGGGAGGCGAGCCGCATGGACAGCTGGGAGGCGGAGGAGGAGGAGGAGGAGGAGGAGGAGGAAGCATCTACGAGGCAAGTCAGCCGACACACCTGCAGGAACAGGAAGTGATGAGCGCTGACCTTATGTTACCCGTCGTGTCGGCCACTCAGGTGCGTCGTACCTGTGAGACGGTGTCCTGCAGGTACGGGCTGATGAAGTGTATCAGCGTCTCCGTGACGCGTTGGAGGGCGGTGACGGCGTTCAGCAGGTAGATCTCATTGGTCAGCAGCTCCTTCCTGTTCGTCAGCGTGTGCAGCACCGCCGGCATCAACCTGCAAATATATAATAACATGAATTCATTATATATAATCATAATCATAATCAAGAATGATTATTACTATTATTAATTAGTAGTAGTATTATTGTTAATGATAATAATGATAACTATTGTTATTACCATTAATAATAATAGACAAAGATCAATACATACTCAACGTATTCCCATTTTCTGCTACTTCTGTACATCTCAGCTAAGTTAATAAACCATAATAATTGATATATAATTATTGATTAAAGTATTAAAATGTTGTCGTAAATTCCAAAAATACAAAAATCTGACATTTTCTGAAATATTACTAAATAAACACAGAACATATTGATCCATTTTATTTTGCAGCAGTTTAAAGAGGATCCATCCTGCCTCTGATGACGGTGAACTACTTTAAGTACATTTAACTGATACTACTTCAGTACTTTTACTTCAGTATGGTTTTGAATGCAGCAGTGATGAGGTGTGTTGTCAGCGTGCGGACTCGTTACCTTGGTAACTGTGGGATGGCGAGGCCCTTCAGCGCGCGGACCACCTCGGCGATGCAGAGCAGAGCGCTGCCCATCACGTTCTTCTCCTCCTCCGTTGCCGTGACGACGTCCACCGTCTGTTTGAGGACGGGGACGAACGCCTCCTGGTGGTCGGAGCCCAAACTGCGACAGAGCAGCTTGAGGCTGTAGAGCGCCGTCTGCCGGTTGATGGCCTGCTCCGCCTCCTGCCCCGCCTCCATCGGCTTACAATGACTTTTACCCACAATGCTCAGCAGGTCGCCGGTTAGCTGTAACAGCACACAGACCTGAGACAGAGAGGAGAGAGACTCATGAACCAGTGAAGAAGAACTTCGATGAACCACTTCATCTGCAGTGTACTCAGCCGCTGGCCTCAACATCCAGACTGCAACAGAGAAAATAACCAGCTTTAGTAAACGCTACTTTCTCTGGTGTTCATCAAGGTCTGACTGTCTTAATATGGTATTTTGGAGGATTATTGATCATTTTTATCAATTCTCCTGTGGTAAAAAATGGTTCAGTTTAGCACCAAATCTGTGACAAATGGTATCAACCCAAAAATTGCTGCAACAACTTCTGAGGCATGATAGGATGAGGATGGACATCAGATACTAACATCATGTTATAAACACTTGTACACTTTCAGTGTTTATCTTTATTAATTAATTAATTGATGTTTATTTCTTATTAATGACTAGAACAACTTGACCCTCAGAGCTGAGCAGCATCTCAGATTAATCTTCAGATGATGTTCACCTGTTTCTATGAGACGTCTACTGTTGACCTGCTGTCTCCCCTGAAGACCATGAAGGGGTTAATGTTGTCATGTTATATTACATCTAAAACACACTGTAGAAAATGTCACCTGTTGTTCCTCCCACTGCGGCCGCTGCTTCAGTTTGTTGTTCAGCAGCTCCATGGCTTTTCTCCGGACCGATGCCAGCTGACTTCCCATCAGTCCCTTCATCACTGTGATGAACGTATCCGTGGGCAACAAGGAGTTCACCTGGGCAACAGACGACAACGACAACAACAACATGTACATCAACTGTCTGCAGTATCACTGCAGTTATACATGAAATATAATACGGTGGTACAGTTACCTTATCCAGAACGCCGTAGGCTTTGTTGAGCAGAACCCTCCAGAACTTGGCGGTGGGTTTGTCGGCGTTGTCCTCCACACAGCGAGCGACGCTGTGGATGTAACGCAGGATGTCCTCCAGCAGCCTGAAACACACTGCACATGTTCACCTGCTGCTTCCTGTCAAACCTGTTCAATGTGTCGCTGAGGAGAAACTCACCTCTGCTGCAGCTGCTGCAGAGACTCATCCACAGCATCACCGCCGTCTTCAACCTGACACACAGACCGTCACGTTTAAACACTGGAAATACACAATGTCCCAAAACATCTCTGTTTGTGAACGCTCCCTGAGACGTCACCCACCTTCCCGATGAAGCTGGCAGAGCCCAGCAGCTGAGCCATGAAGGAGACGGAGAGAAACTTGAAGTGTCTCAGCTCTTTACTGCTGTGAGCCTCAGGACTGAAGATCAGCTCCTCCACCTTCTCCTCTTCCTCCTTCTCTTCCTTCGTCTTCCTCTTGGCTCCTGGCCGGCCAACGGAGCGCTTCACTGGAGCTGCAGAGGACAGAATCACCCACAGTAACAATAATAATTAGGGCTGTCAGTTTAACGCGTTAATTAGATTAATTAATTACGCTGCAATTAACGCGCTATAAAAATTAACGCAATTGAGTGAGTGAGTGGCAAGTCAATGCGCAAGCATTTTAAGTTTGGCCCATTGAGTGACCCGTAGGCTGCAGTGGCGTCACTTCGTACCTGCGCCACTAGTCAAAAGCAGGGTGACTGACAACAGAGACGGACGCGACACAGGAGAGCGAGGCGAGCCCACTCGGACCTGTCACTCGGACTCTGACTCGGACTAGGAGCAGCGGGGGCCTCTAGCCCGCTACAAAGCTGAGCCGTGCATTGAATGCATGAGTGTCCACTGGAGTGGTGGCAGCTCACCAGGAGCTGATGAACAGCTGTCCTCTCCTCCTACCTGGCTACCGCTGCCACGTCTGGGCCAGGTGAGAGACTCTTTTCACTGCAGGTAACATCATTGAAAAGAAGAGAGCAGCCTCACACTCACACAATGTAAACAAGCTTGTTTGTCTGAGCAACTGGCTCAAGGACACATAGAGTTGTCTGTTGTCAGTTCCTGTAACGTTAGCTGACCCTTTTAAAGGAAATGCTGTTGGCATCTTGCTATTGATGTTGCCTTATTTAGAGGCATGTTATACTATTCATTTTGAATTGCTGTATTGAGTCAGCTTTAGTATTCATTTTGATTGAGAGTCTGCTTATGTGCCTATTAGAGACTCAGCCTTATTTTATTTCTGAATTTTATTTATTTTATTTAACTGTATTTGTATTGCATTTTTGAGAAATGCACCTGGCCTAATTGGTTTGCTGATGTGCTTGACCTTTTTTCTTTTGAATTTCATTTCTAAAGCACACTTAACCAATAAAAATGTGGATTTCAAATCTTCTCTTCTTGGTGTATTCTATTGATTAGTCATGCACTACAATTTTGTAATGTCCTAGAATTCAAATTCTTTATTTGGGGGCCTTTAGCAGGTATGAGATTAAAATGCGATTAATTAGATTAATTAATTACAAATCCTGTAATTAATTAGATTAATTTTCTTAATCGCCTGACAGCACTAATAATAATAATAAATAATGTTTTTAAGTCCAATAGAAAAGTAAACATTTAAGTCCAGAGTCAACAGAAAAAAAAAGGTTTTTGGAGACGAACTGTCATGTCCATGTTCAAAGGGGTCCGTTGACCTCTGACCTCCAGATGTGTGGATGTAAATGGGTTCTCTGGGTCCCCACCAGTCTCCCCTTTACAGACATGCCCACTTTCTGATAATCCCAGTCAGTGTATGTACATAGACTGAGACTTTTACTCAGTGAATTTTCTTCCTTGTTCTGATATTTCAATTTTATTTACTCAGAATAAATTCATAATAATAGATGAATAAATGTACGTCGTAGTCGTGGTTTACTGAGCGTCTCACCGTCGTCTTTGTCGTCAGGCAGCTGCAGCAGGAAGTGGAGGATGTTGATGAGCGAGCTGAGCTGGTCGGTGACTTCGAACTGACAGCAGAGAGAGATCCAGAAGTCCATGTCTTTCTCCAGAGCTGCATCCTAAAAACACAAACACACACGTAACACGCTGCTTTACTGCTGCGGCATCAGCCCATTCACTTCCTGGCTCCCACAATGCCTTGCTCCCACCCTTGCCTTTTCGCTGGTGGAGTTGGCGGTCTGCGTGGCGTACAGCTTGAACAGGAGGAGCATTAGGACCCAGAGGAAGCGGGCGGGGCCAAGCGTGGTCACCAGCTGACTGAGGAAGGGCAGCCGCCGATG
The DNA here is from genome assembly GCA_947000775.1 of Pterois miles. NCBI lineage: Eukaryota > Metazoa > Chordata > Actinopteri > Perciformes > Scorpaenidae > Pterois > Pterois miles. Next base: position 21,511,334 of record CAMQGK010000299.1, on the reverse strand, counting down.
ATCGGGCACGTGAGGAAGAGCGTCGACACACACGTGCATGATCCCCGTCACCACGGCGACCACATGAGACGAAGAGCTGCCGTCGGGGAGCTGGTGGGCCTAAGGAGGAAAAGAGAGAGGGAGGAGGAAGAGGAGGAGGAAGAGAGAGAGGGAGGAGGAAGAGGAGGAGCAAAGAGAGAGAGGGAGGAGGAAGAGGAGGAGGAAGAGAGAGAGGGAGGAGGAAGAGAGAGAGGGAGGAGGAAGAGGAGGAAGACAGAGAGGGAAGAGGAAGAGAGAGGGAGGAGGAAGAGAGAGAGGGAGGAGGAAGAGGAGGAGGAAGAGAGAGAGGGAGGGAGGAGGAAGAGGAGGAAGAGGAGGAGCAAAGAGAGAGGGAGGAGGAAGAGGAGGAGGAAGAGAGAGAGGGAGGAGGAAGAGGAGGAGGAAGAGAGAGAGGGAGGAGGAAGAGGAGGAGCAAAGAGAGAGAGGGAGGAGGAAGAGGAGGAGGAAGAGAGAGAGGGAGGAGGAAGAGGAGGAGGAAGAGAGAGAGGGAGGAGGAAGAGGAGGAGGAAGAGAGAGAGGGAGGAGGAAGAGGAGGAGGAAGAGAGAGAGGGAGGAGGAAGAGAGTGAGGGAGGAGGAAGAGAGAGAGGGAGGAGGAAGAGAGAGAGGGAGGAGGAAGAGGAGGGAGCACAGAGAGAGAGGGAGGAGGAAGAGGAGGAGGAAGAGAGAGGGAAGAGGAAGAGAGAGGGAGGAGGAAGAGAGAGAGGGAGGAGGAAGAGAGAGGGAGGAGGAAGAGAGAGAGGGAGGAGGAAGACAGAGAGGGAGGTTTTAAAATGGATGTCCACAACTATGAAACAAGTCATGATTTGCTTGAACTGCCGTCAGTCACCTGGATCAGGGCGGGAATCACCACCTGCACCGTCTGATCGATGACGCTGCAGCTGTAGGCGTCGTCCAGACGCAGGATGTTGGCGCCCATGAACGTGAAGATGGGCATGATGTTGTGAAGAACTTTCTCCTGGAGAGGCACAAAGGTCAGATTATCGCCGTGACGGTGTACTGTCATATTATCGCCGTGACGATGTTCGGTCAGATTATCGCCGTGACGATGTACTGTCAGATTATCGCCGTGACGATGTTCTGTCAGATTATCGCCGTGACGATGTACTGTCAGATTATCGCCGTGACGATGTACTGTCAGATTATCGCCGTGACGATGTACTGTCAGATTATCGCCGTGACGATGTTCTGTCAGATTATCGCCGTGACGATGTTCGGTCAGATTATCGCCGTGACGATGTTCGGTCAGATTATCGCCGTGACGATGTTCGGTCAGATTATCGCCGTGACGATGTTCGGTCAGATTCACGTGTTTTTTCATACCATCAACATATTTTCTGTTCTATGTTTCTTCAGCAGATCAAGCTCAACTCTAAACTGTGTTTTCTTAGTTCTGCTGTTTTTAATCTCACACAGGGTGTCTGTACATGTCAGGTCTTTTAAGACAAAGACACTCACGGGGAAGATGGCGGCGGCAGCGCCCAGCAGCAGCAGAGCCTGGTGGTGGGTCTGCGGCGTGTCGGACGCTCTGATGCACTGAACCACCAGCTCCACGCTAAACCTCTCTTCATCCAGGACGTCTGTAGAGGAGATGATGGAGAGAGTGTCAGCTAGTGGAAACAGTCATGTTTATGTCTTCTTCTGTGGTGGACTTGTCCTCCTGCTGACCTACCGGGCCCCACAGCGCCTCCTTCAGGAGACAGTTTGTGGCAGACGTCGTGCAGACAGCAGAGCAGCAGCTGTTTGGTGTACTCCATGTCGGTCTGATCGTCTGGACACGACTCCAGACTCCTGAGGACACAAACACAGCAGCGTTTAGCCTCACCGGGGTCAGGACCTCTGCTAGGTCATTTTAAATCATTTGTATTGTGTATTGTTTATTTTACTTTCCCTATGTATCTGTAGTTATTTCTGTCTTGAATTTCCCCGCTGGGAATCAATAATATATAATATTAAAACTTATTTTAATTATTGAAATGTGCTCAGTTTAGTAATTTGGTTCCCTCAAATTACTTAATTAAAGTAATTTACAGTATTTCTCTTCAGACTGGAGGGAACAGTGCTGACAGTGTTGAACAGAAGTTACCTGGCGAGCAGAGAGAACAGAACCGGTACCAACGTCTGGGCTCTCTTCAGCTTCTTCTTGTGCTGCAGTAGCTCCAGGATCAGAGTGACTCTCTGCCACGACACAGCGCCCCCCTCTGGACCGCCATCACCGCCCTCCTGAGGCTTCCTGATCAGAAAACAGTATCTTCATAATGACCACACAGACATAATCACACAATATTCCCACTGAGCTGTTTCCACTGTTTATGCTAAGCTAAGCTAACTGTTTTCTCCTGTTTCCAGTCTTCATGCTAAGCTAAGCTAACAGATTTCCCTGTTTGCAGTGGCCTGATGTTTCAGGCTGATTTTAGCCTTTAAACTCGGTGTAAACGAAGCGTCACCTCTGCGTCGTCCTCCTCCGGCGGGTTTGCTGCACCGTCACATTCACTGTGGCTTTCTCTGGTGGAGCGAGCTCATTGGCCACCAGCTGACCGTCAACTGCGATCTGTCACAAAGAAAAACGAAGCTAGAGGACTGACATCACATGACACACGGCAGACAAAGAGACAGGAAAACAGACGGCCTCACTAGCTCCAGATGGTCGACAGTGTTTATCCGTCTGCTCACCCCTTTAAAGACGCTTCTGATGGCGCTGGCCACCTCTGGACTCCTGCTCCTCGCCAGCATGTCGAACATCACCGACAGCAGCTTCTGCTGCACCGCCTCGTCTCCGAGGGACGAGAAGAACGGCTTCGTGATCTGCAGAGACGAAGGAGAAGAGACGAAGAAGAGAGGAAGGAGAGAGACGAAGGAGGAGACGAAGGAGGAGACGACGGAGAGAGACGAAGAAAAGAGACGAAGGAGAGAGGAAGGAGAGAGACGAAGGAGGAGACGAAGGAGGAGACGAAGGAGAAGAGACGAAGAAGAGAGGAAGGAGAGAGACGAAGGAGGAGACGAAGGAGAAGAGACGAAGAAGAGAGGAAGGAGAGAGACGAAGGAGGAGACGAAGGAGGAGACGACGGAGAGAGACGAAGAAAAGAGACGAAGGAGAGACGAAGGAGAGAGACGAAGGAGAAGAGACGAAGGAGGAGACGAAGGAGGAGACGAAGGAGAGAGACGAAGAAAAGAGACGAAGGAGAGAGGAAGGAGAGAGACGAAGGAGGAGACGAAGGAGAAGAGACGAAGAAGAGACGAAGGAGGAGACGAAGGAGAGAGAGACGAAGGAGGAGACGAAGGAGAAGAGACGAAGGAGGAGACGAAGGAGGAGACGAAGAAAAGAGACGAAGGAGAGAGGAAGGAGAGAGACGAAGGAGGAGACGAAGGAGGAGACGACGGAGAGAGACGAAGAAAAGAGACGAAGGAGAGAGGAAGGAGAGAGACGAAGGAGGAGACGAAGGAGGAGACGACGGAGAGAGACGAAGAAAAGAGACGAAGGAGAGAGGAAGGAGAGAGACGAAGGAGGAGACAAAGGAGGAGACGAAGGAGGAGACGAAGGAGAAGAGACGAAGAAGAGAGGAAGGAGAGAGACGAAGGAGGAGACGAAGGAGGAGACGACGGAGAGAGACGAAGAAAAGAGACGAAGGAGAGAGGAAGGAGAGAGACGAAGGAGGAGACGAAGGAGGAGACGAAGGAGAAGAGACGAAGAAGAGAGGAAGGAGAGAGACGAAGGAGGAGACGAAGGAGAAGAGACGAAGAAGAGAGGAAGGAGAGAGACGAAGGAGGAGACGAAGGAGGAGACGACGGAGAGAGACGAAGAAAAGAGACGAAGGAGAGACGAAGGAGAGAGACGAAGGAGAAGAGACGAAGGAGGAGACGAAGGAGGAGACGAAGGAGAGAGACGAAGAAAAGAGACGAAGGAGAGAGGAAGGAGAGAGACGAAGGAGGAGACGAAGGAGAAGAGACGAAGAAGAGACGAAGGAGGAGACGAAGGAGAGAGAGACGAAGGAGGAGACGAAGGAGAAGAGACGAAGGAGGAGACGAAGGAGGAGACGAAGAAAAGAGACGAAGGAGAGAGGAAGGAGAGAGACGAAGGAGGAGACGAAGGAGGAGACGACGGAGAGAGACGAAGAAAAGAGACGAAGGAGAGAGGAAGGAGAGAGACGAAGGAGGAGACGAAGGAGGAGACGACGGAGAGAGACGAAGAAAAGAGACGAAGGAGAGAGGAAGGAGAGAGACGAAGGAGGAGACAAAGGAGGAGACGAAGGAGGAGACGAAGGAGAAGAGACGAAGAAGAGAGGAAGGAGAGAGACGAAGGAGGAGACGAAGGAGGAGACGACGGAGAGAGGAAGGAGAGAGACGAAGGAGGAGACGAAGGAGGAGACGAAGGAGGAGACGAAGGAGAAGAGACGAAGAAGAGAGGAAGGAGAGAGACGAAGGAGGAGACGAAGGAGAAGAGACGAAGAAGAGACGAAGGAGAGAGACGAAGGAGGAGACGAAGGAGAAGAGACGAAGAAGAGACGAAGGAGGAGACGAAGGAGAGAGAGACGAAGGAGGAGACGAAGGAGAAGAGACGAAGGAGAGAGGAAGGAGAGAGACGAAGAAAAGAGACGAAGGAGAGAGACGAAGAAAAGAGACGAAGGAGGAGACGAAGGAGAGAGAGACGAAGGAGGAGACGAAGGAGAAGAGACGAAGAAAAGAGACGAAGGAGAGAGACGAAGAAAAGAGACGAAGGAGGAGACGAAGAAAAGAGACGAAGGAGGAGACGAAGGAGAGAGAGACGAAGGAGGAGACGAAGGAGAAGAGACGAAGAAAAGAGACGAAGGAGAGAGAGACGAAGGAGGAGACGAAGGAGAAGAGACGAAGGAGGAGAGACGAAGAAAAGAGACGAAGGAGAGAGACGAAGGAGAGAGAGACGAAGGAGGAGAGACGAAGAAAAGAGACGAAGGAGAGAGACGAAGGAGAGAGAGACGAAGGAGAGAGAGACGAAGGAGAGAGACGAAGGAGAGAGAGACGAAGGAGAGAGAGACGAAGGAGGAGAGACGAAGGAGAGAGACGAAGGAGAGAGAGACGAAGGAGAGAGACGAAGGAGAGAGAGACGAAGGAGGAGAGACGAAGAAAAGAGACGAAGGAGAGAGACGAAGGAGAGAGAGACGAAGGAGGAGAGACGAAGAAAAGAGACGACGGAGAGAGACGAAGGAGAGAGAGACGAAGGAGAGAGAGACGAAGGAGAGAGAGACGAAGGAGGAGACGAAGGAGAGAGACGAAGGAGAGAGACGAAGGAGAGAGAGACGAAGGAGAGACGAAGGAGGAGAGACGAAGAAAAGAGACGAAGGAGAGAGACGAAGGAGAGAGAGACGAAGGAGAGAGACGAAGGAGAGAGAGACGAAGGAGAGAGAGACGAAGGAGGAGACAAAGGAGAGAGAGACGAAGGAGGAGACGAAGGAGGGAGACGAAGGAGGAGACGAAGGAGGAGACGAAGGAGAGACGAAGGAGAGAGAGACGAAGGAGAGAGAGACGAAGGAGGAGACGAAGGAGAGAGACGAAGGAGAGAGAGACGAAGGAGGAGACGAAGGAGGGAGACGAAGGAGGAGACGAAGGAGAGACAGACGAAGGAGAGACAGACGAAGGAGAAGAGACGAAGGAGAAGAGACGAAGGAGAGAGACGAAGGAGAGAGAGACGAAGGAGAGACAGACGAAGGAGAAGAGACGAAGGAGAGAGAGACGAAGGAGAGAGAGACGAAGGAGAGAGAGACGAAGGAGAGAGAGACGAAGGAGAGAGACGAAGGAGAGAGACGGAGAGAGACGAAGGAGAGAGAGACGAAGGAGAGAGACGAAGGAGAGAGAGACGAAGAAGGAGACGAAGGAGAGACGAAGGAGAGAGAGACGAAGGAGGAGACGAAGGAGAGAGAGACGAAGGAGGAGACGAAGGAGAGAGAGACGAAGGAGAGACGAAGGAGAGAGAGACGAAGGAGAGACGAAGGAGAGAGAGACGAAGGAGAGAGAGACGAAGGAGATTATCCCAGGTTTGACCCTAATTTAACCCTGATATTATCCCAGGGTTGACCCTAATTTAACCCTGATATTATCCCAGGTTTGACCCTAATTTAACCCTGATATTATCCCAGGGTTGACCCTAATTTAACCCTGATATTATCCCAGGGTTGACCCTAATTTAACCCTGATATTATCCCAGGTTTGAACCTAATTTAACCCTGATATTATCCCAGGGTTTACCCTAATTTAACCCTGATATTATCCCAGGTTTGACCCTAATTTAACCCTGATATTATCCCAGGTTTGACCCTAATTTAACCCTGATATTATCCCAGGTTTGACCCTAATTTAACCCTGATATTATCCCAGGTTTGACCCTAATTTAACCCTGATATTATCCCAGGTTTGACCCTAATTTAACCCTGATATTATCCCAGGTTTGACCCTAATTTAACCCTGATATTATCCCAGGGTTGACCCTAATTTAACTCTGATATAGGTTTAATCCTGAATTAATCCCCAGTTTAACGCTGGTTTGGGCTTAGCCTGACCTGCTCCAGTGCGATCATTTGGCAGCTGAGGATGTCGCGGTGTGGCTGTGTTGAGGTCTCCAGAGCTCTGATGAACACATCCAGACAGTTCTTGTCCTTGGCCAGCAGGGGGGCCGACGCCTCGTTGAACTTCCCCAGGACGAGGTGCAGCAGATGGTTCTCGGCCCGCAGGATGGGGGTGTCGGGGCCGCTCTCGTCCAGGAGGCGATCCAGAATGGGAAGCAGGTCGGACAGGACGGACTGAGAGGCGGAGAAGAAGACGATGAGACGACATGCCGTTCAAGGTGACATGGAGGCGTCCAGGTTTGTTCCTGCCCTCACCTGTCCGTTGACGTGGCTCAGCGCTCGCAGCAGGCAGCAGGCGATGTACGACGGGCAGCACGCCATCTGAATGCTCTGCAGCAGCTGCTGCATCGACGTCTGCAGCTTCTTCACTTCACCAGAAACACACTCCTCATGAAGCACGCCCAGAGCCTGCAGGGTTCAACGGTGAACCTTTGAACTTCTCTAAGACTTTAATTAAATAACTGCTGATGGAAATTAAAACTTTAAACTGTTGAACTTCTCAGATTTCTGGTGAAATCATATAATTATGAGTTTATGGCTCATTGCTGCTCTGCCTCGTTGTCTCAGACTCACCTGGTTCAGGTATGACGGGTCGGCGATAATCTCCTCTGAGGTCTTCAGAAGCCTCTCTGTGATTGGCCGGAAGGGAGAAGCGTCGGCTCCTGATAGGCTCCGCAGAGTGGCGAGGGCCGCCCTTCGGACCTCCCGGACCGGAGAAGTGAGACAGCAGATCAAGGACGGGACCACTGACAGACAGACAGACGGACAGTATAATGCTTGTCACCATCTTAGCTTAGCACTTTAGCATGTTGCTAAATCCCACTAATGAGTTTCTTACCAGGTGAGTCGGCGGTGACCAGCTGCTCCAGCGTGGCGGCCGGCTCACCATTCAGCAGAGCTCCGCCCACGTACAGAGAATGAGTCTGCAGGACGACGTTCACTTTCACGTCCAGCTGGTCTCCAGGGTTGAAGTTGTATCCCCACATCAGGCACAGGAAGCGGAAGAGCATCAGTGGCTCGCGCAGGTGAACCTGGAAGAGATGGAGAAGTTACCTTAAAGGTGTGTGTCACCCCCCTGGTTCCACTCTTTATGCTAAGCTAACTGTTTCCCCCTGGTTCCACTCTTTATGCTAAGCTAACTGTTTACCCCTGGTTCCACTCTTTATGCTAAGCTAACTGTTTTCCCCTGGTTCCACTCTTTATGCTAAGCTAACTGTTTCCCCTTGGTTCCACTCTTTATGCTAAGCTCACTGTTTTCCCCTGGTTCCACTCTTTATGCTAAGCTCACTGTTTTCCCCTGGTTCCACTCTTTATGCTAAGCTCACTGTTTCCCCCTGGTTCCACTCTTTATGCTAAGCTCACTGTTTCCCCCTGGTTCCACTCTTTATGCTAAGCCAACCGTTTCCCCCTGGTTCCACTCTTTATGCTAAGCTCACTGTTTCCCCCTGGTTCCACTCTTTATGCTAAGCTAGCTGTTTACCCCTGGTTCCACTCTTTATGCTAAGCTAGCTGTTTACCCCTGGTTCCACTCTTTATGCTAAGCTAGCTGTTTACCCCTGGTTCCACTCTTTATGCTAAGCTAGCTGTTTCAACCTGTTTCCACTGACTTCATCCACTCCAATGAATCACAGGTGTGACTGGTCAACAGGATTGGGCAGCTGTGGCTCAGAGAGTAGAGCAGGTCGTCCACCAACTGGAAGGTCGGTGTTCCGGTCACATGGCCTCGGGCAAGACACTTGACCCCAAATTGCTCCCGAGGGCATAGCCATCGGTGTGTGAATGAGATGGATGAGTATTTAGATCAGATCCTGATGGGTGAAGTTGGCAGTGAGCAGCCTCTGATATCAGTGTATGAATGTGAGTGAATGGGTGAATGTGACATGTAGGGTAAAGAGCTTTGAGCGGTCAGAAGACTAGAAAAGTGCTGTATAAATGCAGGTCCATTTATAAGAGGAAGTGAGCTCATACCTGGATGAACAGCTTCATTGAATCTCTGAAGCTGCCGGTTGCTGGTCCCTGGTAGGCGCCGCTGAGGATGACACTGAAGATGCGGCAGAGGAGCCCCAGGTAACAGCAGGTGTTTGTGCCCATCTGCTCCGGGTTCCACCACACCTTACCTGGTAGAGAGGAGAACACGCTGAGCGACTCACCAGGTGAACACACGACACCAGGCGAACGTCCAGGAGCGCTACTGACCTTTGAAGGAGGAGTCATGACACCTGAGGGAGGAGATGAAGTCTCTGAACAGAGAGATGAGGACGAAGCTGAACTCTCTGTGCAGCTGATCACCTGGCTGCTGCCCACACCTGCCCAGGTACCAACTCAGGGCTTCAGAGGAGGAGGAAGGGGGGGGTGGCGACGCAGCCCTCTGCTTCCTGTTAAAACAGGTTCAGGACTTCTCCAAGTTAATTAACATTAGATACGATATTCCTTCGTTAGTCCCATGGTGGGATAATTTACTGTGTACAGCAGCAAAGAGGACAGAGCAAAAACAAAAAGCTCAGCCAACGGACACAGACATAAAATGACAATTTATACAGAAGGAAATATAAAAAATAGGAATACAAACAAGGTGAAATATTACAAATACGAACAATATGTACAGTACTGACACTAAAGTACTGACAGAAGAAGAGTGGCTGCTCTCTCTACAGTTACTGGGCTTTCTTCCTGGTTTTAGCAGCTCGTCTTTCATCAACGTCTCCCACAAATTTATTTGAATTTCTGCTGGTTTTGTGTGTTTTTGTACAGGAGCCTCCCTCGTCTCCTGCTGCAGTACCACTCTCCACCTGAACTGATCCGGATGCACCAGTGGGGGCGCTGTTTCACAAAATGAAAGCCTTAATAAACAGAAAAATAACCAAAATACTTCATTGATCCCCAGGAAATTACAGCTGTTCCATTTAGAATCTATCCATCTATCGAAAAATATATATCATATACAAAATATATATATTATATATAATATAATGTATAATATAATATATATAACATATAATACATATATATAATATAATATGTATTATATATCATATATATGATATATAATATATGATATATAATATATATATATATATAAGACAGAGAAGTTATAAGAAAAAAATTAAATGAGATGTGTAAACGTGTGTATTACCAAAAATAAAGGCCAATATAAAATTAACTATCAAAAAACCCCCCATAAACTTTAGTATATGGGACATTAGACTACATTTCATTTTTAACGAATACATTTTTTCATTAAACATTTTCAATGAATATAAAAAATAATAATGTTAAGTCCCGTATTCTGTTGAATATTGTTCCATTACTGTACTGATCTTTGTTGGTATCGTTTCAGTATCCAGATATTTTGGCAGTGTGTCGTATCCAATCAGAATTCTGGTACCATGACAACATCATCAATGGATGTAAATCAATCAATCAAAATCTACCGTTTAAAGGTGAGAGCTCGGCCACAGGGCGGCGCTCTGGTCACAGACAGATGAAACAGGACCTTCTAGGGGCAGCAGTAGCTCAGTCTGTAGGGAGTTGGCTTGGGAACCGGAGGGTCACCGGTTCAAGTCCCGCCATGGACCAAGAACTGAGTGTGAACTGGTAGCTGGAGAGGTGCCAGTTTACCTCTTGGGCACTGCCGAGGTGCCCCTGAGCAAGGCACCAAACCCCCAACTGCTCGGGGCGCTTGTCAGGAGCAGCCCCCTCACTCTGACATCTCTCCATTGTTGCATGTTTGTGCATGTGTGTGTTCAGGTCTGCATGTACCGTGTATAAGTTAACAACAGAGTGAAAACATTGAATTTCCCCTAGTGGGACTAATAAAGGACTATCTTCTTCTTCTTCTTCTTCTTCTTCTTTTCTCTCTACATCTGTCCTGTTCGTTTTATTCTGGCTCATCTGAGTGGAGATGAACCAGCTTCACTTGGGTTTATGTTCACTTTCAGTCATTTACAGTTTCTGTGTTTCTGTATAAAACCTTTTGTCCTAAATTATCGATAAACCATCTTGTCTGACCTGAGCGGCGGCGGCGGCGCCGATGACCTCCAGCAGGGGCGTCTCCAGCAGCATGTAGACCCTCTGGGCGATGATCTGGTGCTCAATATCGCTCAGCTCGCCCAGGCCGAGCAGCAGAGTCTGGGTCAGAACCAGGAAAGAGGTCCTGGCTCTGGGACCGGAGCCCAGCTGCTGCTGCTCCACCAACAGAGACAGCTCCTCCAGCTGACCGAGGAAAACATGGAAAGACAGACGGTCACCTTCACCGATACCTCCTCTTCCTCTATAGAGCTGCATCAACACAGCACGGAAAAACTACACACGAGTGTTTTTACAGTAGAAACTCCTGGAACCATCCACCTCTCTCCTGATTCACTACTATCATTTACTTTAGAAAACCTCTACATGAATCCAGTAACATGTCTGATTCTCAGCAGGTCTGTAGTCAGAGACTCCTGAAGTCAAATCTATCAGGATCATTGTCAGGAACCATTGATTACAGTTTTTATCAGCAACCCAGAAATCAATCAATCTTCACAGATTAGTGGGATTTTCTTTTTAATTTATCAGGGTCATGTAATGTTTTATACTCTGCTGAATATAATCCATCAGTCTGATTTCCATAGATGGATTCTGTAGATCCAGTTCCCTTTGTTAACACCTTATTTTGAAAAGCGGCCGTAGTCCCAGGTGTCTACTTCCTCTAACTCCTCCAAGGTGGTCTCTAGCTCTCCGTCAGCTCCGTTCTCTTTATCCATCCATGGTCAGCTCCATCGGGGCCGTCTGAATGCATTTAACATAAATGTCAGTATATGGAGCTCTACAGTCGTAGCGTCGGCCCGTCGGACCACGGAGACGAGAGCGACGGCCGGCCGGACCGCACGTTACCGCCGTACGATGACGTTTCCCGTCCGTGACGGAGTTAGCGTGCAGCTTTAGCCGTGATGTCTAGCTCTGCTTTTCCAAAGTGTTTCCCTCCTTTACTGGATGTGTAGTGTTTACCAGGCTGGATTTAACATGGAGGGTGGAGGTCGGATCCACGCCCACCCTCCACCCTTTAATACTTTCTGAGGTTTGTTGTGGTTGAGGGATACGTTATTCAGACTACCACAATAAAAGCACTAACTTCCTTCTACCTCCACAGAGACCCAGATGAAGCAGATTCTGGTGTTAAAACATCTGTTTAGAAGTCTGAACAAAATGGCGATACATCAGAATTCATCAGAAAATGAAGCTCTGGAGCAGACAGTGTTTAAGATAAGATAAGATAAGATAAGATGAACCAAGTGACATAAAGACTCACAGCGACCCGTCTGGAGAAGTGATCTATGTTCACCAGGTTCTTGATCAACGTGGAGACAAGACGCTTGTTGACCAAACCCAGGAAGTTGGGATCAGAGCTCCTCTTCATCACCTGATCCAGCTCTGTGAAACCAGATTTATGTTCAAAGGGCTGAGAACCAGAACCAGCAATAAAACCAGAACCAGCAATAAAACCAGAACCAGCAATAAAACCAGAACTCATCGCCTCTACACAGTTTAAACAAACAAGGTATCACACTTCCATGAGGCTGAGGCTGTATTCTACACCTCATACTGTACTAGTAGTACTACCGCCTCATACTGTACTAGTAGTACCGCCTCATACTGTACTAGTAGTACAGCCTCATACTGTACTAGTAGTACTACCGCCTCATACTGTACTAGTAGTACCGCCTCATACTGTACTAGTAGTACAGCCTCATACTGTACTAGTAGTACTACCGCCTCATACTGTACTAGTAGTACAGCCTCATACTGTACTAGTAGTACAGTCTCATACTGTACTAGTAGTACTACCGCCTCATACTGTACTAGTAGTACAGCCTCATACTGTACTAGTACTACCGCCTCATACTGTACTAGTAGTACTACCGCCTCATACTGTACTAGTAGTACTACCGCCTCATACTGTACTAGTAGTACTACCGCCTCATACTGTACTAGTAGTACTACCGCCTCATACTGTACTAGTAGTACAGCCTCATACTGTACTAGTACTACCGCCTCATACTGTACTAGTAGTACTACCGCCTCATACTGTACTAGTAGTACTACCGCCTCATACTGTACTAGTAGTACAGCCTCATACTGTACTAGTACTACCGCCTCATACTGTACTAGTAGTACTACCGCCTCATACTGTACTAGTAGTACTACCGCCTCATACTGTACTAGTAGTACAGCCTCATACTGTACTAGTAGTACTACCGCCTCATACTGTACTAGTAGTACTACCGCCTCATACTGTACTAGTACTACCGCCTCATACTGTACTAGTAGTACAGTATGAGGCGGTAGTACTAGTACAGTATGAGGCTGTACTAGTAGTACAGCCTCATACTGTACTAGTACTACCGCCTCATACTGTACTAGTAGTACTACCGCCTCATACTGTACTAGTAGTACTACCGCCTCATACTGTACTAGTAGTACAGCCTCATACTGTACTAGTACTACCGCCTCATACTGTACTAGTACTACCGCCTCATACTGTACTAGTAGTACTACCGCCTCATACTGTACTAGTAGTACTACCGCCTCATACTGTACTAGTACTACCGCCTCATACTGTACTAGTAGTACTACCGCCTCATACTGTACTAGTAGTACAGCCTCATACTGTACTAGTACTACCGCCTCATACTGTATTAGTAGTACAGCCTCATACTGTACTAGTAGTACTACCGCCTCATACTGTACTAGTAGTACTACCGCCTCATACTGTACTAGTAGTACAGCCTCATACTGTACTAGTAGTACTACCGCCTCATACTGTACTAGTAGTACAGCCTCATACTGTACCAGTAGTACTACCGCCTCATACTGTACCAGTAGTACTACCGCCTCATACTGTACTAGTAGTACAGCCTCATACTGTACTAGTAGTACTACCGCCTCATACTGTACTAGTAGTACTACCGCCTCATACTGTACTAGTAGTACAGCCTCATACTGTACTAGTAGTACTACCGCCTCATACTGTACCAGTAGTACTACCGCCTCATACTGTACTAGTAGTACAGCCTCATACTGTACTAGTAGTACTACCGCCTCATACTGTACTAGTAGTACTACCGCCTCATACTGTACTAGTACTACCGCCTCATACTGTACTAGTAGTACAGCCTCATACTGTACTAGTAGTACTACCGCCTCATACTGTACTAGTAGTACTACCGCCTCATACTGTACTAGTACTACTACCGCCTCATACTGTACTAGTAGTACTACCGCCTCATACTGTACTAGTAGTACAGCCTCATACTGTACTAGTAGTACTACCGCCTCATACTGTACTAGTAGTACTACCGCCTCATACTGTACTAGTAGTACAGCCTCATACTGTACTAGTAGTACTACCGCCTCATACTGTACTAGTAGTACCGCCTCATACTGTACTAGTAGTATAGCCTCATACTGTACTAGTAGTACAGCCTCATACTGTATTAGTAGTACAGCCTCATACTGTACTAGTAGTACTACCGCCTCATACTGTACTAGTACTACCGCCTCATACTGTACTAGTACTACCGCCTCATACTGTACTAGTAGTACTACCGCCTCATACTGTACTAGTAGTACAGCCTCATACTGTACTAGTAGTACTACCGCCTCATACTGTACTAGTAGTACCGCCTCATACTGTACTAGTAGTACAGCCTCATACTGTACTAGTAGTACAGCCTCATACTGTACTAGTAGTACTACCGCCTCATACTGTACTAGTAGTACTACCGCCTCATACTGTACTAGTAGTACAGCCTCATACTGTACTAGTAGTACTACCGCCTCATACTGTACTAGTAGTACAGCCTCATACTGTACTAGTACTACAGCCTCATACTGTACTAGTAGTACAGCCTCATACTGTACTAGTACTACAGCCTCATACTGTACTAGTAGTACTACCGCCTCATACTGTACTAGTAGTACTACCGCCTCATACTGTACTAGTAGTACAGCCTCATACTGTACTAGTACTACAGCCTCATACTGTACTAGTAGTACAGCCTCATACTGTACTAGTACTACAGCCTCATACTGTACTAGTAGTACAGCCTCATACTGTACTAGTACTACAGCCTCATACTGTACTAGTAGTACAGCCTCATACTGCACTAGTAGTACAGCCTCATACTGTACTAGTACTACAGCCTCATACTGTACTAGTAGTACAGCCTCATACTGTACTTGTAGTACATACTGATTTGGACAATGTAGTATGTAGTATGCAGACAAAGGAAAAATGGAAATATGCTATAAATATGTGGATGTCGTACTGCTGACACTAATGTCCGTAACAGAACCCGACGGGATCTTGGGATTATCGGACTTCTTCGGACTCCACAACATTTTTCAAACCTCCTTTTTGATTTTTTTCAGACAAATTTCTGACTTTACTTTGTTTTCTGACAATTTTTGTACTTTTTTTGGACAATTTTCAGACTTTATTCTGATCATTTTTTCTGATATTTTGGGGACTTTTTCAATCAAGCGAGTAGATTTCATACTAGATATAGTAGATATCACGCAGATCAACGTTAGCGTTAACTCCTTACTGGAACTAAAAGGTCTGGAATGGTCTGCAGTGACCCGGTTCGGCCCGTTACCTGGAGCCCAGTTCAGGGTGAGCGGGTGTTGGGTGATGACGGAGCATCGGGCCACGCAGGAGGAGAGGTGGAGCTCAGCGGGGGAAGTGAGAACCAGGAAGGGCAGCAACCTCCAGCCCACCCTCTGCAGCAGCTCCCCGCCCCCTTTCCCAGCCTGGGATCGGACAGTAAACGCACCGCCTCTGTCAGCACCTGCATCCTGGAGGAGAAGACAGAGCTCAGAGTTACTGAAGACACATGAAGGCATCATTCACAGCCCAGACAACACGGAGCTCAGAGTTACTGAAGACACATGAAGGCATCATTCACAGCCCAGACGACACAGAGCTCAGAGTTACTGAAGACACATGAAGGCATCATTCACAGCCCAGACGACACGGAGCTCAGAGTTACGGAAGCCACGTGAAGGCATCATTCACAGCCCAGACGACACAGAGCTCAGAGTTACGGAAGACACGTGAAGGCATCATTCACAGCCCAGACGACACGGAGCTCAGAGTTACTGAAGCCACGTGAAGGCATCATTCACAGCCCAGACGACACGGAGCTCAGAGTTACGGAAGACACGTGAAGGCATCATTCACAGCCCAGACGACACGGAGCTCAGAGTTACTGAAGCCACGTGAAGGCATCATTCACAGCCTAGACGACACGGAGCTCAGAGTTACGGAAGACACGTGAAGGCATCATTCACAGCCCAGACGACACAGAGCTCAGAGTTACTGAAGCCACGTGAAGGCATCATTCACAGCCTAGACGACACGGAGCTCAGAGTTACTGAAGACACATGAAGGCATCATTCACTGGAGTCCGCTACAACCTAAACGTTGCTGGACTTGATGTGTTTTTGTTGCGTTAACTTTGACAGCCCTAGTTTAAACACGAAACTTCTGTTATTCTTTCATATGAGTTCAATTGTGGAAATGAACACACAACTACAATTACAGTTTACATTCATGTCGGTCCAAAATGTCGCCGCTAGATCATTCATTCATAGAGATATTTGTGTGAAATCGTCATAATTAGTTTATGAATTCTTGACTTCTGACCATCCGATCTGAATCAGTTCAACCTGGAGGCATAAAAACATCCTTATCAGCACACAGTCATTTGATCCTGTGTTTCTCAGCAGTGTGTAGTTCACTGACCAGCGCTCAACCACCGACAGATCCACTCTGTCCAGCAGAGACAGTAAACACGACACAGCGTCCTCTGGGTCCATCACGTCAACCAGCACCTGAACACAAACCAAGACAGCAGTCACCGACTGGCCTGTAGGGGGCGATCTACCGCCACCTCTGTTCATCTAATGACCAGTTCATTCATTATTATGTTTATCACAAATAAACATCATTAACTTTCTCTCATTACTATTTTAATCTTTTAGTCATATTTATGTAGAAGCAGCATTCACAACAACAAGTTCCCAGGAAGCTGCAGGACGCCTCCGACTGACTTCTTTTAAATCAAAGCTTTACACTAATCATCTGATACTGTGGTATAACTTTCAGTCTTGTTTCATACTCTGTTTTTATTTCTGACTGTTTTAATTATGTCTCAATGTTCTTTTGTACCTTGTAAAGCACTTTGAATTGTCCTGTAGCTGAAATGTGTCATACTGACAATATTGATCTGATATAGATAGGACAGATGCAGCAAGATAATCAGCTTTTTTTACACAAGACATTACGATAACTCCTCATACTACAGCTCCACAAATTTCATGGTTATAAGGTGATAATTAGCAAGGAACTCTTTGAATTAGAATAGAATTACTGCCAAATTACCCCAATATTTACCTCAATTTATCAAAAGTGTCTTCACTGTCAACATTTATTTGATAATTATATTCTAATATACCACCTGAAGGTCAACACAGGGCCCTGAGGTGTTAAACTAAACCTACTAGAAGACATTAACATAACCTGGTAGCTGAAGTTATTTGCTAATGAATTAAATGTTTTATTATATTGTCAGCTATAGGAGAATCTAATTTCTGAATGATGCGTTTACAGTTGTGCTCAGAAGTTTCCAGACCTCCACGATGTTGGGTCTCGGTCTCAAACACACCTGTAATCACTGACATCACCCTCTGCCCACCACACCTATTGCCCCCCTCACTGACCTCCAGGACTCTGAGAGCGGCGGCCACGACCTCCGGCACGTCGTCCTTCAGGCGGTCCATGACGGCGTCCTTCAGGAAGGCTTCGTCCAAACTCTGCTGCTGACGAGAAACGTGACCATGAGATGTGGTTAAAAGCAACAGGACAAAGCTGTATGTGGTCCTGGAGGTAAGATTACTCTCTTCTCTGAAGAGTCGACGCAAAACAGTGAAATTAAGACAAAAAACATGATATTAAACTATACTATATACTACTGAATCATCTGTATAGAAATGAACGTCAACATCTGTGTATTGATGAGAAAATGGAGCCCAGGTTTGAGGCCTGAGGTTCACCGTTAGTACATTTTGGAGATGAGGAAATCCGCCTCCAGTGCTCAGAAGTCTCCCTGAACTGTCCGCCTTACCTGTCCGGAGGTGATGACGTCCATCAGGTGCTCCACGGCCGAGACTCTGACCGAAGGCTGAGGGTGTTTCAGACTGAGGCACAGTGACAAGTCCACATCACCCACAATCTACATACACAAAGGAATTATTTAGAGTATTTATACACAACACTCAGGGCTCAAAGATAACAAGATACTAATACTAGTACTAATACTACTAATAATAATAATACTCATAATATCATTTTAACACCTTAATTTCTTACACATATGGTGCAGATCCTGGTCTCACCTGAAACTAGAGAACCTGATGGATCCATCAGTACCAACCAGGTCAGACTACTACTACTACTACTACCACTACTACATCCTGGTCTCATCTGAAACTAGAGAACCTGATGGATCCATCAGTACCAACCAGGTCAGACTACTACTACTACTACTACTACATCCTGGTCTCATCTGAAACTAGAGAACCTGATGGATCCATCAGTACCAACCAGGTCAGACTAGCTGGTAGTGAAGGAGGTTAAATGAGGCTCCAGACTTGACCTCTGACCTCCAGATGTGTGGATGTAAATGGGTTCTCTGGGTCCCCACCAGTCTCCCCTTTACAGACATGAACACTTTCTGATAGTCCCAGTCAGTCTGGATCAAGTCTGACATGCTAAATGTTAATGCTAATACACACAGTGGTATGCTAACACTACATTTGATGCTAAAGTCAGAACCTGGGAGGGTTTCTGGACAACATCTGTCATTGATTAATGTTGTTATTGATCTACAATCATCAATATTTACATACATTTACATAAAGCAGCATACGTTTCCGCTCAATCACTTCCCTCTACATCAGTGTTGCATACCTGGTATTTTCCGCTGCTGATGAACAAAGTGAGGAACTGATGGAAGAGATGTTTCTGCTGGCTGCTGCCGACGTCGGTCATGTGACCGGTGAGGACGCCGTCCAGAGCTGCATAGTACCTGACAGAGAACAAACCACTTCAACATGAACCGCTGTGTGTTATATCTCAGGGCTGAAAGTAAAAACCACTTCCACTAGCGACTAATCAGCCCACTCTGAGCTGGGACTGACAGTCACAGACCAAACAAACAAAGAACTAATCAGAATATTGATATACATTCATCTTGTTAAAGATTTAAAGCTCCGCTCCATTGTATTTTGGCCTTTCCATTATGTTTCATATTTGAGTCATTTCCTGACTAAGTTTGCCAATATTTTTCACAAATAACTTAACTTTGTGCTAAAGTAAAAAAAAAAAAAAAAAAAAAAAAAAAGATTGTTGGTAAAATGTTAATTTGACATCTGACTATAGTAGAAGCTGCAGGTCAAAGGTCATCCTCCAGGCTGCAGGTCAAAGGTCATCCTCCAGGCTGCAGGTCAAAGGTCATCCTCCGGGCTGCAGGTCAAAGGTCATCCTCCAGGCTGCAGGTCAAAGGTCATCCTCCGGGCTGCAGGTCAAAGGTCATCCTCCGGGCTGCAGGTCAAAGGTCATCCTCCAGGCTGCAGGTCAAAGGTCATCCTCCGGGCTGCAGGTCAAAGGTCATCCTCCGGGCTGCAGGTCAAAGGTCATCCTCCCAGCTGCAGGTCAAAGGTCATCCTCCCAGCTGCAGGTCAAAGGTCATCCTCCGGGCTGCAGGTCAAAGGTCATCCTCCAGGCTGCAGGTCAAAGGTCATCCTCCCAGCTGCAGGTCAAAGGTCATCCTCCAGGCTGCAGGTCAAAGGTCATCCTCCAGGCTGCAGGTCAAAGGTCATCCTCCGGGCTGCAGGTCAAAGGTCATCCTCCCAGCTGCAGGTCAAAGGTCATCCTCCAGGCTGCAGGTCAAAGGTCATCCTCCCAGCTGCAGGTTCACTCCTGACTACTCGTTTGAGAGAGCGGCAAACTAATCTGTTTCCGTCTGCTCGTCTTTCTAGTTAGGTAGCTGTCGTTAGCTAGTTAGCTGCAGTTATCTAATTAATCTCCAATAAGCTGTACAACTCTAACGAGTCACAATGACGTTATAGATATCTGGAATACATATAAATACAGACCATCAGCTAAAGTAAGGTGTTGGTCTCACCTGGACTCAAAGAGTCGGACCAGAGGAAGGAGACGGCGGTCCAGAGCCGACATGTCTTCAGCGGAGACTGCAGTCTGACTCAGGTACTGGTCCAGCAGCAGGCTGCAGGACCGACACAGTAACATAACAGCAGCGACATGAGACAACGACAGACATTATACCTGCTGGAGAAGCCTCAGGTTGTTGTGGTGGAGGATGGGATGGGCTTACCGAGCCACCATTTGGTCCAGACCTCTGGTCAACGGAACCAACTGCAGGATGGCGTCCAACACAGCGAGCTGGTCCGTCTGCGTCTCACCTGAGACAGACAGCAACAGGTAAACTTCCTGTTTTCATCTTGTTTTCTCACCTCAGAGAGACTGTTGCTACATGTGATTCCAGCTCTCACCTGAGCTGCAGGTGAACACGGCGTGGATCAGGTGAGGCAGCAGGTAGCGCAGCAGGGGGCTGACATCATGAGTCGCCGCCATGACCTGCAGCGTCGACACCAGTGCCGGCATCGAGCTCAGACGGACGAACGCCCTGAGGACGAACAGATGGGAGGAAACGGGTGAGAGGAGGGACGGGTTCTGATCTCAGACCTCAGAACTTCATCCACACAAACACACTTGAGATGCAGAAGGATTCAGAGAAACTGGAGGTTTCCCCCTCCAGACCAGGTGAGCTGCTGGTCCCCGTCCTACCTGGGCCCGGCAGCGCCCTCCTTCTGGTTCTGTAGCAGCACGATGAGGCAGCCCAGACCGTCCTTGGCCAACACGGGTTCTCTGAGCAGAGACTTGCTGACGTACACGGCGAGTGTGTCGACCAGACTCGCCTCCATCACCACCTTCACCGCCAGCTGGCACACGATCATGTAGGAGGAGGCTTTGTAGTCCGTCAGCGAGGACTTCAGGCCCTGAGGGGACGACAGACACCCGACAAATATTATTTTATTTATTGATTAATCTGCTGAATTAGTCAATGAATTATTTTGTCAATATAACATCAGAAGTTCAGAAATATTCAGTTTAATGTTGTGAGAAGCACAACAGAAAGTAATACGATTACAGACGCTGGAACCAGAATTTGGGATTTTTTTTTTCTTAAAAAAAAAAAAGACTCAATGATTCATTGATTAGTAAACAGCTGCATGTTATTGTTCTGTTAGAAGCAGCTAAAACTCACCAGATGATGATATGAATTATTAACTTTCGGCTCAAAGTAAGAAGTTATTAATGAAGAATAACTATATTTAATACCAGCAGCTCCTCACTGCTACACATACATTTCAAAAATCATCAGAAAGTGAATGAAGCTCTGTCGGAGCGATTTACTCTTTCAGGTATTCAGATTGTTTTTACTATGACAGTATTTTCTTCATTGTTGGTTTAAATTTTGTAATTTTGCAGCAACAGAAGAGACTTTTATTTTGTCAAGCAAAGTCCTTTAAAATGAATCAGCACATTAATTAATTTGGAAAATCCTTGTTAGTTGCAGCTCCAGTACAATTTATCCACAAGATTTAGGTTTATAATAACAGGACTCATTTCCAGGTGGTCTTTGTGCATCTGCTCCAACACAAATAAAGTAATCTGTTACTCTGATGTGTGAACTAATGACACCAGCAGAAACACGCTGAACTGAAAAGTGGATCATCTGGGTTTAAGAAAGCGCCTTAACTCCACTTCTCTGTCGATCCCACGCTTCCTGATAAGCAGGACAACATTAAAAGTGGAGGTTTGGTGTGTAGATTAACGGAGCAGCGGCGTTCAGACAGTAATCCAGTGTAGTTGGTCTGAAACCAGTCGTTACCTCCTGGACGTATGGCAGTAGCTTGGAGATGATGGAGTCAGACACTTTGTCCACGGCGGCCAGAGAGGAGACGATGGTGCAGGAGTAGAAGGTGAAGATCACTTGGAGCTGGGAGCAACTCCCTGAGAGACCAGGATACGCCTGGAAGAGGAGGTGGAGGAGGAGGAGGAGGAAGAGGTGGGGGAGGAAGAGGAGGAGGAAGAGGTGGGGGAGGAAGGGGAGGTGGAGGAGGAGGAGGAATAGGAGGAGGAAGGGGAAGAAAAGAAGAAGGTTTATATGAAGCAGCTAATGAACATTTGATGTGTTGGCAGCAGAATAAACAGGCAGTAAGGATGAGAGACAAGAACCGGGTCGGTGACGGACTGGGTTAGTGACGGACAGAGGGCCGGGTCGGTGACGGACAGAGGGCCGGGTCGGTGACGGACTGGGTTAGTGACGGACAGAGGGCCGGGTCGGTGACGGACAGAGGGCCGGGTCGGTGACGGACAGAGGGCCGGGTCGGTGGCCCGGTCGGTGACTGACAGAGGGCCCGGTCGGTGACTGACAGAGGGCCGGGTCGGTGACTGACAGAGGGCCGGGTCGGTGGCCCGGTCGGTGACTGACAGAGGGCCCGGTCGGTGACTGACAGAGAGCCCGGTCGGTGACTGACTGGGTCGGTGGTGATGGTACCTGGATGCCGTTGGCGACCAGGCTGCAGATGAAGTCCATGAAGCTCAGGTCTGTGTAGCAGTGAGTGATCAGTGCTCCTCTGGACAGCGGCACGCCTGGTTTCTGACCAAACAACAACAGGGAACATTTATATACCTCTACATATACATCTATATCTACAGATGTATGACAGGGTGAGCGTGCAGCAGTGAAGGCGGCAGCATTCAGTGGCGGACCTGCAGGACGTGCAGCCAGTTCCAGCGTTTGGTGGCGTCTCCGATATTGAGGAGCTGCAGGACTCTGACGAACATGTTGGTGTCATGATACGGCAGAGCGCACGCCAACAGGCTGTCGGCGTTGTAGAGCTGGATGTGGAAGCTGCAGCACAACGACAGACATTGACACATCCAACCTGAGAACATGAGCTGACGCAGGCCTGACGGGTCAATCAAACAGCACTCTGACACAAAACCACAGAAAACCCCTTGTTGCTGAACAAAAGAAGTAGACGCCACATTAAATGTGGTCAAACACAAGAAACTGTTCCCAACTCTGATCAGTAAAGTATTTGATGACACATGATTACAGATAAGTCCGACTATCAGTATTCGATTAGTACTCATAAAGAGTCGACGCTGATATACTCAGACTGTGTACCGGTGAACCAGCCACTCGATGCACTTGTGAGCCGGCTTGAGGAGGAAGTACGGGCAGAGGCGGGTGAGGAAGAGCGAGATGCCGGCGTCCAGCTTCTTGTTGACCTCTTTGGACTGGACGCTGCGCTCAAGGGTCAACGAGGCCCGGCTGAACAGGGTGTCCCGGAACTCCTGGAAGGCCGGTTCGATTCCTAGCAGCACATCCAGCCCCGTGCAGCCTGGAAGACAGAGGACGGGGTTTCATCACAACATGTTTAGAAAGTCTGGTGGTCGTAAGGGACCCGGTCCAGGACTCACCGAGGGCGTAGACGGTGCTTCTGTCCATGGATGCAGCTTCTTTGGGGTCGAAGAGGAGCGAGGTGACCTCCCGTCGCGTCAGCAGGTTGGGGTTGCTCTGAGGGAGCGCCAGCCCCCTCAGCTGGTGGGACAACGAGGTCATGGTGACGGTTTCTCAATCTGATGGAGACACAAACATTAAAGCATTATGTTAGATGATAGCGCCGAATTGAAAAGTGGATCATTTGTGTGGAGAAAGCGTCTTAACTCCACTTCTCTGTAGAGCCACACTTTCTGATGGGCAGCAAAACATTAAAGCTGGAGTTTTACAAGGCAGGTTTGGCATGTAGATTCAGTCTAAAGCGGAAAATGACGCCGTTAACTGCTGTATTCAGATAGTAATCCAGTGCGTTAACTATAGTCAGAGATCAGTCTTCTTAAACGGCATTTACACAACTGGTTACTTTCAGATTTAACTCGTTCATTACTGGATTAGCGCTGATGTCGTATTAGCTAGTTAAGCTAACTTGCCGACTTCTCACTTCTACGTCGCGGATAAAACGACCCTAAATGTTTCTCGACCAACAAACACAAACGTCAA
>CAMQGK010000299.1:21457500-21482500 GCA_947000775.1 Pterois miles | reverse complement strand
AGGTCTGATGGTGAGGTAAAGGTCTGATGGTGAGGTAAAGGACTGATGAGGTAAAGGACTGATGGTGAGGTAAAGGTCTGATGGTGAGGTAAAGGACTGATGGTGAGGTAAAGGTCTGATGGTGAGGTAAAGGACTGATGGTGAGGTAAAGGACTGATGGTGAGGTAAAGGACTGATGAGGTAAAGGTCTGATGGTGAGGTAAAGGACTGATGGTGAGGTAAAGGACTGATGAGGTAAAGGACTGAAGGTGAGGTAAAGGTCTGATGGTGAGGTAAAGGACTGATGGTGAGGTAAAGGACTGATGAGGTAAAGGACTGAAGGTGAGGTAAAGGTCTGATGGTGAGGTAAAGGACTGATTGTGAGGTAAAGGACTGATGGTGAGGTAAAGGACTGATGAGGTAAAGGACTGATGGTGAGGTAAAGGACTGATGGTGAGGTACAGGACTGATGAGGAAAAGGACTGATGAGGTAAAGGACTGATGGTGAGGTAAAGGACTGATGAGGTAAAGGACTGATGGTGAGGGAATGGACTGATGAGGTAAAGGACTGATGGTGAGGTACAGGACTGATGGTGAGGTACAGGACTGATGGTGAGGTAAATGACTGATGGTGAGGTACAGGACTGATGAGGTAAAGGACTGATGGTGAGGTAAAGGACTGATGAGGTAAAGGACTGATGGTGAGGTAAAGGTCTGATGGTGAGGTAAAGGACTGATGGTGAGGTAAAGGTCTGATGGTGAGGTAAAGGACTGATGGTGAGGTAAAGGTCTGATGGTGAGGTAAAGGTCTGATGGTGAGGTAAAGGACTGATGAGGTAAAGGACTGATGGTGAGGTAAAGGTCTGATGGTGAGGTAAAGGACTGATGGTGAGGTAAAGGACTGATGGTGAGGTAAAGGACTGATGAGGTAAAGGTCTGATGGTGAGGTAAAGGACTGATGGTGAGGTAAAGGACTGATGAGGTAAAGGACTGAAGGTGAGGTAAAGGTCTGATGGTGAGGTAAAGGACTGATGGTGAGGTAAAGGACTGATGAGGTAAAGGACTGAAGGTGAGGTAAAGGACTGATGGTGAGGTAAAGGACTGATGGTGAGGTAAAGGTCTGATGGTGAGGTAAAGGACTGATGAGGTAAAGGACTGATGAGGTAAAGGACTGATGGTGAGGTAAAGGACTGATGAGGTAAAGGACTGATGGTGAGGTAAAGGTCTGATGGTGAGGTAAAGGACTGATGGTGAGGTAAAGGTCTGATGGTGAGGTAAAGGACTGATGGTGAGGTAAAGGTCTGATGGTGAGGTAAAGGTCTGATGGTGAGGTAAAGGACTGATGAGGTAAAGGACTGATGGTGAGGTAAAGGTCTGATGGTGAGGTAAAGGACTGATGGTGAGGTAAAGGACTGATGGTGAGGTAAAGGACTGATGAGGTAAAGGTCTGATGGTGAGGTAAAGGACTGATGGTGAGGTAAAGGACTGATGAGGTAAAGGACTGAAGGTGAGGTAAAGGTCTGATGGTGAGGTAAAGGACTGATGGTGAGGTAAAGGACTGATGAGGTAAAGGACTGAAGGTGAGGTAAAGGTCTGATGGTGAGGTAAAGGACTGATGGTGAGGTAAAGGACTGATGGTGAGGTGAAGGACTGATGAGGTAAAGGACTGATGGTGAGGTAAAGGACTGATGGTGAGGTACAGGACTGAAGAGATAAAGGACTGAAGGTGAGGTAAAGGACTGATGGTGAGGTGAGGTAAAGGACTGATGGTGAGGTAAAGGTCTGATGGTGAGGTAAAGGACTGATGAGGTAAAGGACTGATGAGGTAAAGGACTGAAGGTGAGGTAAAGGTCTGATGGTGAGGTAAAGGTCTGATGGTGAGGTAAAGGACTGATGGTGAGGTAAAGGTCTGATGGTGAGGTAAAGGACTGATGGTGAGGTAAAGGTCTGATGGTGAGGTAAAGGACTGATGAGGTAAAGGACTGATGGTGAGGTAAAGGACTGATGGTGAGGTAAAGGTCTGATGGTGAGGTAAAGGACTGATGGTGAGGTAAAGGACTGATGGTGAGGTAAAGGACTGATGAGGTAAAGGTCTGATGGTGAGGTAAAGGACTGATGGTGAGGTAAAGGACTGATGAGGTAAAGGACTGAAGGTGAGGTAAAGGTCTGATGGTGAGGTAAAGGACTGATGGTGAGGTAAAGGACTGATGAGGTAAAGGACTGAAGGTGAGGTAAAGGTCTGATGGTGAGGTAAAGGACTGATGGTGAGGTAAAGGACTGATGGTGAGGTAAAGGACTGATGAGGTAAAGGACTGATGGTGAGGTAAAGGACTGATGGTGAGGTAAAGGACTGATGGTGAGGTACAGGACTGATGAGGTAAAGGACTGATGGTGAGGTAAAGGACTGATGAGGTAAAGGACTGATGGTGAGGTAAAGGACTGATGAGGTAAAGGACTGATGGTGAGGTACAGGACTGATGGTGAGGTACAGGACTGATGGTGAGGTAAAGGACTGATGGTGAGGTACAGGACTGATGAGGTAAAGGACTGATGGTGAGGTAAAGGACTGATGAGGTAAAGGACTGATGAGGTAAAGGACTGATGGTGAGGTAAAGGACTGATGGTGAGGTAAAGGACTGATGAGGTAAAGGTCTGATGGTGAGGTAAAGGACTGATGGTGAGGTAAAGGACTGAAGAGATAAAGGACTGAAGGTAAGGTAAAGGACTGATGGTGAGGTAAAGGACTGATGAGGTAAAGGACTGATGGTGAGGTAAAGGACTGATGGTGAGGTACAGGACTGATGAGGTAAATGACTGATGGTGAGTTAAAGGACTGATGAGGTAAAGGACTGATGGTGAGGTAAAGGACTGATGAGTTAAAGGACTGATGGTGAGGTACAGGACTGATGAGGTAAAGGACTGATGGTGAGGTAAAGGACTGATGAGGTAAAGGACTGATGGTGAGGTAAAGGACTGATGAGGTAAAGGTCTGATGGTGAGGTAAAGGACTGATGGTGAGGTAAAGGACTGAAGGTGAGGTAAAGGACTGATGGTGAGGTAAGGGACTGATGGTGAGGTAAAGGTCTGATGGTGAGGTAAAGGACTGATGGTGAGGTAAAGGTCTGATGGTGAGGTAAAGGACTGATGAGGTAAAGGACTGATGGTGAGGTAAAGGACTGATGGTGAGGTAAAGGTCTGATGTGAGGTAAAGGACTGATGAGGTAAAGGACTGAAGGTGAGGTAAAGGTCTGATGAGGTAAAGGACTGATGAGGTAAAGGTCTGATGGTGAGGTAAAGGTCTGATGGGGAGGTAAAGGACTGATGGTGAGGTAAAGGACTGATGAGGTAAAGGTCTGATGGTGAGGTAAAGGTCTGATGGTGAGGTAAAGGACTGATGAGGTAAAGGTCTGATGGTGAGGTAAAGGTCTGATGGTGAGGTAAAGGACTGATGAGGTAAAGGTCTGATGGTGAGGTAAAGGTCTGATGGTGAGGTAAAGGACTGATGGTGAGGTAAAGGACTGATGAGGTAAAGGTCTGATGGTGAGGTAAAGGTCTGATGGTGAGGTAAAGGACTGATGGTGAGGTAAAGGACTGATGAGGTAAAGGTCTGATGGTGAGGTAAAGGACTGATGGTGAGGTAAAGGACTGATGAGGTAAAGGACTGATGAGGTAAAGGACTGAAGGTGAGGTAAAGGTCTGATGGTGAGGTAAAGGACTGATGGTGAGGTAAAGGACTGATGGTGAGGTAAAGGACTGATGAGGTAAAGGACTGATGAGGTAAAGGGCTGATGAGGTAAAGGACTGATGGTGAGGTAAAGGACTGATGGTGAGGTAAAGGTCTGATGGTGATGTAAAGGACTGATGAGGTAAAGGACTGATGGTGAGGTAAAGGACTGATGGTGAGGTAAAGGTCTGATGGTGAGGTAAAGGACTGATGAGGTAAAGGACTGATGGTGAGGTAAAGGACTGATGGTGAGGTAAAGGTCTGATGTGAGGTAAAGGACTGATGAGGTAAAGGACTGAAGGTGAGGTAAAGGACTGATGAGGTAAAGGTCTGATGGTGAGGTAAAGGACTGATGGTGAGGTAAAGGACTGATGAGGTAAAGGACTGAAGGTGAGGTAAAGGTCTGATGGTGAGGTAAAGGACTGATGGTGAGGTAAAGGACTGATGAGGTAAAGGACTGAAGGTGAGGTAAAGGTCTGATGGTGAGGTAAAGGACTGATGGTGAGGTAAAGGACTGATGGTGAGGTGAAGGACTGATGAGGTAAAGGACTGATGGTGAGGTAAAGGACTGATGGTGAGGTACAGGACTGAAGAGATAAAGGACTGAAGGTGAGGTAAAGGACTGATGGTGAGGTAAAGGACTGATGGTGAGGTAAAGGACTGATGGTGAGGTAAAGGACTGATGGTGAGGTAAAGGACTGATGAGGTAAAGGACTGATGAGGTAAAGGACTGAAGGTGAGGTAAAGGTCTGATGGTGAGGTAAAGGTCTGATGGTGAGGTAAAGGACTGATGGTGAGGTAAAGGTCTGATGGTGAGGTAAAGGACTGATGGTGAGGTAAAGGTCTGATGGTGAGGTAAAGGACTGATGAGGTAAAGGACTGATGGTGAGGTAAAGGACTGATGGTGAGGTAAAGGTCTGATGGTGAGGTAAAGGACTGATGGTGAGGTAAAGGACTGATGGTGAGGTAAAGGACTGATGAGGTAAAGGTCTGATGGTGAGGTAAAGGACTGATGGTGAGGTAAAGGACTGATGAGGTAAAGGACTGAAGGTGAGGTAAAGGTCTGATGGTGAGGTAAAGGACTGATGGTGAGGTAAAGGACTGATGAGGTAAAGGACTGAAGGTGAGGTAAAGGTCTGATGGTGAGGTAAAGGACTGATGGTGAGGTAAAGGACTGATGGTGAGGTAAAGGACTGATGAGGTAAAGGACTGATGGTGAGGTAAAGGACTGATGGTGAGGTAAAGGACTGATGGTGAGGTACAGGACTGATGAGGTAAAGGACTGATGGTGAGGTAAAGGACTGATGGTGAGGTACAGGACTGATGAGGTAAAGGACTGATGGTGAGGTAAAGGACTGATGAGGTAAAGGACTGATGGTGAGGTAAAGGACTGATGAGGTAAAGGACTGATGGTGAGGTACAGGACTGATGGTGAGGTAAAGGACTGATGGTGAGGTACAGGACTGATGAGGTAAAGGACTGATGGTGAGGTAAAGGACTGATGAGGTAAAGGACTGATGGTGAGGTAAAGGACTGATGAGGTAAAGGACTGATGGTGAGGTAAAGGACTGATGGTGAGGTAAAGGACTGATGAGGTAAAGGTCTGATGGTGAGGTAAAGGACTGATGGTGAGGTAAAGGACTGAAGAGATAAAGGACTGAAGGTGAGGTAAAGGACTGATGGTGAGGTAAAGGACTGATGAGGTAAAGGACTGATGGTGAGGTAAAGGACTGATGGTGAGGTACAGGACTGATGAGGTAAAGGACTGATGGTGAGTTAAAGGACTGATGAGGTAAAGGACTGATGGTGAGGTAAAGGACTGATGAGTTAAAGGACTGATGGTGAGGTACAGGACTGATGAGGTAAAGGACTGATGGTGAGGTAAAGGACTGATGAGGTAAAGGACTGATGGTGAGGTAAAGGACTGATGAGGTAAAGGTCTGATGGTGAGGTAAAGGACTGATGGTGAGGTAAAGGACTGAAGGTGAGGTAAAGGACTGATGGTGAGGTAAAGGACTGATGAGGTAAAGGACTGATGAGGTAAAGGACTGATGAGGTAAAGGACTGAAGGTGAGGTAAAGGTCTGATGGTGAGGTAAAGGTCTGATGGTGAGGTAAGGGACTGATGGTGAGGTAAGGGACTGATGGTGAGGTAAAGGTCTGATGGTGAGGTAAAGGACTGATGGTGAGGTAAAGGTCTGATGGTGAGGTAAAGGACTGATGAGGTAAAGGACTGATGGTGAGGTAAAGGACTGATGGTGAGGTAAAGGTCTGATGTGAGGTAAAGGACTGATGAGGTAAAGGACTGAAGGTGAGGTAAAGGTCTGATGAGGTAAAGGACTGATGAGGTAAAGGTCTGATGGTGAGGTAAAGGTCTGATGGTGAGGTAAAGGACTGATGAGGTAAAGGTCTGATGGTGAGGTAAAGGTCTGATGGTGAGGTAAAGGACTGATGAGGTAAAGGTCTGATGGTGAGGTAAAGGTCTGATGGTGAGGTAAAGGACTGATGGTGAGGTAAAGGACTGATGAGGTAAAGGTCTGATGGTGAGGTAAAGGTCTGATGGTGAGGTAAAGGACTGATGGTGAGGTAAAGGACTGATGAGGTAAAGGTCTGATGGTGAGGTAAAGGACTGATGGTGAGGTAAAGGACTGATGAGGTAAAGGACTGATGAGGTAAAGGACTGAAGGTGAGGTAAAGGTCTGATGGTGAGGTAAAGGACTGATGGTGAGGTAAAGGACTGATGGTGAGGTAAAGGACTGATGAGGTAAAGGACTGATGAGGTAAAGGGCTGATGAGGTAAAGGACTGATGGTGAGGTAAAGGACTGATGGTGAGGTAAAGGTCTGATGGTGAGGTAAAGGACTGATGAGGTAAAGGACTGATGGTGAGGTAAAGGACTGATGGTGAGGTAAAGGTCTGATGTGAGGTAAAGGACTGATGAGGTAAAGGACTGAAGGTGAGGTAAAGGTCTGATGAGGTAAAGGACTGATGAGGTAAAGGTCTGATGGTGAGGTAAAGGTCTGATGGGGAGGTAAAGGACTGATGGTGAGGTAAAGGACTGATGAGGTAAAGGTCTGATGGTGAGGTAAAGGTCTGATGGTGAGGTAAAGGACTGATGAGGTAAAGGTCTGATGGTGAGGTAAAGGTCTGATGGTGAGGTAAAGGACTGATGGTGAGGTAAAGGACTGATGAAGTAAAGGTCTGATGGTGAGGTAAAGGTCTGATGGTGAGGTAAAGGACTGATGGTGAGGTAAAGGACTGATGAGGTAAAGGTCTGATGGTGAGGTAAAGGACTGATGGTGAGGTAAAGGACTGATGAGGTAAAGGACTGATGAGGTAAAGGACTGAAGGTGAGGTAAAGGTCTGATGGTGAGGTAAAGGACTGATGGTGAGGTAACGGACTGATGAGATAAAGGACTGATGAGGTAAAGGACTGATGAGGTAAAGGACTGATGGTGAGGTAAAGGACTGATGGTGAGGTAAAGGACTGATGAGGTAAAGGACTGATGGTGAGGTAAAGGACTGATGGTGAGGTAAAGGACTGATGAGGTAAAGGACTGATGGTGAGGTAAAGGACTGTCTGATGGTGAGGTAAATGAAATGATGTCAGATGTTAGATACCTAAAACCATATATATCAGTTTAAGTGTCTCCTATATTTAGAGTATTTTCACCTCTTTACCTCGATGAGGTAAGGACCTGATGGGGAACTGAGGTTGTCTTCTGGACCGGACCGGACCAGCCAACTGTCCACATTAACAGTTCATGAGTCTCTGATGAGCAGCAGGTTGTCCTCTCCATAGAAACATGTTTACTTTGCACTGCAAAATGAAAAGATTTCCACAGAAAGAGAGAGAGAGAGAGAGAGAGAGAGAGAGAGAGAGAGAGAGAGAGAGAGAGAGAGAGAAAAAATGATCTACTGACTGTTAATGGTCACTCAGAGAGGATTCTGGGTAATCTACCTGTCATGGCGAGTTTTGGTTTCTCAGCTCTGATGCTGGTAGAAAGAAGTGAAGATGACGGAGACAAGAAGAAGAAATATAAACATGATATGAAGCAGACTGTCCTCGTTTTCATGTTGAGGTGTCTGTGTGAGAGTCTGCAGGCTGCGCAGTGAAGGATTATGGGAACCTGGCGTTTGAGGACGTGGTGGACGACGAGCCGGTGGGTTTGGTGAAACGGGCGCGGGCGGTGGGCGCCGCCAACCAGAGGCTGTCAGAGGCCATGCAGACCGTGAAGAAGGACGGACACACCGCCGTGATGCTGGGAGGAGACCACAGGTGAGCACGTATTCACATACTTTACTGTAGAAAAAATACTACTACAACACTGTAAAAAGTATTCTGTGGCAGTTAAAAGTACTACTACAGCATTGTAAAAATACTCCCTGACAGTTGAAAGTACTAGTA
The DNA here is from genome assembly GCA_947000775.1 of Pterois miles. Taxonomy (NCBI): domain Eukaryota; kingdom Metazoa; phylum Chordata; class Actinopteri; order Perciformes; family Scorpaenidae; genus Pterois; species Pterois miles. The sequence continues at coordinate 21,474,391 of CAMQGK010000299.1, read as the reverse complement.
CTGGAGTATAAATAGTTTTAGTTTGAACAGATGTGTCAATGAAAAGATGAACGTAAAGGACTACACACTACAAACTGGTGTGTATTTTAACGTGTACTTCAGTGTAGTACTTTACAGTTTAGTACTAGACAGTTTCAGGTTCAGACTCTGATGTCCTCTCACAGTTTCTCTGTTTGGTGGATCCCCCTTCTGTTTTTTATTACATCTTTCACTCAGTAAACCGTTAAATTGGTGAACAGCCTTTGGTGTGTGTTCAGTAACGACAGCAGCTTCAGCGGCTGTCAATCATTCACCAGCAGGACACACAGATCAATCAGAGTGACCGATCAGTTCAGTCTCACTCCGCCTTCATGCAGCGTCCAGACCTCTAGCGTTTGCTTCCGTTTACATATATGTACTGTATGTACATACAGAGGAATATTTAACATTCATTCAGTAGAAACTGTTTTGTTTGTATTAGTTGCTGCTGAAACGTCACATGAACTGATCAGAGCAGCAGATTCCTCAGTTTAAAGATTTTAATCATCTGCGGAGCCGTAATGTGATTTAATGCTTCTTTCACTGCAGTAAAAGGGACATGACTTGGGACTTCAATGCAAAGACTTGGGACCTGTCCGTCTTGACTTGGAACTGTTAACCTGCCCAAAAAGATTTATTGTCAGTTTTATTACATAGGGGGCAGCAGTAGCTCAGTCCGTAGGGACTTGGTTTAGGAATTGGAGGGTCACCGGTTCAAGTCCCAACATGGACCAAGACCAACTGGTAGCTGGAGAGGTGCCAGCTTACCTCTTGGGCACTGCCGAGGTGCCCCTGAGCAAGGCACCAAACCCCCGACTGCTCGGGGCACTTGTCAGGAGCAGTCCACCTCATTCCCAGCTCTGAAGGCTGCGTTTCAAGTCCTCAGGAGCTGGTGGACCTCCCCTGTCAGCCACGGCCTCTGACTGGCCCAAACAGTAATGGTTTTGGAGACTGTGACGTCGTCCATGCACTTTCTAACATAGGTAGTGACAGTCTCCGTGTACTGCTGGAGGTCTGTATGGTCATTGTAGGTGGACGTCTCTCTGAATGTACTCCAGTCTGTGGTGGAGAAACAGTCCTGGAGTGTCTCTGGCCACACTCGTACCGGCTTCCTTACTGGTTTGGTGACTCTAACAAGTGGTCTGTATGCTGGCTTTAGCATAATAGTGGAGTGGTCTGAGGCCCCAAAGTGAGGGAAGGGTAGGTCTTTGTAGGCACCTTTCTGTGGTGAAAACATTGTCCAAGATGTTATTTCCACGTGGGAAAGTTGATATGTCTATGTAGTTTGGAAAACATGCTTTTGGAATCTACATGATTGAAGTCCCTGGCCAGGATGAGAAAAGCATCTGGGTGGGCTGCCTGCTGCTCACTGATGCACTGATAAAGTTCATGCAGCGCTTCGCTCTTGTTGTTGTCGGAGTCGGGAGGGATGTATACAGCTACCAGCAGTATGGCCGTAAATTTCCTCGGCAGATAGAACGGCCGGCACTTGTTGATAATAAACACCACTAGCGTTGAGCGGTGTTTACAGACCACAGCAGCGTCACGAACCAGGCATCAGAGATGTAAACGAGTCTTACCTCCCTCGACAAGAGCTCTGTCCGTTCAGGAGCATGTTAGCCGGTTGAGCTGAACGGCACAGTCAGGGACGATGTCGTTGAGCCATGTTTCCACAAACATGAAGACACAGCAGTCCCTCACAGGCTTGGAAGTTGTGTGGAGTAGGCTGATACAGTCCAACTTATTGTCAAGTGAGCGTACGTTGGCCAGTGTTAAGGTTGGGATAGCTGGCCGGTGTGGGTTAGCCGCTAGCCTCGCCCAAATACCTCCACGCTTACCCCTCTTCTGCCTCCTCATGTGCCACTTGTGGCGCCTCCACTGTGGGCTGGCTGCAGTCGAGGGGGTCAGTGGCAGTGTGGGCCTCTTTAGCAGACCGCACTCCCGTAGCTCTGCAGCGTCCACAGGTCTTAGGTCCATAAATGTGGTCCTGCCGATGTTGAGCAGGACCTCACGGATGTACATGTACCTCATGGCAGATGGACATGACGGGGATGAGCGAAAACACACTGTCTTTTTGCCCAAAAAACAAGAAAGCACCTTTCTGTCGGGACGTAGAGGAGCCACTGCTTGTGTACGTGCCGCCATCTTACTCACCTTCATTAAAAGTAGTAACACTACTTTTGTACTTGAGCAAAAGTACTTCATTAATTTCCATCACTGATTAAAGCCATTGTTGTGAACATTAACGGGATGAAGTGTTTCCATCCTTCCTCTGTCTCTGTCTTCATCAGTTTGGCCATCGGCTCCATTCACGGTCATGCGGCAGCGGTAGGTGATCTGAGCGTCGTGTGGGTTGACGCCCACGCTGACATCAACACGCCACTGAGCTCGTACACCGGAAACATCCACGGCCAGCCGGTATCCTACCTCCTCCACGAGCTGAGCTCCAAGGTCAGTGTGTTGGGGATAGTTTGTCCTGAGGGACAGCTGATGAGGTCTGAGGGGTTTGTCTTCATCACTCTGGTGGAAACAGACCAGAGGATAAATAATCAAATGATTAAAAAGATGAATGATTTTGGCTCATCTCTTTCCACTGTGTTGTAATGCAGCTAAAACTAACAACGTAATTTATACCAATCTCACAATATGAAAACAAGAGTGTCAGTCATGACATGGGACTTGAGTGCAAAGACTTGGAACTTGACCTGGGACTTGACTTGCCTGTCTTGACTTAGGACTTGACCTGGGATTTGTCCGTCTTGACTTTGGACTGACTCTGGAGTTGTCAATTTTCAGTTGGGACTTGTCAGTCTTGACTTGGGACTCAAACTGGGACTTTCCTGTTTGGACTGACTTGGGACTTGTCAGTCTTAACTTGGGACTTGAGTGCAAAGACTTGGACTTGTCAGCTTTGACTTGGGATTTGACTGCAAAGACTTGGGACTTGTTAGTCTTGACTTGGGATTTGACTTGGGATTTGAGTGCAAAGACTTGGGACTTGTCAGTCTTGATATGGGACTTGCCTGTCTTAACTTGGGACTTGAGTGCAAAGACTTGGACTTGTCAGCTTTGACTTGGGATTTGACTGCAAAGACTTGGGACTTGTTAGTCTTGACTTGGGATTTGACTTGGGATTTGAGTGCAAAGACTTGGGACTTGTCAGTCTTGATATGGGACTTGCCTGTCTTAACTTGGGACTTGAGTGCAAAGACTTGGGACTTGTCAGTCTTGACTTAGGACTTGAGTGCAAAGACTTGGGACTTGACTTGGGACTAAAATATTGTGTTCCTGAAATTACATTAGGCAATGAGTCTGACTTAAGTCCAAGTCTTGACTTGAGGCCACACCTCTGCTCTCTAATAGGGTGTGGTTTAAATACTGATCGCTGCTCACTGGATAGCTCAGAGCCGCCGCACGTCGCTTTGAGGAAACTGGAAATGTGACCCTGATGTTTCTATCTGTTTCTATCCGTTTCTATCTTTTTCCGTCTGTTTCTGTCTGTTCCGATCTGTTCCGATCTTTTTCCGTCTGTTCCCGTCTGTTTCTGTCTGTTCTGATCTGTTTCCGTCTGTTCCCGTCTTTTTCTGTCTGTTCCGATCTGTTCCCGTCTGTTACCGTCTGTTTCTATCCGTTTCTATCTTTTTCCGTCTGTTCCCGTCTGTTTCTATCCGTTTCTATCTTTTTCCGTCTGTTCCCGTCTGTTTCTGTCTGTTCCGATCTGTTTCCGTCTGTTCCCGTCTGTTTCTGTCTGTTCCGATCTGTTCCCGTCTGTTTCTGTCTGTTCCCGTCTGTTTCCGTCTGTTTCTATCCGTTTCTATCTTTTTCCGTCTGTTCCCGTCTGTTTCCGTCTGTTTCTATCTGTTCCAATCTGTTCCCGTCTGTTCCCGTCTGTTTCTGTCTGTTTCTGTCTGTTTCCATCTGTTTCTGTCTGTTGTTGTTTGTCACCAGATTCCCGTCCTTCCAAACTTCTCGTGGATCAAACCGTGCATTTCGGCCAAAGACCTCGTCTACATCGGACTGAGAGACGTGGATCCAGCAGAGCAGTAAGTTTTTACCTCACGTCACCAGCTGTGTTTCCATTAAAACTTAAATTAAGTTAAACTTAAATTAAGTTAAATTAAATGTCTTCATGTTTTGAAGTGTCGAATCAGAGAAGATGGATGGAAAGAGCAAAAGAAAACTTCCTCAGTTATGCAAAAAATTGAGTTTTGAGTTTTGAAGGCCTCAAGGTGCTCAGGAAGTCGTTAGACTTTACACCCTTAAAATAACACTGCAGTGTTATTTTAAAGGTCACCGACGTGTGACGCAAAATGGTTCACTAGTAATGCCTACAAATGTGGAAAACGTAGCTTCTCGTTCCGGTTTCACCTACATGTATGAAATTTGGTTGGCAGATGTAACATGAGGAGACGCACAAAAGGTTCCTTCGAGCTCACCTCAAAACCTAACAGGAAGTCAGTCATTTTTAATTCAATGTGCCATGTTCGTTCATTTTTAGCGTTTTACAGGTCGTGTACGTGTTTTACAGGATGAAACGTTATCAAACATTTACATTTTCATTCAACACTGGTGACGTGGCGGCGAAAAAGCGGCTTTCGCCATGAAACAGGAAGTTGTTGCTTAAATGTCTCAGCCATTCAGTCCTGATTTAAATCAAGATGTAAAACGCGCTACCAGCTGAATCCAGTTATTTCCTTGACAACAGCGCAAGCTGTGACATTTGGACCTCTGTGACCGAGTCATGTGACCAAGTCATGTGACCAAGTGGACGCTACTGCACATACTGGACATGTGCAGCATCGTCAAGTAAGACCTGGAAGATCCCAAAGGAACCAGGGACTTTTCCAGACAGCACTGAGCAACTCTCATAGGAATGAATGGGGCCCTGCCTCCAAAGCTGGAACCAGTTCTCTTAATTCATCCATGGTCTACATACCAATATAGCCTCATAGTCCCGCCCCTACACATTAGCCCCGCCCTCTTTCATCACTCAGGAACCGTTTGTTGTAGAATCTCGTTGGAGGTGTCGTTGCGTTCAGCAGGTAGTTCCTATTTCATTGGTGTAGGTTATTCCCACCCCTCCACTTTAGCCACGCCCCCTGCCATAACCCATTAACTGCTTGCTGTAGATCGTAGAGGGAGGCGTCGCTGCTCTCAACAGGTAGTTCCTGTTTCATCGTTCCTCCACAACGACCACCGTCCAGCCAGGAAACCCGATGGGAATGAATCCTCCAGGGCCTGTTCATGGCTGCTCACAGCTTTAAGTCTCAAAATCTCAAAAGTTTGCTCAAAATGAGTTTGAGTTAATTTCCTGACTTATTCTCTTTACACTGTGGAAAGCAGAGTGTCTTTAGAAGAGCTGATCGTTTGGTGTTTTGTCAGCTACATCCTGAAGCTTCTGGGCGTGAAGGCGTTCGCCATGTCCCAGCTGGATCAGCTGGGTGTGGCCAGAGTCATGGAGGAGACCTGCGACTACCTCTCGGCCAGGTGAGCCGTCATTTCTTTTCCCTTTCTGGAAGCCAGGGCTCCTTTTTTAGCAGTAATTTTATTATTTTATTTATCCATTAAATTATAATAATTAATAATAACGATTGTTATTTATTATTATATTATAATATTTTTTCTCGATTCATTTTCTATGAAACCAATCAAATTTGATCACAAAATACAGAGATGAAATACATTTTGGGAAGTGGTGGGGTTATTATTATTAGTGATTTCATTGTTTTCATTTTATTTATGTATTATTAAAGTTCTATAAAACCAATTAAATTTGATCACAAAAATTGTAGATGTTCAAAGTGTGTGTGGGGTTATTATTACTAACCACCATTATTATGTGATGTTATTATTATTAGTTGTAGTACTTTTATTATTTTTATTTTATGTATTATTCATTTTTTAATTATTTTTATCTAATTTAATTTTTTTTTCTCTATTAATGTTTGTAAAAGCAGTAACGTCTGGTCACACAAAGCTTGGGTTAGGGTTAGTTAGGTTAGTTAGGTGGATGAGTCACCTTGCGGTGTTTTTCTTATCATTTGTACAGAGTGAAGAAACCGATCCACCTGAGCTACGACATCGACGCCATCGACCCGTCTGTTACCCCGGCGACGGGAACACCGGTAGTCGGAGGGCTCACCTACAGAGAGGGCGTCTACATCGCCGAACACATCTGTCAGACAGGTGTGACTCTAAACTGACAGACCGCCTCGTCTGTTCGAAGCAGCAGCCAGTTAGCTTAGCTTAGCATCCAGTCACACAGTGACTCTGAGGAATCACACCTGTACTCGTCCTGCAGGTCTGCTGTCGGCGGTGGACATGGTGGAGGTGAATTCTCTGAGGGGTCAGACCGAAGCCGATGTCCGCTCTACGGTCAGCACGGCGGTGGATCTGCTGCTAGCCTGTTTCGGACGCCTCCGTGAGGGAAACCACCCGCCGGATTACCGCCTGCCCGAGCCTTGAAGGAGGGACGACGGTGGCGGCCTCTCCGACTGCCCTGATGGGCACCTGAACGTCTCTGATCACCTTCAGGAACTAAAAGGACAATCACATTAAACTCCCGATGTCAGTGAAGTACACGCTCACCAAACCGTCCGAACGGCGGCCCTTTAAACCAAAGAAACAAAGATGTTCCTGTAAACAGAGTGCTCACTCCCTCTCTTCTGCTCAGGACTCAGTTTGGAGTTTGAAAACAAATCATTTGTTGATTAATCTACTGTATTGATTATCATTTTAGTCTATAAACTGTCAGAAAAGTGAAATAAACTCCTGTTCAGGTTACTTGTTTTGTTCACAACCCAAAGATATTCAGTTACTGTGAAATAAAGCAGCATGTTTGGTATTTGTGTTTAATAAATTACAACTAATCCACAAAATGCTCCAGTGACTCGTCAGTGAATTATCTGAGCTTTATATCTGAATAAACTGCCTCAAATTAAATTCATGTTTTATAATCTGGAAATGTAATAAAACACGTTTTATCCCATTAAATCAACTGATATGATGGAAACAAGCACCGGATGTTAAAACTGAACTCACAGAGACACAATCCAACGAGCTCCAACTCAACGGGAAGTTACAACAACTGTAACGTACCAGGTCTGATTACAGCATTAGGCCACCCATCCTCTGAATGCTCTCGGTCTCTAGTTACCAGGATGTAGTAGTAGTAGTAGTAGTAGTAGTAGTCAGTGTAGCTAGTAAAGCCATCCATCCTCTGAATGCTCTAGGTCTCTAGTTACCAGGATGTAGTAGTAGTAGTAGTAGTAGTAGTAGTAGTAGTAGTCAGTGTAGCTAGTAAAGCCATCCATCCTCTGAATGCTCTAGGTCTCTAGTTACCAGGATGTAGTAGTAGTAGTAGTAGTAGTAGTAGTAGTAGTAGTAGTAGTAGTCAGTGTAGCTAGTAAAGCCACCCATCCTCTGAATGCTCTAGGTCTCTAGTTACCAGGATGTAGTAGTAGTAGTAGTAGTAGTAGTAGTAGTAGTAGTAGTCAGTGTAGCTAGTAAAGCCATCCATCCTCTGAATGCTCTAGGTCTCTAGTTACCAGGATGTAGTAGTAGTAGTAGTAGTAGTAGTCAGTGTAGCTAGTAAAGCCATCCATCCTCTGAATGCTCTAGGTCTCTAGTTACCAGGATGTAGTAGTAGTAGTAGTAGTAGTAGTAGTCAGTGTAGCTAGTAAAGCCATCCATCCTCTGAATGCTCTAGGTCTCTAGTTACCAGGATGTAGTAGTAGTAGTAGTAGTAGTAGTAGTAGTAGTCAGTGTAGCTAGTAAAGCCATCCATCCTCTGAATGCTCTAGGTCTCTAGTTACCAGGATGTAGTAGTAGTAGTAGTAGTAGTAGTAGTAGTAGTAGTATCCTAGAGGTCACCACAGCTCATTTTATACAGTGATCAATGAAATGGCTCCTATGGGGACTAACATCATCACACATGGATCCAGTTGGACTCATTGATCCACCAGAGTCTCAGCTTTACACTGAGACCCAGTTTATGGGGTTCAGGACTCTTCAGGGACCCAGTATGAAACTTGTCTCTGTTTAATCTTGTTTTATATCCACATCTACAGCATGTCTGTATGTGGATATACACTCCTGATCAAAATCTTAAGACCAGTTAAAAAATTGCAAGAATTTACGTTTTGCACTGTTGTATCTTAAGAAGGTTCTAAGTAGAGTTTCAAAATGCAAAAAGAAGAAATGAGAGCAAGAGACTAAATGTTTTGAGCAGGCAATTTATTGAAAAGAACAATTTAACTGAAATAGGCTGTTCATCAGCTGATCAAAAGTTTAAGACCACATCCTTTAAAAGCCCAAATCTGTGCAAAAATTTGGATTCCATGTCATTTTCTGTCAAGTAATCACACTGTCAAGACCTCTTGATGGGAAAAGCAAAAAAACTCACTGCCTTGGAACGTGGCAGGATTGTTGAGCTGCATAGACAAGGCCTCTCACAGCGTGCCATCGCTGCTGAGGTTGGACGCAGTAAGACAGTCATTTTGCATTTCTTAAAAGATCCTGAGGTTTATGGAACAAAAAAATCAAGTGGTAGACCCAAAAAAATCTCACCGGCACCGAGCCGGAGGATCCGAACGGCTGTCCGTCAAGACACGGGACGATCCTCATCCCAAATTAAGGCCATTACTGGTGCTGACTGCAGCCCAATAACCATCAGACGGCATCTGCAAAGGAACGGCTTCAAAAACAAAAAACGTCTTCAAAGGCCACGTCTCCTTCAACGCCACAAAATTGCCCGTTTGTCCTTTGCGAGGGAGCACCAAACATGGGACGTTCAAAGTTGGAAGAAAGTTTTATTCTCTGATGAGAAAAAATGTAACCTTGATGGTCCTGATGGCTTCCAACGCTACTGGCATGACAAGGAGATGCCACCTGAGATTTTTTCAACACGGCACAGCGGAGGGGGCGCCATCATGATCTGGGCTGCTTTTTCCTTCAATGGAACAATGGAGCTCCAGGTTGTGCAGGGCGTCAAACAGCAGCTGGCTACGTGGAGATGTTGCAGCGGGCATCCCTCATGACTGAGGGCCCTCGTCTGTGTGCTGATGACTGGGTTTTTCAGCAGGACGATGCTGCGATTCACAATGCCCGTCTGACAAAGGAGTTTTTTCAGGAGAATAACATCACTCTTTTGGATCATCCTGCATGTTCCCCTGATCTAAATCCAATTGAGAACATTTGGGGATGGATGGCAAGGGAAGTTTACAAAAATGGACATCAGTTCCAGACAGTGGATGCCCTTCGTGAAGCCATCTTCACCACTTGGAGCAACATTCCTACAAGCCTTTTGGAAACACTCGCATCAAGCATGCCAACACCAATTTTTGAAGTGATCAACAATAATGGTGGAGCTACTCATTACTGAGTCTGTTTTTGAGACTTTAATTTCTGTTTTAGGGTTTTTTTTGAGCTATGGTCTTAAACTTTTGATCAGCTGATGAACAGCCTATTTCAGTTAAATTGTTCTTTTCAATAAATTGCCTTCTCAAAACATTTAGTCTCTTGCTCTCATTTCTTCTTTTTGCATTTTGAAACTCTACTTAGAACCTTCTTAAGATACAACAGTGCAAAACGTAAATTCTTGCAATTTTTTAACTGGTCTTAAGATTTTGATCAGGAGTGTATATACGATATGTCTGATTCCACATCTGTGTATAAATATTTGTCAAGTGACATTTTACAATTTTAAGACAAAAAGTCGTAATATTACAAGAATAAAGTCATAACTTTACGAGAAAAAAGTGTCGTAATATGAGAATAAAGTCATAACTTTACAAGGTCGATGGACAGAGGGACGTCTTCTTGTCTAGTTTGCGTCAGTGCTTTATACTTTTATTCTGATTAGAAACATATTTTACATTTTACAGACACAACACACCCTCCATTACATTCAGTGAAACATCCACAGGAGTGCAACACACATCCACATTTCTTTAATGATAAATAATGAAGTTGTATTGTGTATCAGGCAGACAGTGAAACAGATCTGAGGCCAGTGGTGAAGGACATTTAAAGGAGAGCTGCCTCATCAGTGAAATAACACTCATCTCTGGAAAGCCATTTCAACACTTAATAGAGACAGGACAGAGACCTGGGACGGCATTTTACCCAGTAGAAACTCTAATCTGAGATATCTGTGATTCTATTCTGACCAGTAGAAACTCTAATCTGAGATATCTGTGATTCTATTCTGACCAGTAGAAAATCTAATCTGAGATATCTGTGATTCTATTCTGACCAGTAGAAACTCTAATCTGAGATATCTGTGATTCTATTCTGACCAGTAGAAACTCTAATCTGAGATATTTCTGATTACATTTTGAATAGTATGATTCAGATATATCGGATATCTACAAATCAAACCGAAATATATATATATATATATATATATATATATAGTTTCAGATATCCACAACCTCATTCTGACTATTCAGAATTCCAGTTCAACACATCTCTATTTCAGTTGTGGATATCTACATTGTCTTTTTCAGATATCTAAAATCAAATATTGATCAGTCAGAATGACATTCTAGATATCTCTAACTGGAGTTATAGATATCTGGCATGAGAATTCTGACTAGTCACAATGACCTTATAGATATGTTATGCTAACCTACACTAGCATATTTAGCTACATTAAGATAACCCACACTAGCATATTTAGCTACATTAAGATAACCCACACTAGCATATTTAGCTACGTTATGATAGCCCACATTAGCATATTTAGCTACGTTACAATAGCCCACACTAGTATATTTAGCTACGTTGTGATAACCTACACTAGCATATTTAGCTACGTTACGATAGCCCACACTAGTATATTTAGCTACGTTGTGATAACCTACACTAGCATATTTAGCTACGTTACGATAGCCCACACTAGCGTATTTGGCTACGTTGTGATAACCTACACTAGCATATTTAGCTACGTTACGATAGCCCACACTAGCATATTTGGCTACGTTGTGATAACCTACACTAGCATATTTGGCTACATTGTGATAACCTACACTAGCATATTTAGCTACGTTGTGATAACCTACACTAGCATATTTAGCTACGTTGTGATAACCTACACTAGCATATTTGGCTACGTTGTGATAACCTACACTAGCATATTTAGCTACGTTGTGATAACCTACACTAGCATATTTAGCTACGTTGTGATAACCTACACTAGCATATTTAGCTACGTTGTGATAACCTACACTAGCATATTTGGCTACGTTGTGATAACCTACACTAGCATATTTGGCTACGTTGTGATAACCTACACTAGCATATTTGGCTACGTTGTGATAACCTACACTAGCATATGTAGCTACGTTGTGACAACCTACACTAGCATATTTAACTACCTTGAGATAACCTACACTAGCATATTTAGCTACGTTATGATAACCTACACTAGCATATTTAGCTACGTTGTGATAACCTACACTAGCATATTTGGCTACGTTGTGATAACCTACACTAGCATATTTGGCTACGTTGTGATAACCTACACTAGCATATGTAGCTACGTTGTGATAACCTACACTAGCATATTTAGCTACGTTGTGATAACCTACACTAGCATATTTAGCTACGTTGTGATAACCTACACTAGCATATTTAGCTACGTTGTGATAACCTACACTAGCATATTTGGCTACGTTGTGATAACCTACACTAGCATATGTAGCTACGTTGTGATAACCTACACTAGCATATGTAGCTACGTTGTGACAACCTACACTCGCATATTTGTTATTGACTCCGTTGCTGCAGACGGTGAGAAGGCAGGAGGCAGCTCAGTACTTCCACTCTGTCTTTTTGTCCACTAAATGAACTGAGGACACATAACGAGGGTTAATGTGTCTCTTCAGGTTGAGGTCTCTCAGCCACATTCCTCTGGATTCCTCGTCTGCAGGTCAATGATTGGTCACAACAACAATCCCTTTTAGTTTTGGTGAATGTTCAACACACTGAGACATGTCTGGCACCAGAATTCTGACTAGTCATACTGACGTCGTGGATAACACCGAGGTTATAGATATCTAGAATGAGAATTATTCTGACTAATCACAATGTAATTATGACTAGTCAAAATGCAGTTGTGGATATCTGTAATGTTAATTCTGGATAGTCAAACTGAGCTATTAAATGTTAAAACGGCCTGACATCAGTACGAGCTTCAGTGGAGCTTTGGCTGTTAAAATAAAAGACATGAGGAGGGTACAGGAGGAGGAGGAGGGTACAGGAGGAGGAGGAGGAGGGTACAGGAGGAGGAGGAGGAGGGTACAGGAGGAGGAGGAGGAGGGCACATGGTCACAGAGTGTGCCTCCTGGAAAACTAATCCAGTATTTGTCAGTCAACGACCTCAGGGCTGAAAAAGCCTGAACACAGGTTGTGGGGAGGTATAACCAATCAGAGTGGGGGGAGGTGGGAGTGACAGAAGCATGTAAAGTCAGGTGACACAAGTATAATACTATGTGTACCTTGACTTTTATCATCATTCTGAATACTATACTTTTACAGTGGAAACTACTTACAGTGATCACAGTTACAGAGATCAACCACTGATCTGGATCAAAAAGCTTGGGACAGAATAATTCATATGAATTCATATCATATGGGTTAATGTTATTTAAATACCTGTTAAAACTGAAGGTGAATGAAGCACTGTCAGTAGTCAGCCTCCATGGTCAGCCGCGATGGTTAGCCGCTATAGTAGGCTATGATGGTTAGCCTCCGTGGTTAGCCTCCGTGGTTAGCCTCTGTGGTTAGCCTCCGTGGTTAGCCTCTGTGGTTAGCCTCCGTGGTTAGCCTCTGTGGTCAGCCTCTACAGTCAGCCGCGATGGTTAGCCGCTATAGTAGGCTATGATGGTTAGCCTCCGTGGTTAGCCTCCGTGGTTAGCCTCTGTGGTTAGCCTCCGTGGTTAGCCTCTGTGGTCAGCCTCTACAGTCAGCCGCGATGGTTAGCCGCTATAGTAGGCTATGATGGTTAGCCTCCGTGGTTAGCCTCCGTGGTTAGCCTCTATAGTCAGCCACGATGGTTAGCCGCTATAGTAGGCTAAGATGGTTAGCCGCTATAGTAGGCTAAGATGGTTAGCCTCTGTGGTTAGCCTCCGTGGTTAGCCTCCGTGGTCAGCCTCTGTGGTTAGTCTCCGTGGTTAGCCTCCGTGGTTAGCCTCCGTGGTTAGCCTCCGTGGTCAGCCTCTATAGTCAGCCGCGATGGTTAGCCGCTATAGTAGGCTAAGATGGTTAGCCTCTGTGGTTAGCCTCTGTGGTTAGCCTCCGTGGTTAGCCTCTGTGGTTAGCCTCCGTGGTTAGCCTCCGTGGTTGCCCTATGGGACTAACTAGCTTACTGCTACTGGAGCACCATCACCGGAGGTTATGCCCATCATCATTTCTACAGTAACGCCCAGACAATAAGGACGATACAAAGGCTGTTTAAATAATTCACTGATATTAATCAAGCAGTCTGCTTACAGTGTTCATTTTGGGTCTTTTCATATATGACCACATATATCAGACTGCCACATACGGGTTCTTCAGGCCACGCCCCCTTTAGAAGATCGAGACTTCAATGTGATCTGACATATGTTTGATTATAATGTTCGTCTGCATTTGTTTCATCCACATGTCTAATAATTATTTAGTGGTCTTGTCTGAACCTGAGCATTAGGGTTAGGGTTAGGGTTAGGTTAAGGTTGATCTCGTCCACGTCCCCTCAGTCTTCCTCCGTCCAACACAGCGGCTGATATCACTGATCCAGACATCTCTACAGATCTGACTGAATCCTGTTAGACTCGGTCTGTCAGGAACCAGGTGTCTGGTCTACAGGCTGAGATTCAGCTGGAGACGACAGTCTGATATGACTGGATTACAGAAGCTAACGCTAACTAGCACCAGCATCGTTAATCTATTTAGCTCACTGACGGTGAATATTCACGCTGGTCCGGTCTATAACCTGGAGCCATGCTGGTCTGGTCTATAGCCTGGAGCTATGACACCATGCTGGTCTGGTCTATAGCCTGAAGCCATGACGCCATGCTGGTCTGGTCTATAGTCTGGAGCCATGACGCCATGCTGGTCTGGTCTATAGCCTGGAGCCATGAAGCCATGCTGGTCTGGTCTATAGCCTGGAGCCATGATGGTCTGGTCTACAGCCTGAAGCCATGACGCCATGCTGGTCTGGTCTATAGTCTGGAGCCATGACGCCATGCTGGTCTGGTCTATAGCCTGGAGCCATGACGCCATGCTGGCCTGGTCTATAGCCTGGAGCCATGACGCCATGCTGGTCTTGTCTATAGCCTGGAGCCATGAAGCCATGCTGGTCTTGTCTATAGTCCGGAGCCATGATGGTCTGGTCTATAGCCTGGAGCCATGATGGTCTGGTCTATAGCCTGGAGCCATGACCCTATACTGTTGGGTCTATAACCTGGAGCCATGACACCATGCTGGTCTGGTCTATAGCCTGGAGCTATGACGCCATGCTGGTCTGGTCTATAGCCTGGAGCTATGACGCCATGCTGGTCTGGTCTGGTCTATAGTCTGGAGCTGTGACGCCATGCTGGTCTGGTCTGGTCTATAGCTTGTAGCGATAAGACCCTCTATTAGATCTTTTTTAGGATGTGACAGGGGAACAGATCAGAGATCAGCGTTTTTGGATTTATTTTTGGGTCAACAACTCAACAGCAACCCTTCAGCATGGCGTGATTACTGCTAGCGTTTTGTTTAAAGTAGAAGTTTGGAGTTTTAACTTCTTCTGTTTACTCTGTTACCGTCTATGGATTTTTGAAAATTTTACTATTTGTTGGAATTTTTTTTTTTTTTACATTTTTCACAAATATTTTTCATATATTCTACTAATATTTTTCAGCTGTTCCTCCAATAAGTTTTTGGATGTTTTCCCTATGTTTTGGTGGAATATTTTTCAGACATATTTTAATATATTTTACTAATATTTTTCAGATTACTGTCTAATATTTTTTGGATGTTTACTGTGTTATCATCTATGCGGGGGGTGGGATTGGGCTGTCTGACGTATGGAGGAGGAAAGAAACCAGAAAATATTCACATTTAACAAGTTAGAATTTAATTTAGTTAAAATTCTAATGAAATATTGTCAATTTATTCAACAATTGATAACTCATTGATTAATTGTTGCAGCTCTAAAATAATACCAATGTGTTTTCATGAAAAACTGTTTTATGCCACTTCACAGTGCAGAGCTCCATAATACAGCAGTGATGCCCCTAGTGGACACCAGGAGAACTGCATGTATCTGCCCCAAACATCAGATCTCGCTCCATCTGCTCTCATGCTGACGGCAGGTTTCATGGGTTTCAGTGGGACATTTTGGTCCTTTAGCGTCTGAGGGTCTGTGTTTTGGCTACACACCTTTCCAAGCTCAGGTTGGAATAATTTTAAAAATATAAATCTCACACTCTGAGCGAAAAATGAAAAAAGGACAAAAATGTCCCTGGAGGTGTGCAAGAGTTAAGTAGAAGAGAAAGGCAAAGTGACGGAGTGTTTTTCAAGTGTGAATAAATATGATTAAAAACATTTAAGGTGGACAGTAAAAAAAGCAGATTTAGCTAAACAGTGACTTCATTTAGGGAGAGTTCAAGTGAACGGAGTGACATCAAAACCACCTGATCATCAGTGTGTTATGATGGTTTTAAATGCTTTCAAATCAACATAGTAATTTGTATTAAGTGTATAATGTTTTCATTAAAATGTATTCATATGTGAAAGTGACTGAATATTGATTCTGATAATCAACGTTTATAAAAAGAGGCTGTGGAGCACAAACACAGTAACACACTCACTCTCCAGATGAATCACACATGCAGCCACAGACTCAGCAGCGTGAAGGGTTGAGGTTGAGGAGGAGGAGGAGGAGGAGGAGGAGGAGGAGGAGGAGGAGCGTCGGTCAGTCGGTCTTCCGGAGGCCACAGCGCCTCCTGAACTCCTGCCCTCGTTCATGGATCCATTTATTAGACACTGCAGACAGATAAATTCAAAGACAAAGCCGGTCATATGGTAACTAATGAGACAAATCGGCATCACGATAACACACCAGTCATAAAGTTAAAAACTCAACTCCTGGTGTTCGTCACTGTTCTGGAAGAAGGGAGTCACAGAAGTAAGAGGAGAACCAGCTGTAAATGCAGCATATTTATTATTACATCATACATCATCCCAGAGTTCATGACGAATAAAAATGTATTTTTTGGAATAATAGAAGTGAAGGGGGGAGACAGAGGAGACGACACGCAGCAAAGGGCTCCGGGCTGGATGGTACATGGGGCGCTTGCTCTACAAAGTGGGCTACAACAGCGCCCCCTGTAGGTATTTCTGATGAAGAATTAATGACCTCCGCCAAGCAGGTCTGTGTTGTCTGTTTATCTGTTTGTTTGTCCGTTTGTTTGTTTGTCTATGTTCAAGATAACTCAAAAACTTATGAACGGATTTTGATGAAATTTTCAGGGTGTGTGGAAAATGTGAAAAGGAAGAACTGATTTAATTTTGGGGGTGATCCGGAAGAAATTCTGGATTCTGGATCACTTTGAAATTTTCGTTAACATTGGGGTCAATGGGACCCAAAAAATAGTTTCTCAATATCTCTGGTAATTGTTGCCCAAAGCTCATGAAATTTGACTCAGGGATTTACAATGTGGACTTCTATCAAATCCCAAAGGCTGATCCAGATCTGATCCAGATGGAGGATTTTATAGCAATTTATATAAAACATGGGGGTACTCTTACATTTTGGCCTACTGAGCATTTAATATTAGAGGTAGAGATTTCTAACAAGCGGCATCGTGTAGCTGAGACAATTCAGCATCTGAAGTATGTCAAC
>CAMQGK010000299.1:21390000-21452500 GCA_947000775.1 Pterois miles | reverse complement strand
CCTCCCCAGCTCTCCCTGCTGGTAGACGGAGTAGCTCAGGTAGTCCAGGATGGTGACGGCGTCCACGGTACTGGACGTCTCTCCCGCGTCCAGCTGCTTCAAGGCCTGAACCATCCACAGCTCCGTGTGGTAGTAGTCCGCATCTGAATATGCCACCTTCCCGAGGTCGTAGCAGTCGTCCACAGTCAGAGAGCTCCAGTGTGAGGCGGCCGAGGACAAGCCTGAGACAGCGAGAGAAGATCTTTATTATCATACTCAGAGTTTTTCATGGCGGTGGTTAGTCTCAGATGTGGGATATCTGCTGACCTGGCAGCTGTCCGCTGGAGATAGTGTTGGTGTCCAGCTTGTAGGTGTCTAGCAGCCTCATCAGAGCTTTGGCCGCTCCAGTCTGGTCCTCATCGTTGGGGAAGTGCTGCCTCTGGATGGTGAAGTTAGACACGAACACTGAAAAACACCACAGATGAAGAAGAGTCAGTGTGTTTGGCAGGAGATGATGGAGAACGTAGGTCCGTTATGTGTGTTACCATCAGACACGTCAGTGAGCACCAGGCTCTCCAGCTCTGCCCACTCTGTGTTGAGTCTCTTCATCAGTTTGAAGGCGTTCACTGGGTGTCCCAGAAAACCCTCAGGGTCCCGAGTGGCCGCTGCAGACAGGACGTCCAGTTTGTCTGCCCATCTGAGGACACACACAGGAAGCATCAGTTGTTGGTCTTTAATCTGCAGCCACACCTCCAGGAAGATGATACAACAGAAAGACAGCAGGAAACTGGGTCTGTGCTCAGGTTGTGTTTCAGTCTGTATGGAAGACAACAGTTCCCCGGAGGGAACGAGTATTCAGACCAAACCCCAGCCTGGAACAGACTCAGGGTTTCCACCAGTGTAGTGTAAGCCAAGCCAGTGGCCCTCCCGGCCTACGCATCAGGGATTTTTAAACTAAAATGTGTTATACAAGCAGCAACCTATGTATTCTTTTAACTGGACCCTATTTCCCCATGTTTTTATGTTGAACTAACTAATAGAGACAACGAGGTGTGAAACTGGTCCAGTATTGGGGGGTAAGCTGCAGACAGCTGCTGCTCACAGCGTCACCATGATTTACATACATTAAAAGTGCTTGTTGTTGCCATGACAGGCTCTGACTGTGGTTATTAGTGTCTGACATTATGAAGAGAGTCCCACTCGTTTAGTCTAGCGAGGTGACAGTAACAGTGGAACAGAGGAATACACCCATGGTGGAGAGGTGAGTGTTAGTTGTGTTGGAGTACAGAAAGAGCTGCTTTGTGTTATTTAAAAGACTTTCAGTGTCATGGCTGAATATAATCAGGAAAAGGAAACGTTCTTTTAACCAATGAATTAACAGATAACACGGTCCGCTTCCTGTGATTGGTTCAAATGGTGTTCACACACAAATGAACTGCTCCAGAGTTCACATCAGAGCGCTCTGGGACCCATGTGTATTCATGTGTAACTTGCCTCTAACTCTCATCTGTCTGCACTGTACAGTCGCCATGTTTACCGCCTGGAATGCACAGACTTGATTGGCTGAGTAGCATCATGTGGGTCCATATGGGATGGCTTCTGGGTCCGGACTCGGAGCGCGGTCCGCCCATTGGTGGCCTAGGGTTTAGACTGTGGCTGAATAAATGCTCCCAGAGTTCCCACTATGACTATGTGGTCTCCTACCTTTTAATCTGCTCCAGTTTGCTCTCCTCTGCTCTGATGTAGTCCTTCAGAGACGTGACCAGGTCCTTCTCTGTGAACAGCAGGTCGGTCATGTGACCTGAAGACAAACACACACACCAACATCACATTAAAGGGCCAGTTCATCACAGTTATCTAGGTTCCAGGTCTGTGTCCTCTCTTCTAGGGCTGCAATTAACACTTGTTTCCATCCTCAGATAATCTGTAGATTCTTTTCTCGTTTAATCAATAAAAACTATTTCTTGAAGCCAAACATGTCGTCTTCAGATTGATTGTTTTGTTTGACCAAAATATATTCAGTTTACAATGATGGAAGAGACCGATATAAAAATCCAGGGATTCACTGATTATGCGTTTCAGCTCTAGTGTCCATGCAGAGTTTTATTTGTCTGTTTTTTTTTTTTTATTTCTGCCTCCAGCCAAATAGAGAGGACATGAACGGTTTTCTATTTTGGCCGAACTGACCCTTTAAAAACATCTGCATAATACTCAGTTCTGACTTCTTTGGTTTGATCTACAACAGAGAAATTAACCCGGTTGTAGTTTAGTGTCTGGTTAATTTAAAGAAGACATTAGTTTACAGCAGTTTACAGATGTTTTTAACATGCTGTTAACTTACCGATGGAGGTGAAGAAGTCATTGTGAGCCGAGGTGCAGCCGAAGAGGAGAATCGTCAACCAACAGAAAGCCATCCAGCTACAGACAGACAGAAACACAGTGATGATGACATGAAATAACTTCATTACTGAAATATGTCTGTGCTCTCAAAATATATATTATATTCTTTGACTTAAATCTTTTAGATTGTATTGTACAGAGGCAAAGATCTTTTATGGTTGCTTGTAATTAACTTCTTTAATTCAATGACAATGAAGATTTCCAAAAGTAAATTTAAAAGGGCTTCACCCTGGACAGTCCATCACAAGACAGACAGACAACCAACTATGATTTCAATATTTTAGTCACAAAATATTGAATTTTTTTCATTATAATATTTTTGACCGTTTTTATACTGAATGTACATACTGGACGTGTTATCTTCTTTACACTGTTGATCTTATTTGATATTATCTAAGTTTTACTTGATCATAGTTCATTATCATAATAAAACTACAAAAACAAAATTATACACTTTAGCTGAACATGGAGACAACAGAGAAGAAGTGGAGCTGGGTCTCTGCAGGGATCCACACAGGTGGATCCTTCAGGTGTATTATTATTATTACTATTATTATTATTATTATTATTATTATTATTACGCTCCACTGTGTTCACATCACCTCCTGTCGTGGATATCAGGAGGATTTTATGGCCAGATTCCCTTTCTAGGGGTACAAAACCCATCTGGCCCACTGTGGGTGTCCAGGTGTCCCAGTCCTCCTGGTCCGGTCCTACTGAAACCTCTGTGGGATCTATGAGCTTTGTGTTGTTTCTATCTGTTTGGCTCAGTTGTGGTCGAGGAGCAGCTGGATGAGTTCAGATCATCTGTGTTCGTGGCCTCGGTTATAACGATGTTAATGTCATCTAGGAAGCCTTTCAGACCAGGACCATGTTTCCTTTGGTTCATCCCAGTTTCCTCCGACCCAGTAACAGTCACAGTGCTACTGAATCCTCTGAGGTCCGACCTACCCACGGAGACCAGGATCACGGTAGCTGTGGAGCTATTCAGCATTTATTTTGGGTCTGTCAGAGATTAATATCACTGGAAATCAATCAATTCATCCACGATTTATGTCAACACTAATCCCAACCACGTGGACAATATAACAGCTACTATAACAAACAAGCAGTCCTCATGTTATCTTATCTTACTGCCGCCCAGCGCGGTTCACTGTACCCGGTATTAACCAGCGTAAGACTAACAAAGTCAAATGTGTCCGTCCATACTAAGACCGAACAGGACAGAAGGAGGACCAGGTTTAATATAATCCAGCGACCTGAACCGGGAGGGTCCAACTTTACGGACACCATAAGACAAATATGAAGGTCGCAACGAGAGGCTGACATCCTGAGACAACCTTACCGCTAATAACGGAGCTGTTTCCCCGTCAGGTGACCAGAGCAGCGGAGGACATTTCTAGATAACCCGAGTCCTACTGACGGGTTCTCGGGTTCTGCTCCATTTCACCGGCACAAACAAGACATGACAGAGGAGGAAACTTTACCGCCTTTATCTCTGAGGAGAAGCGGGAAACAAGGAATCCCTCCTCGGTTTAGTCCACAAAATCCTCAAATTGTTTCTTAAAGTTGCTCCAGAGTCAAGCTAGCAGCAAGAAATACACAACTTCGTGTTCTTCTTCTTCTCAGACGGCTCCTCTGCTTCTTCTGCCAAAATGGCGGCTACACACGATTTACCGCCACTTGCTGGACGGGAGGCGACATGACGCGTACCGCTCAGAGAGAATGACCCGCCCTCCCTACCTCTGATTGGCTAATACTCTTTGCCTTCATTGGTTTGAGTGGTTAGGTTGAGACACGAGGAGTGTGATTGGTTAGGGTTAGAAAAAGAATATCACGCTAAGCCAATCAGAGGCAGATTAGGGAGGGCCTGGTTCTTCCTCTATTAACCAAATATTTCAAAATGAAGTTGTAAAATTTTGTTAAAAACGTTGTGGACCCAAAAAGTTTTTTTGTTGACTTTTTCAAGAATGATGTCTTCACATTTTGAGGAAATAGTAATGTTTCCACAATAAAGTCATAAAATGTCATGACTTAAATCACAATGTCTCAAGATACAGGTTGATATTTTATGAGAAAAAGTCACAATGTTTCAGGAATAAAGTGAGAATTAAGCAATTTTACAATTAGAAAAAAAAGTTTTGGAATATGAGAAATTAACTCAAAATTACAAGACACAAATTTTGACTCTCTTACAAGCTCATAATTTTGCCTTGTTTTAATCAAACATATTAATCATAATAGTACAAAATGAATGAATGAAAATCAGAATTTTTGATTTCATTCTTAAACTATGACACCCTTTCTCTCAAAATGACAACTTTTTGTCATATCTACAACATATATATATATATATATATATATATATATATATATATATAGCACTGCACTGATCCGATTCAGTTTTTCTCTATTAACATTACCTTCCCTTAACAGCTCAGAGCAAAATGTCTAGATGACTGACCACACATGTAATTTTAGTTACATAGAAAACTATAAATTGTCTCGTAATACTTCTCATTTATCAGATCACAAACCACTGCCAGTCACGGTGGGTAAAGTTTATTGTAAAGGTGCATCTTATTAAACACTGATAAATGTCTGTGACCTCCTCTGTCAGCGGCAGGGAGGAAAAATATGTCACTTTACACTGAAAACAGGTAGAAACCCCACAGATCATTGTTCATCATTGTATCAAACAGTGATATTTACAATACGTACAAATATTGTACACAAATTGCAGCTGTTATAGTGTCTGGAGAGCCAGTGAAACAGGCCGTAAAGAAGGTTTTACCTCAGTGTGTTCATGGATTTCATTGTGCAAAAAGAGTCCAAAGTGCTTCATGTGTCCAGATGTGTGTTTGTAGAAAACATCCTGAGGAAGAAGCTGCATTTACACACCAACAATAAGCTCAGTCTTCCTGCAGGTATTTCATGACGGCATTTCTTCTTCTTCAGTTTGTGATTCTGTAGTTTTCCTTAAATGTCTGCAGAGACGAGCAACAAACATACTGCTGAGTGTTTAACGGCCACAGCTAGAAAACAAAGAAAATATGGATTCACACAATAAAGTCAAATATTTTGATTAAATTAAAATTAATTTTGAGAAAAGAGAGAAATATTTCAACATAAAGTTTTAAATTTAAAAAGGTATAAGAATGCATTAATATCTGATATCCCTGTTAAAGATCCAGCTTATAATTATGACTGAGTTTACTTTGATTTCCTACGTTTCCTACATATACTGTAAACTTTAAAGGAACAATTCAATATCCTCTTCAGGAGGAGGGAAGAAGAGGAGGACATGAAAAATAAAGTTGTTTTGTTCACTTTTTTTCAATATTAATTATGTAACATTTTGAGAAAAACATTTGAAATATTTATCTACAGTAAATTAATAAAATATCAAGAACAAAATCACATTATTTCAAGATAAAAGTTAATTTATGAGAAAAAGTCAATGATTCAGGAATAAAGTTGTAATAAAAAAGGAGAAAAAAATATTTCAGAAGAATTATTTATTTTTGGAATATTAGATATTAATATTAAATTATGATACAGATTTTTTTATTATTTTATTTTACATTATTTATTATTTATTTTAACATACTTACAGTCTCATAATTTTGACATATTTTAATTATTAACCATATTAATCATAACAGAACAAAATGTGATTGAATCAGGTAGATGTGTTTGTTTTAGCATTTCTTCTGTCTAAAATTTTTGGCTTTATTTTTGCTTTTATTTCTGAAAATATATGCTTTTTCTGATTTTTTTTTTTTTATTTAATTCTCAAACTACGACACCCCTTTTCTCAAAATTACAACTTTTCAATATATTTTAAATATTTCAGCTTTGTCTTGAAATCTCAGATTGCTTTCCCAGCGGTGGCTGTGATACACTGGATGCTGCAGGAAGAAGTGCTCACTCTTTTATTTTGACAGTGTTTCCTGTTGTTGGTGTGGACATGATGTCATGTGCTCTATGGTTGGACAGTTACCACGACGACAACGACAAAACTGACCCAGAAACACAACAGACGTCACCAAACAGCTGGTTTTTAACGTTTTTGTCCATCAACTTTTCCTTTAAAACTGGTTCATTTTCAGTCCTTTCTGTACAGGGATGCTGACGTGTTGACGGAATCTCCCTTTAGTTCCTGTTTAGTTTTTGTTGTTGAGCTCTGTGATACTTTAATGTATCTGCTTCTGTGTATTTATACCCGGAGGAGTATATACAGCATATATAACAGTGGCTCCCAGCCTATTTTCCTCGTACACCCCCACTTGTATCTGAAAAACATAAGAAAGGCTCAGCCCCCCCCAAAAAAATTACAAATCCTCAAATAAAACCCTCAATTTTAATAAAGCGGTTCAGTGTATTAAATAAGTCTGTTGTTATTAAATCAACTTTCTTTAATGAATACAATTTTGTCAACTTAAATAAGGTGATGACATCTTGATGGATTCACCAAGAAAAGGCAGACATATAATATGAATATAATAATGAATATATAACAGAGCCATGATAGATTTTTGTTCATGTGATTATATAAATGTATAAGAATACTGATGCTGCCTCTCTTAGTGCGAGTCAGGCAGCGAACAGTGAAAATGTTGATTTTGAAAGGCTAAACGCCAATAAATATGGACTGAAGCTGAATATTTTCTTACATTTTGACAAAAAGTATTTATTTGTTTTCGATAGTTTTGTGTACAGACACATGAACGATAAGTGATAGCAGACATATCCTGCTGCACCGCCCTGAATACATGACTACAACTTGTCAGTTTTGTCAACTTAAATCAAGTGATAATATCTTCATGGATTTGCCTAGTGAATGCTGATACATCATTATTTTTTTGTAATGACTTAATTAATTACTATAATAAAGTTAGTGACAACAGAGTTTTTTGTTATCGTGGTTAAATAAACGTAATTTATGGTGTTATTACATTGCTGCTAGACCACCCTGTTAATACCGACAGTGCGTCAGGCAGCGAACAGTGAAAATGTTGTTATTGAAAGGCTAAATACCAACAAATATGGACTCAAGCTGAGTGTTTTGTTTGATTTTGCTACTAAGCTGCAAAATATATTTTTAAAATAGTTTGATATGCAGGCTTATAAATGATCAAATTTCTAAGTGACAAGTTATCAAACCCTGGCGCATCCCCTGTGGTCTTTGGGAGGTCTGGACCTGGAGGTTGGGAACCACTGCTTGATAAGATGCTTAAATAAAACATGATTTTAATAAATCTGTTTAATCCTTGTAAAGTGTAATTCTCTCTGAATATGGGCAGAAAACAGTGTAATGTTTCAGCTGTTTAGGAGGAAACCTGTGAGGCTGAGACTCCTTTTCTGCCGTTCGTTCATGGCTTTAACAGGAAGTAGTGGAGCGTCTCCGTTCGCTACCATCTCCTCATCACACAGCTGACACATCTGGTGTGCATCCAGCTGTTAGGATATCTTACAGCTGTTCCTGCAGCTCTGTGCTGACGGGCTGAGCGGCGGCAGCGGCCGGATGAGCTTGGGTTTCTTCAGCAGCACCCCTCCCGTCCTCTTGGTGGCGGCGTGGTGGGTGTTGGCGGTGACGGAGTAGGAGCGTCCGTGCATCATGCGGGCGTTGAGGCCGTTGGCCATGGAGAAGGACTTGAGGTGGGACTTCAGAGCCAGCGGCAGGGGGAGTTTATCAACCAGATGGACCGGCGTGCAGGAGACGATGGAGCGACAGCACAGATCCTGGAGACTCAACACTGACACAGAGACAGGTAGACAGACAGACAGGTAGACAGGTAGACAGACAGACAGGTAGACAGAGACAGGTAGACAGACAGACAGGTAGACAGACAGACAGGTAGACAGGTAGACAGACAGACAGGTAGACAGGTAGACAGACAGACAGGTAGACAGACAGACAGGTAGACAGGTAGACAGACAGACAGGTAGACAGGTAGACAGACAGACAGGTAGACAGGTAGACAGAGACAGGTAGACAGGTAGACAGACAGACAGGTAGACAGGTAGACAGACAGACAGGTAGACAGAGACAGGTAGACAGGTAGACAGGTAGACAGACAGACAGGTAGACAGGTAGACAGACAGAATCAAATCCCAGCAGAGGATGAAGTGTTGTGTTGTTTCAGTATCAGCCAGCAGAGGGCAGCACAGACCTTCTAGTACTCAATACAAACACTGTCATTGGTTTACATGGAGAGGCGTACTGACCAATCACAGAGTGAGTTAACTCATGAACTATGGCGTCATCAGAAAACAACTCACACATATAAAATCCCAACATGCCATCTGTTTGTTATTCAGACTAAAGAAACCAGATGTGTGGTGTTAATCAGAGAGACGTAGAGGAGCTGGAGCCAGGCTAACTGTTTCCACCTGTTTACAGCTTTTATGCTAAGCTAGGCTAACCAGCTGCTGGCTGTAGCGTCATATGTCCTGTACAGTCATGAACGTGGTATCACGATGAACATCACAGCTGCTGACTGACCTCTGTTGGGCCTCCACAGCCGCTCCATGCCGTGTCTCATCAGCACGATGCGGGCCAGCTCCGTGAACGACTCGGTGATGTTGAAGTTACACAGCGGGCTGACCTCGAAGAAGGTGACGCCCAGCTTCTCGGCGTACACCTGCGCCTGCTCCGTGGTCACCTGCCGCTTGTAGGCCAGGTGGAGGCGGTTTCCGACAAGGATCTTGGGCACTCCCGGGGCATGCTGGGTAAAAACAGACATCACCTCAAACAAAATTGTCTCAGTCTTGAGATTTGTGGTATTTGTGGGTTTTAAGGCAGTTTACAACCTGCAGAGATGGAAAAACACATCTTTCCTGAGTAACTGACAGGAAACTGTATAAGAAACATGTCGTTGTTGTACTTTGTCTCGGATTGAACTCTGAACATGCAGCTGAGAGGCCTCTGACAAACCAGGATCATCAAATCCAACTGGTAAACTCCCAGAAGGCCTCTGGGGCAGAGATGCTGTGAACGTAGCTGACTCATTCAGAGATGAACACTGCTGA
Source organism: Pterois miles (assembly GCA_947000775.1). Taxonomy (NCBI): domain Eukaryota; kingdom Metazoa; phylum Chordata; class Actinopteri; order Perciformes; family Scorpaenidae; genus Pterois; species Pterois miles. Next base: position 21,443,086 of record CAMQGK010000299.1, on the reverse strand, counting down.
TTGGACTGGACCAGCTCTCAGATATGACCATAAAACACTGAATCCTGACCGGAAGTGATTGATTGATTGATTGATTGATCACTGACCTCGTCTATCTCTTTGATCCACCTGTCGATCCCATCAAAAGACCAGCGGTTGGTGATGTCGTACACCAGGATAACTCCCTGAGGAACGGCAGGAGGAGCATTTTACAGTTAATGTGCATTTTAATAAAACTAGGAATAATTAAGTCAGTCCAAAACAAAAACAACCGTGTAAATAAAAACAACTATTCTACTGTAATACAATATTTTTACTTTTCCCCTGAATTTCTGGATGTCCGTCACTATCGAGTCACTCACATTAAAGATTCACGATCGGCTCTCAGCCTCGCCGTGGCGATGGTGTCACTGTTGCCGTGGTGACATCTCCTCTGTACCCACTAAAAGCCAGACTGAGTGACGACGACAACAACTTCATTCAATGAAAAGTCTTTCCTTTAGTCTCCTCTCGGACCAGCTGTGACTAAAACATCTGGACTCAGATGTTTGATTAAAGCTGTTCATGTTCAGCTCGACTGTTCGGTGGTTTATTAATTATTATTATTATTATTATTAATAGTGACTCTGTTTGGATTCACCATTGAGAAATGAATTGAACTCAACTGGACTGAGCCTCTCTACCATTCAGTTTAGGTCTGACTCTGGATTTAGTCCTGACTTAGGACTTAACCTTGACTCTGGACTTGTTGGCCTTGATGTTGGACTTGACTTGGGACTTGATGGGTCTACACCACCTTTAGCACACAGCTAACATGCAGCCACAGTCTGAGTCCACCTCCAGTGATGGGTACCTGGGCTCCTCTGGAATAAGACCTGAAGATGGTGCAGAATCGGCCCTGACCAGACGTGTCCCTGAAACAACAAACACAAGAAAAAGTCAGATACTTCACACTCTTTTCAACATTTAGTCTTTTGAGCTTTTACTTCCTACTAAGGAAACGCACTGGAGTATCTTCATCAGCTAAGGCAAGTCCAGATGTCTCTGGTCCCGATCTGCTGCAGAGACCTGAAGTCACGACTTGGACTTGAGCCAGACTCATGTCATAAACTGGTACTTATCTCCAGACTTATTGGTCTTGACTTGGGACTTAGTCCTGACTTAGTAGACTTTCACATCAGGGACCTGGGCCCAGATTTGTGTACACTTGACCCCAAAGTCCAGTTTGCATGACTGATGTGATTGATGCTTCGTACCATACTCACGCACGGTACGAGGAAATATATAAAGTAGCTCTCTGTAGTCGTATAAAGCCAGCCGGACTGGACTCTGCTGTTGTTATTATATATATATAATATATAGATACATCTCTCTGTAGTCGTATAAAGCCGCCCTGGACTGGACTCTGCTGTTGTTATTATATATATAATATATAGATATGTCTCTCTGTAGTCGTATAAAGCCGCCCTGGACTGGACTCTGCTGTTGTTATTATATATTATATATAGATACATCTCTCTGTAGTCGTATAAAGCCAGCTGGACTGGACTCTGCTGTTGTTATATATATATAACATATAGATACATCTCTCTGTAGTCGTATAAAGCCAGCTGGACTGGACTCTGCTGTTGTTATTATATATATATAATATATAGATACATCTCTCTGTAGTCGTATAAAGCCAGCTGGACTGGACTCTGCTGTTGTTATTATATATAATATATAGATACATCTCTCTGTAGTCATATAAAGCCACGCTGGACTGGACTCTGCTGTTGTTATTATATATATAATATATAGATATGTCTCTCTGTAGTCGTATAAAGCCAGCTGGACTGGACTCTGCTGTTGTTATTATATATAATATATAGATACATCTCTCTGTAGTCGTATAAAGCCACGCTGGACTGGACTCTGCTGTTGTTATTATATATATATAATATATAGATATGTCTCTCTGTAGTCGTATAAAGCCAGCTGGACTGGACTCTGCTGTTGTTATTATATATAATATATAGATACATCTCTCTGTAGTCGTATAAAGCCAGCTGGACTGGACTCTGCTGTTGTTATTATATATTATATATAGATACATCTCTCTGCAGTCGTATAAAGCCACGCTGGACTGGACTCTGCTGTTGTTATTATATATATAATATATAGATATGTCTCTCTGTAGTCGTATAAAGCCAGCTGGACTGGACTCTGCTGTTGTTATTATATATATATAATATATAGATACATCTCTCTGTAGTCGTATAAAGCCGCCCTGGACTGGACTCTGCTGTTGTTATTATATATATAATATATAGATACATCTCTCTGTAGTCGTATAAAGCCATGCTGGACTGGACTCTGCTGTTGTTATTATATATAATATATAGATACATCTCTCTGCAGTCGTATAAAGCCAGCTGGACTGGACTCTGCTGTTGTTATTATATATAATATATAGATACATCTCTCTGTAGTCGTATAAAGCCGCCCTGGACTGGACTCTGCTGTTGTTATTATATATATAATATATAGATACATCTCTCTGCAGTCGTATACAACTATACGACTGGACTCTGCTGTTGTTATTATATATATAATATATAGATACATCTCTCTGCAGTCGTATAAAGCCATGCTGGACTGGACTCTGCTGTTGTTATTATATATAATATATAGATACATCTCTCTGTAGTCGTATAAAGCCGCCCTGGACTGGACTCTGCTGTTGTTATTATATATATAATATATAGATACATCTCTCTGCAGTCGTATACAACTATACGACTGGACTCTGCTGTTGTTATTATATATATAATATATAGATACATCTCTCTGCAGTCGTATAAAGCCACGCTGGACTGGACTCTGCTGTTGTTATTATATATAATATATAGATACATCTCTCTGCAGTCGTATAAAGCCACGCTGGACTGGACTCTGCTGTTGTTATTATATATAATATATAGATATGTCTCTCTGCAGTCGTATACAACTATACGACTGGACTCTGCTGTTGTTATTATATATATAATATATAGATACATCTCTCTGCAGTCGTATAAAGCCATGCTGGACTGGACTCTGCTGTTGTTATTATATATAATATATAGATACATCTCTCTGTAGTCGTATAAAGCCATGCTGGACTGGACTCTGCTGTTGTTATTATATATAATATATAGATATGTCTCTCTGCAGTCGTATACAACTATACGACTGGACTCTGCTGTTGTTATTATATATATAATATATAGATACATCTCTCTGCAGTCGTATAAAGCCATGCTGGACTGGACTGTTTTCGTGTCCACGGTGAAAAACAAGTGTCTCCAGCAGCAGGCCTGAATACCACAGCAGTGTTTTGGTTGGCTGCCGGCCGGCTGCCTCTGAGCGGGCCAGCTGCCGGTCTGGGAGTCAGCCGGTCCAACGGACCCAGATGGATCCATCAGGACCTGATACTGAGGGAGTCCGCTGGTACCAGCAGGACTCGACTGCAGCTCTGCGGTCAGCAGGAGTCGAGTGCGTTGAGAGGACGTCCCGTCGGGTCAGACTGGGATTTCCTCTCACACAGTTATCAGAGTTTCAGATTAATAATTTAATATTGACTCGGCTGCGAGAGGGCCGGTCCGTACAGCCATCAGCCCACCATCATCCTCCACGTCAGTGTGAGGAGGTTCACACACATCTACCCCACACACATTCATTCATACAGCCTGTTCATGTCTCTCTATGCCTGCATTCATAATCCTCATTTATCCTAAATAATAAACAGAGATGTTTGTTCCAACACAATAACATGTTTGTGTCTATTTTTATCCCTAAAGTCTGTGTGAAGCTACAGACTGATTTAAAAACTATGACAAAATTTAACAATACTTTCTGCAACAAATAAAAATACAAGAAACACAAACAACCCTTTAAATTAAAACTGATAGTAAATGAAAACATACGCCGACGATAACTTGAAGACATTTATCGAACTTCCCACAGTGTTGATTTAGTGGGGGAAGAATTTTCAGCAGTTTTTCATCAAAAATGTTGTTTCTACTGTAGTTACTGTAGAAAAGGACCAAATAAAAAACAGTTTTCAATAACAAAAACTGACGAAATCCAATGTCACTCACCAACGAATAACAACTAAAGTATGTCTATATACATATTATACTGTATACGCTATATACTGCATTGAAATGATGATTCAGATGACGAAAACAAAATGAAAATGAGCACAGCAGCTCCCTCTGTAGACACTGATGGATTCATACGACTGTAATATAAGATATAATGATGTCATATGTCCATGTATTTGTGATATACAGCACCAGAGCTGCAGCTTGACTCTCCTCCCGTCCAGAAGGATGGTGGTCGTCTTGTAGTCGATTCCTGAAACACAACAAACAAATAAGAAACAAATGAGTGTCGTCATATTAAAAATCAATAGATACAGGAAAGAGAAAGAAACTTGACATTACCAGAAATTTAGTTTCCGACACCAATACCAAGGACACTAAATCCCATCATGCATTTCAACATCCACTCCTTCATTAATCATTCATTATATTGTGATGAAAACATCAGACAGATGGATTTATTCATGTTTATCACCAAAAACTTAATTTTACATGATTACATTTGAACACATCGTGATAACCTTTTGCCCAGTATTCATCTCTACTGGATGGAGCCTGAACGCATCATAATGTAAATCAGTGGCACCTCCCGTTAACGTTAGTCCAGCTGGTTCTGGTCCAGAATCCAGCTGGTTCTAGTTCAGAATCCAGCTGGTTCTGGTCCAGAATCCAGCTGGTTCTAGTTCAGAATCCAGCTGGTTCTGGTCCAGAATCGTCCTGAGGATCATCGTCAAAGCCCTGATGTGGTTCTAAAGATGATGTTTCCAGTAAACAGTACTACTGGACCCTCTTCTACATCCATGGTCTGAACTCTACTGGACCCTCTGCTACATCCATGGTCTCGACCCTCTTCTACATCCATGGTCTGGACTCTACTGGACCCTCTTCTACATCCATGGTCTGGACCCTCTTCTACATCCATGGTCTGGACTCTACTGGACCCTCTTCTACATCCATGGTCTGGACTCTACTGGACCCTCTTCTACATCCATGGTCTGGACCCTCTTCTACATCCATGGTCTGGACTCTACTGGACCCTCTTCTACATCCATGGTCTGGACTCTACCGGACCCTCTTCTACATCCATGGTCTGGACTCTACCGGACCCTCTTCTACATCCATGGTCTGGACTCTACCGGACCCTCTTCTACATCCATGGTCTGGACTCTACCGGACCCTCTTCTACATCCATGGTCTGGACTCTCCCGGACCCTCTTCTACATCCATGGTCTGGACTCTACCAGACCCTCTTCTACATCCATGGTCTGGACTCTACTGGACCCTCTTCTACATCCATGGTCTGGACCCTCTTCTACATCCATGGTCTGGACTCTACTGGACCCTCTTTTACATCCATGGTCTGGACCCTCTTCTACATCCATGGTCTGGACTCTACTGGACCCTCTTCTACATCCATGGTCTGGACTCTACTGGACCCTCTTCTACATCCATGGTCTGGACTCTACTGGACCCTCTTCTACATCCATGGTCTGGATCCTCTTCTACATCCATGGTCTGGACTCTACTGGACCCTCTTCTACATCCATGGTCTGGACTCTACTGGACCCTCTTCTACATCCATGGTCTGGACCCTCTTCTACATCCATGGTCTGGACTCTACTGGACCCTCTTCTACATCCATGGTCTGGACTCTACCGGACCCTCTTCTACATCCATGGTCTGGACTCTACAGGACCCTCCTCTACATCAGCATCAGAGACATGAGTCTCATTCTCTTACTGTACAGAGCTTCCATGGGGATTAGAACCAGCAACCTGTGAGCCTCCATCCACACTGTCTGAAAGCAGATGAAGAAAATCCACCACTAGAGGCTTCAACATGGCCTCTGATTCACTTCAGCAGCTTTACACACACGCACGCACGCACGCACGCACGCACGCACGCACGCACGCACACTCCTGATTAGCCGCTAACATCAGGCTGCTGTCACTCGGGTTGCCGGTGGGAACAAAGGCAGCGAGCAACTCGTTGCTTTTATAACAGTAATTATCAGGAGCTGTCTGCTAGTGTGATGCTTCAACAATGGCTGCCAACACACACACACACACACACACACACACACACACAATTACATAAATGCTCTAACATCTCTGTGTACCTGTGTACAAATACTCTGTTACAAGTAGCAGCTGTCAGCACAAAGTACTTTAGTATAAAACATGAATAAACAGAGAGGAGGCTGACACTAGAGGCAGCGTCTGACAGACAGAAAATATCCTTTTCTGACAGGAAATACTACGACTACTACTAGATAGAAATACAGGAAATAAATAAAAATAATAATAAAAACAGGAAAATATGTGCACTGTATCCATCTCATTTATATAAAACTGCACTCTGATAAGAGAAGAGTCTCTGAGACGAAGTGGAGTAGAAGTATAATGTAGTACAAAATGGAAATACTCAGGTAAAGTAGAAGTACCTCAAAACTGAAGTAAACAGGAGACCAGAGAGAGGAGGAAGATCTGAGAGAACCAGATGTGATATAAGAGTTATTCAACACACACAGTCCAACCTAAACACACACGTTTGAGTTATTACACTCACACACACGCACATGCACACACGCACACACGCACATGCACACACGCACACGCGCACATGCACACACACTCTGGCATGCATGATACATGAGCCATCGTTGTAAAGTGGAGTTACATAACAGACTGGAACTTCACTTCACTTCACTGTGTGTGGTGTCAGCGGAAGGGCCGAAAATTCAAATTAAATACTCTTAACCGTTAACCGGCCCTCCTTATTCGATCGTTAACCATTAACCGGCCCTCCTTATTCGATCGTTAACCGTTAACCGGCCCTCCTTATTCGATCGTTAACCGTTAACCGGCCCTCCTTATTCGATCGTTAACCATTAACCGGCCCTCCTTATTCGATCGTTAACCATTAACCGGCCCTCCTTATTCGATCATTAACCGTTAACCGACCCTCGTTATTCAATCATTAACCGTTAACCGGCTCTCGTTATTCAATCATTAACCATTAACCGGCTCTCGTTATTCGATCGTTAACCATTAACCGGCCCTCCTTATTCGATCGTTAACCGTTAACCGGCCCTCCTTATTCGATCGTTAACCGTTAACCGACCCTCGTTATTCAATCATTAACCGTTAACCGGCTCTCGTTATTCGATCATTAACCGTTAACCGACCCTCCTTATTCGATCGTTAACCATTAACCGGCCCTCCTTATTCGATCGTTAACCGTTAACCGGCCCTCCTTATTCGATCGTTAACCATTAACCGGCCCTCCTTATTCGATCGTTAACCATTAACCGGCCCTCCTTATTCGATCATTAACCGTTAACCGACCCTCGTTATTCAATCATTAACCGTTAACCGGCTCTCGTTATTCAATCATTAACCATTAACCGGCTCTCGTTATTCGATCGTTAACCATTAACCGGCCCTCCTTATTCGATCGTTAACCGTTAACCGGCCCTCCTTATTCGATCGTTAACCGTTAACCGACCCTCGTTATTCAATCATTAACCGTTAACCGGCTCTCGTTATTCGATCATTAACCGTTAACCGACCCTCCTTATTCGATCGTTAACCATTAACCGGCCCTCCTTATTCGATCGTTAACCGTTAACCGACCCTCGTTATTCAATCATTAACCGTTAACCGGCTCTCGTTATTCAATCATTAACCATTAACCGGCTCTCGTTATTCGATCATTAACCGTTAACCGACCCTCGTTATTCGATCATTAGCCGTTAACCGACCCTCGTTATTCGATCATTAACCGTTAACCGACCCTCGTTATTCGATCATTAACCGTTAACCGGCTCTCGTTATTCAATCATTAGCTGTTAACCAACAAGACTAGTGCCTCACATGCAGCGATGCACCAGCTAGAGCACAACAGACAACTGAGTCTCCAGTTCACCGTCAGGAGAGTTACTGTAGCAGCCACGGTGCTGCGTTCACTGTCTCCAGTTCACCGTCAGGAGAGTTACTGTAGCGGCCACGGTGCTGCGTTCACTGTCTCCAGTTCACCGTCAGGAGAGTTACTGTAGCGGCCACGGTGCTGCGTTCACTGTCTCCAGTTCACCGTCAGGAGAGTTACTGTAGCGGCCACGGTGCTGCGTTCACTGTCTCCAGTTCACCGTCAGGAGAGTTACTGTAGCGGCCACGGTGCTGCGTTCACTGTCTCCAGTTCACCGTCAGGAGAGTTACTGTAGCGGCCACAGTGCTGCGTTCACTGTCTCCAGTTCACCGTCAGGAGAGTTACTGTAGCGGCCACGGTGCTGCGTTCACTGACTCCAGTTCACCATCAGGAGAGTTACTGTTGCAGCCACGGTGCAGATCTGTACAGCTGCATTAAGAGCAGCCCCCTGACGGGCGCCCTGAGCCGTTGGGGTTTGGTGCCTTGCTCAAAAGCACCTTGTCAAGTCTCTCGAGTACCTACAGACTGAGTCACCAGAATACAGGAAACAAAGTCTGTGAACTTCTGGACCATCAGACTGCACGGACCACCAGGCAACCAGACCACCAGACCCCCAGGCGACCAGACCACCAGGCAACCAGACCACCAGACCCCCAGGCGACCAGACCACCAGGCAATCAGACCACCAGACCCCCTGATTTGGTTCCCAGTTTTAAGGAGTCAAGGTTGGCGTTTGTCTGCCACAGACATCTCTGCTATGACTGAACATCCATCCTTGTCTGGTCTGAAGTGCTGCTCATCACACAGCCGACACATAAAGACATGAGATGACGTAGCGAGCCGAGGTCAGCCGTCGGTACGAGGAATGAGTCAGCCTCTCCTGGCAACACCAGCAGCAGCATCTCCAGTTTCTCCACCGACACACACTACACATCAACTACACACTCACAGTGCTTTTGTTGCTCAACACTCAGGACGTTATGAAAGAGGCAGTAAAACTTGCATACTTGCATACTGCAAGTATTTCTTATGCGTCTCATTTGTGAGTAATTATCAGCGGCTCATTAAATGAATAAAACACTCAGACGGTGTTTGTGGGCATTTTTGGGGAGCTGGCGTCGGTGTGTAATCAAGGCTTCCACCATGTGGTTTTTCCGTCGTTTTCCAGCCGCTGCCTGTAACATCAGCTCGTCTCTGGACTTGGCTGAAGAGTGTAGCCCCCCTCCACGCCGCTGATCCTGATCCCCCTCCACCGACAGCCAGGCAGCCAGCCACGGCTATGTCTCCATGTCCCGTCATCCCTCCTATTAAAGGAGGCGACCCAGAAACATCAGACATACGGCTTCAGCGCTCCGGTTTTCCATCAGCTGAGCCAAACGTGGCTTCCACCACGGTTTCCCTGGTTTCCATCAAAAACCAACATGACACGCCAAAGAGCCAGAGTCCCTTTAAAAGACGTAGAAAACCTAGAGCTCCACCCATCTACACTGAGATATATCAGCATCTACACAACAGCCAACAGGTAAGATACTAAGATATTAGATCTATAAGACCAGGAAGTCTAATAGGTTGAGTTTAATCCAGATTTTAACCAAATATCCAGAAAAAAAACTGTGAACGAATGAAAGCTTGTTTCCATCCACGACAGTGTGAGCTTCAATAACTATTAAAGGAACAGTTTCACATTTTGGAAAATACGCTCAGCCTAGTCTGTGCAGGTTCTCATTCATCCAGGTCATATTCATTCTGGCAACAACTGAATCGAAGGCAACTGGACTTAGATTTGTCTCTGAAGACGTTTCGCCTCCAGCAGTTCCAACGCTACAGTCTGACTAGTCCCTAGTCCCCCCCTAGTCAGACTGCAGCGTTCAAACTGATGAAGCCACTTGGATAAGAGGCGAAACATCTTCAGAGACTAATCTAAGTCCAGTTGCCTTCGATTCAGTTGTTGCCAGTACGCTCAGCCTAGTTTAGCATAAAGACTGTTGAGATGTGATGTTCAGAGACAGCGAGGAATAATTACAATGACAGCTGATTAACTTTCTGCCATTTGAATAATTAATTATTCTTAAAAATCTGAATGAATGAACTCCTTCAGCTGCAGCGGGAAACTTGACTCTACATTTAATGCAAGTTTTAACCAGAAAACTATCAAAAGAAAAGGTGAATTAATTGCAATTATTAAAATCGATCAATTCTTTTTGCAGTCACAAACTGATCATTTTATTTGGACTACTATTACTACTGCCACTAGTATTTTTACTACTTCTTCTTCTAGTACTACTACTGCTAACATGGCAGTAGTGAGCAGCTCCATCATGTGTAAAGCGTCAACTCGTCCTGCAGAGTGAGTCATGAGCAGCTGGCGTTTATTGATATTATACACAGGTTCAATACACACATATCTATATCAATGGAAAAGGGCAGAAATATGAGGAAATTATGATAAATTATGCTTTTTATGATTTTTGCACTGGTATGATGAAGTACTCCGATTTGTCATTTGCTGATTTATTTGATCCACAAATGTTTTGCGGGTGATATTTTATCTGCAGCGTGATAAATGATGATTATAACAGTGGCAGCGTCATCTCATCGTATGAATCAGGTTCCAATAAAAGCGGCCTGAGGGGAACGGGGGAGATCAGCTGGACGTTCTGTAGGAACGGATCAATAAATCAGCCTTCTGGCGCTGGTGATGCTGGTTCCTCACAGGCAGCCGATACTCTGATCATCCGCTCGCTGTACATCAACCCTCTGATAACAGCTTCTTCCTGGAGAAATCAATAATTTGGCACAAATAGCTCTGCCAGAGAAACGTGGATTTTCTCCACCTAAACGACGGGTACCAGTTAAAGTGTTCAGCATGTGTGGAACATTGTCACGGTTCGCCTCGCTGTCAGACAGCCCTTCCTGAAGGACCTGAAGCCGTTACATCGCTGTCTTTATCCTCTACTGTAGTAAAACCACTGACGCAACGACGTAAAGATACTCCATTACAAGTACAAGTACAGAAGTATTATGTACCTCAACTATCACAAGCTAGTGGTTCTCAGCCAAGGGGTCGAGCCCCTCAAAGGGTCACCGGATAAATCTGAGGGGTCATGAGGTGAAGTTTGGATCCAGAAATCTGTTCTGGACTTTTCTATAATCCTGGATTAATAGTGAAATATAATTTCATCATTTATTGAAATGAAAACCATCTATAGCAGAAAAAAGATCAGGAACGACTGACTGAATCTTCAGCAATATGTTGAATAAGTGAGAGTTTACACTGCGTTGTTGTAGGAGTGAACAGGAGTGATCCAGGAGTGAACAGGAGTGAACCAGGAGTGAACCAGGAGTGATCCAGGAGTGAACAGGAGTGATCCAGGAGTGAACAAGAGTGATCCAGGAGTGAACAGGAGTGAACCAGGAGTGAACCAGGAGTGATCCAGGAGTGAACCAGGACTGATCCAGGAGTGAACCAAGAGTGAACCAGAAGTGAACCAGGACTGATCCAGGAGTGAACCAGGAGTGAACCAGGACTGATCCAGGAGTGAACAGGAGTGAACCAGGAGTGAACCAGGACTGATCCAGGAGTGAACCAGGACTGATCCAGGAGTGAACAGGAGTGATCCAGGAGTGAACCAGGAGTGAACCAGGACTGATCCAGGAGTGAACAGGAGTGAACCAGGAGTGAACCAGGACTGATCCAGGAGTGAACCAGGACTGATCCAGAAGTGAACCAGGACTGATCCAGAAGTGAACCAGGAGTGAACCAGGACTGATCCAGAAGTGAACCAGGAGTGAACAGGAGTGATCCAGGAGTGAACAGGAGTGAACCAGGAGTGAACCAGGAGTGATCCAGGAGTGAACCAGGAGTGAACCAGGACTGATCCAGGAGTGAACAGGAGTGAACCAGGACTGATCCAGAAGTGAACCAGGAGTGAACAGGAGTGATCCAGGAGTGAACAGGAGTGAACCAGGAGTGAACAGGAGTGATCCAGGAGTGAACCAGGACTGATCCAGGAGTGATCCAGGAGTGAACCAGGACTGATCCAGGAGTGAACCAGGACTGATCCAGGAGTGAACAGGAGTGATCCAGGAGTGATCCAGGAGTGAACCAGGAGTGAACCAGGACTGATCCAGGAGTGATCCAGGAGTGAACCAGGATTGATCCAGGAGTGAACAGGAGTGATCCAGGAGTGAACCAGGACTGATCCAGGAGTGAACCAGGACTGATCCAGAAGTGAACCAGGAGTGAACCAGGACTGATCCAGGAGTGAACCAGGAGTGAACCAGAAGTGAACCAGGAGTGAACCAGGACTGATCCAGGAGTGAACCAGGACTGATCCAGGAGTGAACCAGGAGTGAACCAGAAGTGAACCAGGAGTGAACCAGGACTGATCCAGGAGTGAACCAGGACTGATCCAGAAGTGAACCAGGAGTGAACCAGGACTGATCCAGGAGTGAACCAGGAGTGAACCAGGAGTGAACCAGAAGTGAACCAGGAGTGAACCAGGACTGATCCAGGAGTGAACCAGGACTGATCCAGGAGTGAACCAGGAGTGAACCAGGAGTGAACCAGGACTGATCCAGGAGTGAACCAGAAGTGAACCAGGACTGATCCAGGAGTGAACCAGGAGTGATCCAGGAGTGAACCAGGACTGATCCAGGAGTGAACCAGGAGTGAACCAGAAGTGAACCAGGAGTGAACCAGGACTGATCCAGGAGTGAACCAGGAGTGAACCAGGACTGATCCAGGAGTGAACCAGGAGTGAACCAGGAGTGAACCAGAAGTGAACCAGGAGTGAACCAGGACTGATCCAGGAGTGAACCAGGACTGATCCAGGAGTGAACCAGGAGTGAACCAGAAGTGAACCAGGAGTGAACCAGGACTGATCCAGGACTGATCCAGGAGTGAACCAGAAGTGAACCAGGACTGATCCAGGAGTGAACCAGGAGTGAACCAGGACTGATCCAGGAGTGAACCAGAAGTGAACCAGGACTGATCCAGGAGTGAACCAGGAGTGAACCAGAAGTGAACCAGGACTGATCCAGGAGTGAACCAGGACTGATCCAGAAGTGAACCAGGAGTGAACCAGGACTGATCCAGGAGTGAACCAGGACTGATCCAGGAGTGTGTGTGTGTGTGTGTGTGTGTAATGAGTTGTTTTCATCACTACAGCTCCTTCTGTATCACAGCTGTCCGCCCTGCGTAAAAAGCAGGAAATCCGTGCGCGCAAAATGTCCAAAACAGCCTGTCAGCTGGGTTTCAGAGACATAAACAACTTTATTTATAAAGCGCCTGAAAACAACTCACCCATGTTGTACCCGTACGGGGACTCGGAGGCTCCGTCCTGCAGGCTCGCCAGGATCTCGCCCTTCCCGACGTCGCTGTCTCCCACCAGCAGGAACTTGAGCAGGAAGTCGTGCGCCCGGGCCGGGCTGCTTCTGTGGCTCATCCTCGCGGCAGATGACAGCTGCCGTGTCCCATCATGACACGAGACTCGGCAGCACAGAGCCGGACCTCCTCCTCCACGGACCCGGTCCAAAGCAGCCAGAAGACGGTACAGAGACGCGTAAAGTCCGCCGAAAGAAATCCGCGATGGTTAAAAGTCGCTTCGCAATCCACGGCGGAGACTCTGTGCGTGTTTACATGCAACAGACAGTTGGGTCACCGGTCCGGTTGAGTCCAGTCCAGCGGGAACCAGCAACACAGAGGACGGTTACGGAGTCCCCGGTGCCATCAGCGCGCTCAGGAGGCGTCGCGCTTTTACGCACGAAGGTGAAAACCCTCCGGTTCAGTTCGGCTCCGGACTCCGGACCGAGCAGGAAGAGTGACGGATCTATGGCCTCCCTCCCTCCGCCTCCCTGCTCCAGCGGAGGTGGTGTCGCTGATTGTGGATGCAGGGAGGTGAGGAGGAGGAGGAGAGGTGGGAGTCCAGCCCCCTCTCTCATTGGTCCATCCTCTGAGTTGCTAGGGCAACCTCGAGCCCGGACCTGACGCTGGAGACGTCCGTCAGCACACGCGCCAAGAAGACGTTTGATTCGCTCCCCCGCGTGACGTCAAGCTGCAGGGGATGAACCTACAAAATAAAAGCACACCGGATCATCTATGTTGCCATAATCACATTCAAAATAAGCTCCTGTACATTTTTTTAGTTTGAAGTACCGATCTTAAATTAGTCCTTTAAATTGGATATGTGTGGACTTTAATTATCATTTTTCTTAATCTTTAACTAAATCTTATTTTTTTACTCCTTAATGTGTGATAGTTAACAAAAAAGTGACATAAGATCAGTTCTGGGTGTGCAGCTCTTTTCTTCTGCTGCCACCTGGTGTCCGAAACGAGGCACATTAAATACATAAAACTTCCAATTATAGAAAAGGAAACTAGATCGTTCAATAAACAACTGATCTGAACTAACTATATAACTAACTATAACATAGCTACACCAGTGAGATCATCCAAGAATGAAAATAACATATCAAAAATAAAATTAAAGTGAGATGAAACAATGGAAAGGAGGAGGAAGATGTTTTAACCACCGGAGCTCTTCATTTTTACTGAATATATTTTGGGGAAACAAAACTCAACATAGGATTAAAAAAACTAGTTTTTTATCATGAAATAACAAACGGGTTTGTGCGCTCGTAAAAATAAAAATAAAAATAAAAACAACATGGATCCTGAGTGTTCAACTTTTTTTTCTGTCCATTTTCAGCTTCACCTTCTCCACTACTGGTTCAGATCAGGGTCTCTGATGTTAAACCATCAGCTCAGTGAAATCTGCATGGAGACGTCCACATTCAGTCAGTTTATTCATTTATTCATCCATCTTCAGGCTTTATTTACACACACACACACACGCACACACGCACACACGCACACACACACACGCGCACACACACACGCACACACACACACGCACACACACACACACACACACAGAGTTTAGTTTTAGTTCTCGGCGTCTTTCAGTGACAAAGTTCAGCTTTGAGACTTCTGTCAGTTTTCGTTCGTCTGTTCCAGAGAAATGATTCAAACTGGTTTCAGGACTTTTCAACGAGTGAAAGCTGCTTTAATCTGAGAATTGATGCCAAAAATAAATAATAAACCTGATATTCAGAGAATTAAATGACAATATTATATATTACGTTTAGAGAAAAAAATGAGCTTCCTCAAGAGCAAAATGTCACATTATGTTGATTCAAAATCCATCCAGTTATGGACTCTAACGTCATGTTTCACGATATTTTAATATCATAAATCTCTGGTAATAACAACAACAACAAGGTGCTGACCTGACTGCTCTCACCTCGTAAATCTCTCATCTTTGACTTTTTCTTTATCTTTAAATATTTTGACTTAACTCTAAATATTTTATTATTATTATTATCATTATTATTATCATCATTTCTTTTCCTGAAACTCGGAGCTAAGGTGGACATTTTTCCTGTTTGGATTTTTAGTGTAAAAGTCAGACTTTCCAGATTATGATTTTCCTTCAGGCTGAGCTCTGAACCAGAATCCAGGTCCTGGTTTGGTACTTCGCCGATTTTCTCGGTGCAGACAAATCAGTTGTAGCTGTATCCGGGTAGAGGGAGTTTTTGACCCTCCTTGGCCTCAAAGAAGGTGTAGGACAAGGTGATGGTGTCCACTCGGGCCATCCTGGGGTCCTCGTCGAACTCTGGGTCGATGTAGAAGAAGACGGGCATGTCCACCTCCTCGTGAGGGTTCAGACGCTGCTCCTCGAAGCAGAAACACTGCAGAGACACCAAAGACACATTAGTGATTGTTCTGATGTGTTCAGGGTCGAGATGTGGACTCTGGAGGAACACGCCACCTGGATCTTGTTGAAGTACTGCCCTGCCTCGAAGGGCACCACGTTGTAGGTGGAGATGCCAATGATGGGTTTATTTGTGGGATTCTTTGCTCTGTAGAAAGCCAGCGCTGTCTCACCTGGAACCACCTGCACAACATAAAAACACACGTTACAGATGAATCTGACCTGGATCCAGACCCGCCGGAGCCAGGACCAGAACTGGTCTGCTGTCAATCAGAGCTGCGTAGGAGGGAAGACGGATATGTGTGAACAGAGAAAGCATGAACACCTGGTTAGTGCTGGTAGCTCGCCCGCCATCAGTGGCGGCCCTCGCCATAGAGCCTTGCCTGAGCACCAACAAAGATCGATCGGTGCTGCTCGTCGCCCGGCTGTGAATGTACTTCATGTCTGTCGCTGCACTACAATTGTATATTTATTTATGTGAAGACAAATTTCGCTTGGGACAAATTAAGTAATGTTGATGTCTGTGCGACAGTCATCAGGCTGAAACACCAGATTTCCTGCCGTTCGTAAGGTTCTGTGAAACCGACTTGAACCAGTTTTCCGATCAAAACATAAAACCATTTGCGGCTTGTTAATAAAATGGAAGCAGGTCTCACAAAGATCTCGTTCTGCTGCGGTCTGAAGTTCCACTGCATGCTGGCGTGTGTGTCTGCGTTGAAAGAGATCTTGAGGACGCGTTCCTTCACCGGTTTCATCGTCTCCACCTGATCTGCATCGTGTCCGGCCACCGCTGTGCCGCCGAGTCCCGAGGCCTGGTGGATAAAAACCAGATGGTCACACGGGCAGGTGAGGAGGTTAAAGATATCAGGAACAGCTTCTCCTCACCTGGCAGTACAGCCTGTAGAGCGGCACCGCGGCGTACGACAGGCCGATCATCCCCACCCCGGCGGCGGCAATATACGTCAGCACCGTCTTGTTCCTGGTTTTCCACTCCTCCTCCTGGCTCTTGGACTTCCTGCCTCGGCTCTTGGCGCCTCGGCTCTGTGCGTGGAGGCGCGGGGGGAGCCGCCGGCGCAGGAAGTGCTCAGCCTGAGAGTGCAGCAGTGTCCTCGAGGCGTCGCATCGGAGCGTCCGGACACATCGCGATAAGAGCACGGAGGCCTGAGGGCAGCAGAGGGACGGGCGGAGCAGGAAGGGGAGGAGCATGGCTTGTAGCTGCAGTCAGTCAACACCGGAGGCTGGTCAGCGGCGGCAAATTCACCTGGACAGAAAACAAACACCAGCAGTCAACTCTGACACACTGTGTTACCCATCAGATATTATATATAGAAATGTAGGGTGGCTGTCCTTAAAATGTATGATTATTATTTTTTGTTTTACCACCAGTATGTGTCAATGTCAATGTATCAAACATAAGAAACCCTCCCATTTGATAACCTGGAATGTTTATTTTTGCTTTAATAGTAAAAGGCTAATCACTAACCAGATATTCAGCCAATCAACTAATCAATAAATCAATAAACTTTTGCAGCTCTACTTTCAAGACTTACTTTCTGTGTTCAAAAACCCGAACCCCCCAAAGTGAGAGGGACAGACCAAACTCCACTTCATGTACGGATAATACTACTAATACTAATACTGATACTGATGAGTACCACCTCCTGCTGACTAACAGGAGTGTGATCCCTGCTACAATATGGCGACATCCCCCAACTGAGCAGTCACCGTCTCTGAGCAGCACCTCCTCGGTTTAAGCAGAAACGAGTGAAACATGGCTGAAGCGCTGCCGGCTGAAGCGCTGCCGGGCGGCCAGCAGCGAGACGCTGGAGAACGATCCACACTGACGACTGTGTCCGGTCACACGGCGGTGCGTGTCCGTGTTTAACACCCACGGTCCGAATGTCTCCGCGGTTAAACGAGCTAATTTAGCCACGAATATGTGGACGGCTGTTAAACGATTATCGGGACAAATCGATACTACAGTTTATGTTCAGCTTCATTTAAACTGACTCGATAAGTCTGTCAGACATGTTTGACCTGCAGCATCCAGGAGTCACCCGGCTCATTAGCTTAGCTTAGCTTAGCTTAGCTTAGCTTAGCTCCGCTTAGCTTAGCTAACATGCTAACACAACCGCTGCCTTTGTTCTGAACACGGTATATTTCAGTTATTTTAAATAATATTTCACACGCCGATACCTTAGAAGAGCTCCGATGTCATTCACCGCAGGACGGGGACATATTACCGGACATGTTTGACGGAAAGAAACATACATAACACTGGTGCAACAAGGAATTAGCTCCCCTCTCAGACGCAGGCGTAAAGGTTCCGCTCACTTAAGATAAGATAAGATAAGATATTCCTTTATTGGTCCCACAGTGGGGAAATTCACAACAGTGGGGAAATATAAAAATAAAAATATATAAAATTATATATATATAAAAATATATACAAATAAAATAATATATAAAAATAAAATATTTCCGGAGTATGGAGAAGAGGAGTTTGATGTAATGACATGTAATAAAGTACAATAAAATAAAATAAAAAAATATTATTAAAACAATGATAATTACGTTATTATAGCACATTTATCAGTATTACTATTATTATTTTATTTTTGATACATGTTTATCATTAATAATATGGTTATTATAATGTGTTTATTATCATTAGAATTTGTTTTCATATTAAAATGTGTTTATTAATTTATTCACCATTAATACTGGTTATTAAAACGTGTTATTGATAATATGGTAATTAGAACGTGTTTATTATTAATAATATGGTAATTAGAACTTGTTTAACAATATGGTTATTATAATGTGTTCATTATTAGAAATAAATTTATGATAACATGTTTAATATCATAATTTATTTCGTTTTTAGAATGTGCTTATTATAATTAATTATGGTTATTAGAACGTGTCTATTATTATAATAATTTTAGTTTATTAAAATATGTTCCTTATAAATTTGGGTTATTATAACGCATTTATTATTAAAAGCTAGAGGTTATTATGATATGTCTATTATTATATACTATGGTATATTATAACATGTCTATTATTATAAATTATGGTATATTATAACGTGTTTATTAGGATAAATGATGGTGTATTATAAGGTGTTTACTATGATAAATGATGGTGTATTATAAGGTGTTTACTATGATAAATGATGGTGTATTATAACGTGTTTACTATGATAAATGATGGTGTATTATAAGGTGTTTACTATGATAAATGATGGTGTATTATAACGTGTTTACTATGATAAATGATGGTGTATTATAAGGTGTTTACTATGATAAATGATGGTGTATTATAAGGTGTTTACTATGATAAATGATGGTGTATTATAAGGTGTTTACTATGATAAATGATGGTGTATTATAAGGTGTTTATTGGGCAGCAGTAGCTCAGTCTGTAAGGACTTGGGTTAGGACGCGGACGTCACGGGTTCAAGACCCCCATGGGCCAAGACCAAGACCAACTGGTTGCTGGAGAGGTGCCAGTTTACCTCTTGGGCACTGCCGAGGTGCCCCTGAGCAAGGCACCAAACCCCCAACTGCTCTGGGCGCTTGTCAGGAGCAGCCCCCTCACTCTGACATCTCTCCATTGACGCATGTATATGTACTGTGTGAACAACAGAGTGTAAAACTGAATTTCCCCACTGTGGACTAATAAAGGAATATCTTTCTTTCTTTCTTTCTTTACTATGATAAATGATGGTGTATTATAAGGTGTTTACTATGATAAATGATGGTGTATTATAAGGTGTTTACTATGATAAATGATGGTGTACTATAACGTGTTTACTATGATAAATGATGGTGTACTATAACGTGTTTACTATGATAAATGATGGTGTACTATAAGGTGTTTACTATGATAAATGATGGTGTATTATAAGGTGTTTACTATGATAAATGATGGTGTACTATAACGTGTTTACTATGATAAATGATGGTGTACTATAACGTGTTTACTATGATAAATGATGGTGTACTATAACGTGTTTACTATGATAAATGATGGTGTACTATAACGTGTTTACTATGATAAATGATGGTGTACTATAAGGTGTTTACTATGATAAATGATGGTGTATTATAAGGTGTTTACTATGATAAATGATGGTGTACTAAAACGTGTTTACTATGATAAATGATGGTGTACTATAACGTGTTTACTATGATAAATGATGGTGTATTATAAGGTGTTTACTATGATAAATGATGGTGTATTATAAGGTGTTTACTATGATAAATGATGGTGTATTATAAGGTGTTTACTATGATAAATGATGGTGTACTATAACGTGTTTACTATGATAAATGATGGTGTACTATAACGTGTTTACTATGATAAATGATGGTGTATTATAAGGTGTTTACTATGATAAATGATGGTGTACTATAACGTGTTTACTATGATAAATGATGGTGTACTATAACGTGTTTACTATGATAAATGATGGTGTATTATAAGGTGTTTACTATGATAAATGATGGTGTATTATAAGGTGTTTACTATGATAAATGATGGTGTACTATAACGTGTTTACTATGATAAATGATGGTGTACTATAACGTGTTTACTATGATAAATGATGGTGTATTATAAGGTGTTTACTATGATAAATGATGGTGTATTATAAGGTGTTTACTATGATAAATGATGGTGTACTATAACGTGTTTACTATGATAAATGATGGTGTACTATAACGTGTTTACTATGATAAATGATGGTGTATTATAAGGTGTTTACTATGATAAATGATGGTGTATTATAAGGTGTTTACTATGATAAATGATGGTGTATTATAACGTGTTTACTATGATAAATGATGGTGTATTATAACGTGTTTACTATGATAAATGAGGGTGTATTATAAGGTGTTTACTATGATAAATGATGGTGTATTATAACCTGTTTACTATGATAAATGATGGTGTATTATAAGGTGTTTACTATGATAAATGATGGTGTACTATAACGTGTTTACTATGATAAATGATGGTGTACTATAACGTGTTTACTATGATAAATGATGGTGTATTATAAGGTGTTTACTATGATAAATGATGGTATATTATAAGGTGTTTACTATGATAAATGATGGTGTATTATAAGGTGTTTACTATGATAAATGATGGTGTATTATAAGGTGTTTACTATGATAAATGATGGTGTATTATAAGGTGTTTACTATGATAAATGATGGTTATTATAAGGTGTTTACTATGATAAATGATGGTGTACTATAACGTGTTTACTGTGATAAATGATGGTGTACTATAACGTGTTTACTGTGATAAATGATGGTGTACTATAACGTGTTTACTGTGATAAATGATGGTGTACTATAACGTGTTTACTGTGATAAATGATGGTGTATTATAACGTGTTTACTGTGATAAATGATGGTGTACTATAACGTGTTTACTGTGATAAATGATGGTGTATTATAACGTGTTTACTGTGATAAATGATGGTGTACTATAACGTGTTTACTGTGATAAATGATGGTGTACTATAACGTGTTTACTGTGATAAATGATGGTGTACTATAACGTGTTTACTGTGATAAATGATGGTGTACTATAACGTGTTTACTGTGATAAATGATGGTGTACTATAAGGTGTTTACTATGATAAATGATGGTGTATTATAAGGTGTTTACTATGATAAATGATGGTGTATTATAAGGTGTTTACTATGATAAATGATGGTGTACTATAACGTGTTTACTATGATAAATGATGGTGTACTATAACGTGTTTACTATGATAAATGATGGTGTACTATAACGTGTTTACTATGATAAATGATGGTGTATTATAAGGTGTTTACTATGATAAATGATGGTGTACTATAACGTGTTTACTATGATAAATGATGGTGTACTATAACGTGTTTACTATGATAAATGATAGTGTATTATAACGTGTTTACTATGATAAATGATGGTGTATTATAAGGTGTTTACTATGATAAATGATGGTGTACTATAACGTGTTTACTATGATAAATGATGGTGTATTATAAGGTGTTTACTATGATAAATGATGGTGTATTATAAGGTGTTTACTATGATAAATGATGGTGTATTATAAGGTGTTTACTATCATAAATGATGGTGTACTATAACGTGTTTACTATGATAAATGATGGTGTATTATAAGGTGTTTACTGTGATAAATGATGGTGTATTATAACGTGTTTACTATGATAAATGATGGTGTATTATAAGGTGTTTACTATGATAAATGATGGTGTACTATAACGTGTTTACTATGATAAATGATGGTGTATTATAAGGTGTTTACTATGATAAATGATGGTGTACTATAAGGTGTTTACTATGATAAATGATGGTGTATTATAAGGTGTTTACTATGATAAATGATGGTGTATTATAAGGTGTTTACTATGATAAATGATGGTGTACTATAACGTGTTTACTATGATAAATGATGGTGTATTATAAGGTGTTTACTGTGATAAATGATGGTGTATTATAACGTGTTTACTATGATAAATGATGGTGTATTATAAGGTGTTTACTATGATAAATGATGGTGTACTATAACGTGTTTACTATGATAAATGATGGTGTATTATAAGGTGTTTACTATGATAAATGATGGTGTATTATAAGGTGTTTACTATGATAAATGATGGTGTATTATAAGGTGTTTACTATGATAAATGATGGTGTACTATAACGTGTTTACTATGATAAATGATGGTGTACTATAACGTGTTTACTATAATAAATGATGGTGTATTATAAGGTGTTTACTATGATAAATGATGGTGTATTATAAGGTGTTTACTATGATAAATGATGGTGTACTATAAGGTGTTTACTATGATAAATGATGGTGTACTATAACGTGTTTACTATGATAAATGATGGTGTACTATAACGTGTTTACTATGATAAATGATGGTGTATTATAAGGTGTTTACTATGATAAATGATGGTGTATTATAAGGTGTTTACTATGATAAATGATGGTGTATTATAAGGTGTTTACTATGATAAATGATGGTGTACTATAACGTGTTTACTATGATAAATGATGGTGTATTATAACGTGTTTACTATGATAAATGATGGTGTATTATAAGGTGTTTACTATGATAAATGATGGTGTACTATAACGTGTTTACTATGATAAATGATGGTGTACTATAACGTGTTTACTATGATAAATGATGGTGTATTATAACGTGTTTACTATGATAAATGATGGTGTATTATAAGGTGTTTACTATGATAAATGATGGTGTATTATAAGGTGTTTACTATGATAAATGATGGTGTATTATAAGGTGTTTACTATGATAAATGATGGTGTACTATAACGTGTTTACTATGATAAATGATGGTGTATTATAAGGTGTTTACTATGATAAATGATGGTGTATTATAAGGTGTTTACTATGATAAATGATGGTGTATTATAAGGTGTTTACTATGATAAATGATGGTGTACTATAACGTGGGGGCGTAATGGAGAGCGCCTACGGTGGCCGCGGAGGGTCAGAAACGCGCTGCTCGGCTTCGTTCGGAGGGCTGCTGTAGTCATGGAGGGGGTCACCGTCGGCCAGGTATTTGATGCGGAATGCATCCTCAGCAAACGGCCCAGGAAGGTAAGAGGGGCGGCGGGTCGGGCTCGGCGGGGCGGCTCCGGTTCCGGGACGCGGTCTGACATCTTGTGTGTCTTTCACAGGGCAAGTTCGAGTATCTGGTGAAGTGGAGAGGGTGGTCGTCCAAGTGAGTGCAGTTAGCTGCTAGCGCTAGCCTCCTGGTGCTAACGGTACATTACGGTGAAAATGGCCCCAAACAATGCGGGCTCCGCCGCGGTGCTTCCCCCCGCTGCTGGGGGTCTGAGGTTCCCAGAGGAACCACAGACAGACGCTTTATGTGAAACACAGCGACCGGCGGACTCGCACCGAGCTGCCGCAGCCATTTCTGCTCCAGTGGCTCCGCTTTCAGAGCCGTTTTCACAGCAGCGTGCAGCAGACAGACCCGCCGCACCGGGTCCGCTGCAGCCCTTCACCTGAAACCGCACCGCGCACATGGCGGAACATGGATTTATTTCTATGGATCCTGTCGCTGGATCTGGTCACCAGCCAGCCTGACACCAGTAAACAGCATCAGCTGGATGCTGCCAGTGGTGGAGCAAGTAGTCAGAGTACTAATACCACACCACAGAAATACTCCCTATACTCTCTACTACAAGGAAATGATGTCAGTATAACCACTAACATGTAGTTAATGTAGTCTGCCATTATATATAATATTATTATTAATGAGAGATTTGTCCTTTAGAATGACTAAAATCACCATGCACATCATGAAAGGCTTCAATACTGACATGAATCCTGCAGCTGTTCTGATCATAAACCAGTCCGATACCAGTAAACCAGTCCGATACCAGTAAACCAGTCCGATACCAGTAAACCAGTCCGATACCAGTAAACCAGTCCGATACCAGTAAACCAGTCCGATACCAGTAAACAGCTTCATGTGTGCATCTGCTGCACAGTTTGTTATTGTCTTGTATTAGGACTTCACGTTTTATCTTGTGTACTGTAAATGTTCAGTTAGCCTGCTGATTATTTTCTGGATTAATCTGGATTCACGGTAGACGAAAACAATATGGTGATGTCAGTCAGATGTCGTGTTACGTTCGAGCAGCCGTCCGAAAGCTCCAAAATATTCAGTTTACTAAGATAAAAAACAAAGAAAAGCTCATTGTGACAATATTTGAGATCTATCCTTGAAAAATGACTGAAAGCATCATGAATATCATGAAAGGCTTCAATATTAAGATGAATCCTACAGCTGGCTGCTGTCAGTGGTAGAAGTACAGAAGTACTCGGGTACTTTACAGCAGTAAAACATTTCTTTAAAGTTTTCTGTCCAGTTAAAACAGTTTTCTGATGCTTTCAGGCACAACAGTTGGGAGCCAGAGGAGAATATACTGGACCCGAGGCTGCTGGCAGCGTTCCACAAGAGGTCAGTTTGTTTCAGATGGAAACTGCTAGTATACTCGATATACTCAATATACTTTTTTTAGGTGTGGCTCAGAGGGCAGAGCAGGTCGTCCACCAACTGGAAGGTCGGTGGTTCGATCCCCGGCTGCTCCAGTCAGGTGTCGATGTGTCCGTAACCCCAAATTACTGCTGAAGGCTGAACCGTCGGTGTGCGAATGAGACGAATGAGTATTTGGATCAGATCCTGATGGGCAGCGTTGGCAGGTAGCAGCCTCTGGTATCAGGGTGTGATCACGGCTGAATGTGACGTGTGGCGTAAAGCTCTTTGACTGGTCAGAAGACTAGAAAAGCTCTGTGTAAATGTCCATTTACCATTTATGTGTCTAAAATCTGATTTCCTGCTGCTCTCGTCGACAGCTGCTTTACCTCGCTGTCAGACAGCCCTTTCGGTTATATCGCTGTCTTCAAAGCCACCAGACTCTATTCACAAAAACAGTAATTTTACCTCAGAACACAGGAGAACACATCAAACCTTCTGTCACGTATTTCCACGCTGATCACAGCTAACGTTGACTCAGCTACTGCTAGCATTCACATTATTCACAACCTTATTGATTAGCTCGCTGTGCTAACCTCCGTCACTGCTGTCTGCTAAAGGCTGGAAAAAGATGGACCCACCCTTTAACTTTTAGCATATGGTCCACTCACTGGAACTGTTCCAGAGCTTTCAGTCACATCTTCTGGTCTTCAGTAACAAACCTCTGAGTATGAAAATGCACTAAACAGGATGATTTGGCAGGAAACTGTATTCAGTGTGGAGCCGGACTCTGGATGTTTTTCTGTGTAAATATTTCTCAGAGAACAAGAGAGGGAGCTGCTGTTCCAGAAGAAAGGAAAGAGGCCGAGAGGACGACCGCGGAAGATTCTGGTAACTCTTCTTCCCTCCAGTGTTTCACGTCTTTACAACAATCACAGCTTCACCAGTCTAACTCGTTTTGTTCCTCTCAGCAGCCCACACCAGCTGCCACAAAGGACAGTCGCTCCTCATCCTCCTCTTCCTCCGGACTCTCGTCGTCCCCCTCCTCCTCTTCCTCAGAGGATGAAGACCACACAAAGAAGGTGAAGCCCGGTCCTCGCGTCCACCCCGTCCCCCAGAAGAGGCCCCAGATTGTGCTCGCCAAACCAGATCTTCCCTGCAAGAAGAAGCGGGGGAGGAAGCCACTCCATCCGGACCTGAGGGCGCTGCGACAAGCGAAGAGCAGACCTCCTCCTTCACCTCCTCCTTCTCCTCCTCACCCACCACGCCACCACCAGGTGCTCAGACCGCCCAGGGAGGATCCTCGACCCGGGGTGAAGAAGCCTCTGCAGCCGGCCAGCTTCACCTACACCGGTCTGAGCAGGACCTCCAGAGAGGAGGCCGCCTCCGCCAGCTCCTTCTCCCAGACCGCTGCCTCCAAACCGGGATCCCTCAGCTGCATCTGGACCAGTCGCTCCATGTCTCCGTCCTCCTCCTACAGTAGAACCAGTCCGTCCCCACAAAGTAAGAACTCTCTGTCCGAGCTTAAGCGCTCCATCTCAGAAACCGGCAGGGGGGACGGCTACAAGGTGTCGGCTTTGAAACAAGGTGGCTCGCTGGGTTTACACAGCAGCTTCGCTGGAGGCCAGGCGGCGGTCCAGCGCTCCCCGCTGAGCCAGAGGAGGCAGGATGGCGCCACGCTGGTTCAACACAAGCAGCAGAACCTCTCCAAAGCATCGTCCTCGCCCACGCCTCGAGACCGAGCCAGCCAGGCGCTCAATCTCCGAGCTCTTAACCTGCAGAGCGTCAGCAAGCCGCCAGCCCCCAGCAGCCTTCAGGGGAACAACGCCGGAGCGGCGGCGTCCAGGTCCAGCTTACGGAGCGGTGGCGGCATTGTTGTAAAAGGAGGAGTGGGCGGTATTAAAGAGACTCAAACATCCACTGGTGGGCAGCGCTCTGCAGGTGGTGCCGGCGGCGCAGAGCAGGGGAGGTTAGCAGACACTAAGAAGATGACAGGAAGTGGCTCTGCTCGAGGGAACGGCGGCGGGAGGCACGAGGAGAGGAAACATGGGCTCGCCTCTCAGAACCGGAGCCTGAACGAGCTCAGCACCGGCGACTCTGATGAGACCAGCAGCAGCGACTCGGAACACGACGCCGCGCTGTACCCAAACAACAGCAGGCCCAGCCTCGGCAACGACGCCACCGAGTCCGACACGGAGACGGACTGGCGGCCGGCCCGGAGCCTCCTGGAGCACGTCTTTGTCACCGACGTCACCGCCAACTTCATCACGGTGACGGTGAAGGAGTCGCCGACCAGCGTGGGATTCTTCAATTCACGCAATCACTGATGATGCGTCAGTCTGCAGAGCTGAACTGTCCTACATCACTTCCTGTTCCAACAGCTCTCAGGGTTCCCACCATCCCGTCATCTCGCCGCTGGGAACTTCCTGTCCTGTCCAGACAGACGATACCGTCTCTGTGCTTTCAGTTATCACACTGAATACGAAATCCCTTTTGGTCAAAGTATTTGTTGAAACAATGTAGGAACCCTGATGCTTTGACTCCGTTTACACCTGATATTAAAACACAGTCTGTCCGGAGAGGGAACGCTGACAGGTCAAAGGTCGACGATTCGGTCCCGCAAGATCTTCATCCTGCCGTCCGTCATTCTGCCTCATATAGTTAATGGATAGGTTGTCTTCAAAGTACGCCAGCGTCCCAGTTCAGATTGTCCCGTTTTCTCCACATGGTGTCTCCACTTCCAGATACTGTCACTGCGTTACATCTCTGCTGCTCCCTCTCCAGTACAGCCGAGGGGGACGGATTTTAGTTCCTACTTAGTAATTAATACTGAACACAACCTCAGGATCCTTCATCAGAAATACAGCCCCAGTTGCTCAGAATAATCCACAGACTTGTATTCTGGCACTGACACCTAATTATATAACTGGAGTATATAGCGAGTATAATAAATACATCATGGAGTTTGGTTTGTGGTGGAACGTGGTGGGAAAAAAAAAAAACTGTAAACAAAAGAAATAAAGTCTGAGCTGCTCAGAAAAACCACAGAGCTCACTGAGGACAGTGAGATGGTGTTAAATTGGAACTTTTTTGAATGGAGTTTGGTTTGGATGTTTGTTGTTGAAGGTTCGTCCTTTCCCTTCGCCTACAGTACGTTTTCAGTCAAAGTCCCCATACTAGCTTTTTTGTGAGAGCTTTCAGTCACTCCTGGTCTTCATCAGCTCGTACAGTGAGCTCAGTTCTAATGACACCAACTAGATGGTGTTAAGTTACTGGAAGAAAGTCTAATAGGACACTGGTGAGGATTAGTATTGATCAGATCAAGTGCTGAATCTGTGGATTAATGAACCGGTTTGGTTTCCTCTCTCAGACTGTGTTTTATGAGACGGTGTATAAACAGGGCTGAAGAACTACAGATGGATGTACGACAGCTCCTCTCCAGTGCCTCAGGTTCCTCCCAGACTATCTGGCCCACTGCCACCATTCAGCTGCTGGTGATAAGTTGGAGTAGGACACGTTGTGCTTGTTGGACCTGTATCCAGACTAAATATGTGGCTTCATCCAGAGCAGCATGTTTAAACTAAATATTCAAAAACTAAAAAAACAAGTGAAGAAGTGAAGTCCGTCTGTGATCGGTAAATTTTCATCTGGGTGTCCGTCTTCATCTTTCAGTTCTCTTTGGACCAAAGCTGTTATGAATGTGAATTTTTAATTTGTATTATTGACAGTATTTCTTGCACTACCCACAGTATAAATGTAAGCTGACATTCCATTATCACTTATATTTACCATTTTTATACCATTTTAATACATCTGCCGTCACAATGTCTTTTGGAGTTGAACTATGTGTTAATTTATATTTGTAAATATGTTTTAGTTTCCATGTGATGACTGATATCTATCTGGTGCTCATATCGGCTGACTAGCTTCACATTCTTGTAGCCTGTGTGCCTCTCTGCCATTTTCAAGGTATTTGAAATAAAGTCTAAAGTACCTAAAGAGTCTAAATGTGTGGATTCCCGTCTTGGACGTCAGGTGGATGGATCTTAGTTTTGGTGGTGGTCTACACCAGATCCCTCACAGACATAAAGTGGCAGCTGCTCAGAGTAATCCACAGACTGGTCTGGTGCTGACACTTACACATCGATGTTTCTGGGTGGAGTTACCTGATTTCACAGGATTACAGGATGTTTTATGACGTGGCTGCTGCTCTCATCTCCAGCAGCCGGAGACTCTGACCAAGCGTCTGGATTAACAGAGTCCAGACCAACCAGGTCTAAATCCACCGACTGGTCCTCCTGTTGGCGTGATCCTGAAATCAGATATTCATCGTTATGGTGAATTAATGTTGATGACTCTCTGTCCCAGGTTCATATTTCCTACTAATTCTATTACCTCCATGGTCAACAGATAGATTAATAAACTGAATAGATTAATAATCTGAGTTTTCAGATTAATAAAATGAATAGATCAATACACAGTGAACAGATTAATAAACAGTGAACAGATCAATAAACAGTGAACAGATCAATAAACAGTGAACAGATCAATAAACAGTGAACAGATCAATAAACAGTGAACAGATCAATAAACAGTGAACAGATCAATAAACAGTGAACAGATCAATAAACAGTGAACAGATCAATAAACAGTGAACAGATCAATAAACAGTGAAGAGATCAATAAACAGTGAACAGATCAATAAACAGTGAAGCGATTAATAAACAGTGAAGAGATTAATAAACAGTGAACAGATCAATAAACAGTGAATAGATCAATAAACAGTGAAGAGATCAATAAACAGTGAACAGATCAATAAACAGTGAACAGATCAATAAACAGTGAAGCGATTAATAAACAGTGAAGAGATTAATAAACAGTGAACAGATCAATAAACAGTGAACAGATCAATAAACTGAACAGATTAATAAACAGTGAACAGATCAATAAACAGTGAACAGATCAATAAACAGTGAAGAGATCAATAAACAGTGAACAGATCAATAAACAGTGAACAGATTAATAAACAGTGAACAGATCAATAAACAGTGAACAGATCAATAAACAGTGAAGAGATCAATAAACAGTGAACAGATTAATAAACAGTGAACAGATCAATAAAGAGTGAACAGATCAATAAACAGTGAACAGATTAATAAACAGTGAACAGATCAATAAAGAGTGAACAGATCAATAAACAGTGAACAGATCAATAAGCAGTGAACAGATCAATAAACAGTGAACAGATCAATAAACAGTGAACAGATCAATAAGCAGTGAACAGATCAATAAACAGTGAACAGATCAATAAACAGTGAACAGATCAATAAACAGTGAACAGATCAATAAGCAGTGAACAGATCAATAAACAGTGAACAGATCAATAAACAGTGAACAGATCAATAAAGAGTGAACAGATCAATAAACAGTGAACAGATCAATAAACAGTGAACAGATCAATAAACAGTGAACAGATTAATAAACAGTGAACAGATCAATAAACAGTGAACAGATCAATAAACTGAACAGATTAATAAACAGTGAACAGATCAATAAGCAGTGAACAGATTAATAAGCAGTGAACAGATCAATAAACAGTGAACAGATCAATAAACAGTGAACAGATCAATAAACAGTGAAGAGATCAATAAACAGTGAACAGATTAATAAACAGTGAACAGATCAATAAACAGTGAACAGATCAATAAACAGTGAACAGATCAATAAGCAGTGAACAGATTAATAAGCAGTGAACAGATCAATAAACAGTGAACAGATCAATAAGCAGTGAACAGATTAATAAACAGTGAACAGATCAATAAACAGTGAACAGATCAATAAGCAGTGAACAGATTAATAAACAGTGAACAGATCAATAAACAGTGAACAGATCAATAAACAGTGAACAGATCAATAAACAGTGAACAGATCAATAAACAGTGAACAGATCAATAAGCAGTGAACAGATCAATAAACAGTGAACAGATCAATAAACAGTGAACAGATCAATAAACAGTGAACAGACAAACACACAAACACACACAGACCTGAAACACACACAGACCTGAGACACACACAGACCTGAGACACACACAGACCTGAAACACACACAGACCTGAAACACACACAGACCTGAAACACACACAGACCTGAGACACACACAGACCTGAAACACACACAGACCTGAAACACACACAGACCTGAAACACACACAGACCTGAAACACACACAGACCTGAGACACACACAGACCTGAAACACACAGACCTGAAACACACACAGACCTGAAACACACACAGACCTGAGACACACACAGACCTGAAACACACACAGACCTGAGACACACACAGACCTGAAACACACACAGACCTGAAACACACACAGACCTGAGACACACACAGACCTGAAACACACACAGACCTGAGACACACACAGACCTGAGACACACACAGACCTGAGACACACACAGACCTGAAACACACACAGACCTGAAACACACACAGACCTGAAACACACACAGACCTGAAACACACACAGACCTGAAACACACACAGACCTGAAACACACACAGACCTGAGACACACACAGACCTGAAACACACACAGACCTGAAACACACACAGACCTGAGACACACACAGACCTGAGACACACACAGACCTGAAACACACACAGACCTGAAACACACACAGACCTGAGACACACACAGACCTGAGACACACACAGACCTGAAACACACACAGACCTGAAACCAGCATGTAGCTTCAGGACAGAACTCCTGGTGTCTTCTGACGTCAGGTGATTGATCTGCTGCCGATCAATCACCTGACGTCAGAAGCTACATGCTGGACCGAGCCACGCTGGTGCTGCTCATCTCACTAATACATGATCCAGACCAGCTGGACGTCACTGTGAAGGTTAATAAACAGCCGTTATAACCATGAATACAGTTATAACAACAGTCACTCATCTAATAACCGTTATAAATATTAAATAAGAGTTTGATATAATTTTACTAGTAATTTAATCCCAGTTCCTTGATCCATTATTGCTGCTGACATCACTAATATTACCTTATTACCTCTTATTACCTGTAATAACTGCAGCTGTCATATTATAAACAAGGTTGGTGTCTGAAATATGAAGAAAAACTGTGAAAAAACACAACTCATCACACACACACACACACACAGTGTCTGCAGGTGTGTGTGTGTGTGTGTGTGTGTGTGTGTCAGTGATTTATGTCCAGCGTCCTGCAGCGAGGTGGAATTTTCCCAAAATAAAGTTTGAGTAAACAGGCTGACGGACAGAGAGGCCTCACACACACTGGTATGTATAAACAGTGTGTGAACAGTGTGGGGCAGTGTGATCACACACACACACACACACACACACACACACACACACACACACCTTCACATGTTGTCACACTGACACCACTCCTTCATTAGAAGAGGCTGAGTGACAGAGTGCTGCCCCATGCTGTCTCCTGCTGCCTCCTGCTGCCCCCTGCTGTCTCCTGCTGTCTCCTGCTGTCTCCTGCTGCCCCCTGCTGTCTCCTGCTGCCCCCTGCTGCCCCCTGCTGCCTCCTGCTGTCTCCTGCTGTCTCCTGCTGCCCCCTGCTGTCTCCTGCTGTCTCCCGCTGTCTCCTGCTGCCCCCTGCTGTCTCCTGCTGTCTCCTGCTGCCCCCTGCTGCCCCCTGCTGCCTCCTGCTGTCTCCTGCTGCCTCCTGCTGTCTCCTGCTGCCCCCTGCTGTCTCCTGCTGCCCCCTGCTGCCTCCTGCTGTCTCCTGCTGCCCCCTGCTGTCTCCTGCTGCCCCCTGCTGCCTCCTGCTGTCTCCTGCTGCCCCCTGCTGCCTCCTGCTGCCTCCTGCTGCCCCCTGCTGTCTCCTGCTGCCCCCTGCTGCCTCCTGCTGCCTCCTGCTGTCTCCTGCTGTCTCCTGCTGCCTCCTGCTGCCCCCTGCTGCCTCCTGCTGCCCCCTGCCATCTCCTGCTGTCTCCTGCTGTCTCCTGCTGCCCCCTGCCGTCTCCCGCTGCCCCCTGGCGTCTCCCGCTGCCCCCTGCCGTCTCCCGCTGCCCCCTGCCGTCTCCCGCTGCCCCCTGCCGTCTCCCGCTGCCCCCTGCCGTCTCCTGCTGCCCCCTGCCGTCTCCTGCTGTCCACTACAGTGAAGAAATACTGTAGTAGTAGTAGTAATAGTAGTAATAATAGGAGAAGTATAAGAATGTAAACATACAATAATCATTATTAATGAAATGATAATATTTAGTGCTGCCTGCTGGACTCAGTACTGCAACACAAAACAACAGATTGTACAACAGTACTCGTAGCGGTTAGGGTAAGGGTTAGGGTTAAGGTAAGGGTCAGGGTTAGGGTTAAGGTAAGGGTAAATGTTAGGCTCGTAGCGGTTACAGTCAGGGTTAGGGTTAAGGTAAGGGTCAGGGTTAGGGTTAAGGTAAGGGTAATGGTTAGGCTCGTAGCGGTTACAGTCAGGATTAGGGTTAAGGTAAGGGTCAGGGTTACGGTTAAGGTAAGGATAAAGGTTAGCCTCCATGAGACTTCCACAGAAAGTCGTACGTAGTTCAGATGATCAGCTGGTCCATGAGGTCAAAGGTCAAAGGTCACAGACTGACAACACTGGGAGAAAAACTGCAGACAGTGAAACAGTAAATCCACCAGGTGAGCAGGACTACCAGACTACCACAGGTGGAAGCCATCAGGGCGGGGCCGACCATCACAGAGACAGGAAGGGAAACAGGAAATGACTCATGAGTATATCAAAATAAAACAGGAAACACAGAACAAATGAAACAGGAATCTAACAGGAAACAAATAAAAGCCTTTAAAAGATAAAACATCAGATAATCTGACCTCTGGGTTCAGATCCAGACCAGAACCAGCAGGTCCTCTTCATGGAGTCCTCCATGTCTCTACAGTAGTCCAAAAGGGACAAATAGACCCTGGTTCCACAGGAAAACTTTAACGTTACCTGGAAGCCCCCAAAACGCTGGTGAAACCGTGGTACCGTGACCCGCAGAGGCCTAAACCGCTATACCGTGACCCGTAGAGACCTAAACCGCTGTACTGTGACCCGTAGAGACCTAAACCGCGGTACCGTGACCCGCAGAGGCCTAAACCGCTATACTGTGACCCGTAGAGACCTAAACCGCTGTACCGTGACCCGTAGAGACCTAAACCGCTGTACTGTGACCCGTAGAGGCCTAAACTGCGGTACCGTGACCCGTAGAGGCCTAAACTGCGGTACCGTGACCCGTAGAGACCTAAACCGCTGTACTGTGACCCGTAGAGACCTAAACCGCTGTACCGTGACCCGTAGAGGCCTAAACCGCTGTACCGTGAACTGTAGAGGCCTAAACCGCTGTACCGTGACCCGCAGAGGCCTAAACCGCTATACCGTGACCCGTAGAGGCCTAAACCGCGGTACCGTGAACTGTAGAGGCCTAAACCGTGGTACCGTGAGCTGCAGAGGCCTAAACCGCGGTACCGTGACCCGTAGAGGCCTAAACCGCGGTACCGTGACCCGTAGAGGCCTAAACCGCTGTACCGTGACCCGCAGAGGCCTAAACCGCTGTACCGTGAACTGTAGAGGCCTAAACCGCTGTACCGTGACCCGCAGAGGCCTAAACCGCGGTACCGTGAACTGTAGAGGCCTAAACCGCGGTACCGTGAACTGTAGAGGCCTAAACCGCTGTACCGTGACCCGCAGAGGCCTAAACCGCTGTACCGTGAACTGCAGAGGCCTAAACCGCTATACCGTGAACTGTAGAGGCCTAAACCGCTGTACCGTGAACTGTAGAGGCCTAAACCGCTGTACCGTGACCCGCAGAGGCATAAACCGCTGTACCGTGAACTGTAGAGGCCTAAACCGCTGTACCGTGACCCGCAGAGGCCTAAACCGCTGTACCGTGAACTGTAGAGGCCTAAACCGCTGTACCGTGACCCGCAGAGGCCTAAACCGCGGTACCGTGAACTGTAGAGGCCTAAACCGCGGTACCGTGACCCGCAGAGGCCTAAACCGCTGTACCATGACCCGCAGAGGCCTAAACCGCTGTACCGTGAACTGTAGAGGCCTAAACCGCTGTACCGTGACCCGCAGAGGCCTAAACCGCGGTACCGTGAACTGTAGAGGCCTAAACCGCGGTACCGTGAACTGTAGAGGCCTAAACCGCTGTACCGTGACCCGCAGAGGCCTAAACCGCTGTACCGTGAACTGTAGAGGCCTAAACCGCTGTACCGTGAACTGTAGAGGCCTAAACCGCTGTACCGTGACCCGCAGAGGCCTAAACCGCTGTACCGTGAACTGTAGAGGCCTAAACCGCTGTACCGTGACCCGTAGAGGCCTAAACCGCTGTACCGTGACCTGTAGAGGCCTAAACCGCTGTACCGTGACCCGCAGAGGCCTAAACCGTGGTACCGTGAACTGTAGAGGCCTAAACCGCGGTACCGTGAGCTGCAGAGGCCTAAACCGCTGTACCGTGAGCTGCAGAGGCCTAAACCGCGGTACCGTGAACTGTAGAGGCCTAAACCGTGGTACCGTGAGCTGCAGAGGCCTAAACCGTGGTACCGTGACCCGTAGAGGCCTAAACCGCGGTACCGTGACCCGTAGAGGCCTAAACCGCGGTACCGTGACCCGTAGAGGCCTAAACCGCGGTACCGTGACCCGTAGAGGCCTAAACCGCTGTACCGTGACCCGCAGAGGCCTAAACCGCTGTACCGTGACCCGCAGAGGCCTATACCGCTGTACCGTGACCCGCAGAGGCATAAACCGCTGTACCGTGACTCATAGAGGCCTAAACCGCGGTGCCGTGAGCTGCAGAGACCGAAACCGCGGTACCGTGACCCATAGAGGCCTAAACCGCTGTACCGTGACCCGCAGAGGCCTAAACCGCGGTACCGTGAACTGTAGAGGCCTAAACCGCGGTACCGTGAGCCGCAGAGGCCTAAACCGCTGTACCGTGAACTGTAGAGGCCTAAACCGCGGTACCGTGAGCCGCAGAGGCCTAAACCGCGGTACCGTGAACTGTAGAGGCCTAAACCGTGGTACCGTGAGCTGCAGAGGCCTAAACCGTGGTACCGTGACCCGTAGAGGCCTAAACCGCGGTACCGTGACCCGTAGAGGCCTAAACCGCTGTACCGTGACCCGCAGAGGCCTAAACCGCTGTACCGTGACCCGCAGAGGCATAAACCGCTGTACCGTGACCCGCAGAGGCATAAACCGCTGTACCGTGACCCATAGAGGCCTAAACCGCGGTGCCGTGAGCTGCAGAGACCGAAACCGCGGTACCGTGACCCGTAGAGGCCTAAACCGCAGTACTGTGAGCTGCAGAGACCTAAACTGCGGTATTGTGACCCGTAGAGGCCTAAACCGCTGTACCGTGACCCGTAGAGGCCTAAACCGCGGTACCGTGACCCGTAGAGGCCTAAACCGCGGTACCGTGACCCGCAGAGGCCTAAACCTCTGTACCGTGACCCGTAGAGGCCTAAACCGCGGTACCGTGGCACGTAGAGGCCTAAACCGCGATACCGTGACCCGTAGAGGCCTAAACCGCGGTGCCGTGAGCTGCAGAGACCGAAACCGCGGTACCGTGACCCGTAGAGGCCTAAACCGCAGTACTGTGAGCTGCAGAGACCTAAACTGCGGTATTGTGACCCGTAGAGGCCTAAACCGCTGTACCGTGACCCGTAGAGGCCTAAACCGCGGTACCGTGACCCGTAGAGGCCTAAACCGCGGTACCGTGACCCGCAGAGGCCTAAACCTCTGTACCGTGACCCGTAGAGGCCTAAACCGCGGTACCGTGGCACGTAGAGGCCTAAACCGCTGTACCGTGGCACGTAGAGGCCTAAACCGCGGTACCGTGACCCGTAGAGGCCTAAACCGCTATACCGTGACCCGTAGAGGCCTAAACCGCGGTACCGTGACACGTAGAGACCTAAACCGTGGTGCCGCCAGCCGCCGTCTGACTTCCTGTTGCTCCTGTAGCAGTGTTATTATGGTATGGAAGACCTCTGAGCGAGGCCAACGGCGTTACGGCGTTTAGCTTCTCGTGAAGCGAGGGGTGAGGGGAGGGGGGACTCATGTCACCAGATCCTCCACACTGTCCCTTTAAGGAGACTCACCTGGTTTTACCTGGACAGGAGCTGAAACTGTCAGATTAATGCAGAACAGTAAAAAGTACTACATTTAACTCTGAGATGTACTGGAGTAGAAGTACTGTATAATGTAGCAGAGCATGTAAGTACTCAACTAATGTACAAATACCTTGAATTTGTACTTAAACTGGCTACATGAGGAAATGTACCCTGTTAATTGCAGAGTACTTTACTGTAACATATTTTTTTTTTAGTGTGGTATTAGTACTTAAATGTAACAGAGTATTTTTTTTACAGTATTAGTACCTTTATTGTAACAGTGTATTTCTACAGTGTCGTATTAGTACTTGTATTGTTACAGAGTATTTTCATAATGTGGTATTAGTACTTTTACTGTAACAGAGTATTTTTCCAGTGTGCTACTAGTACTCTACTTTGAGTACTAGTACTGCAGTAATATGAATACATCATAGCAGAGTTTCAGGCTCCTTTTATTAGAAGTTTTCTTGAAGTTTTGATTCAAACTTTCTGATTTTTGGAGCAAAACTCTTCATATTTTCTCATAAATTCATTTTAGTCTCTTCAGTATAAATATGACAGACACGTATATTAATAATACCGACAGAGTTGTGTCATCAAATAAAACTATAATAAACCAGAGAATGAACCAACATGTGCAGCAGTTCTCAGTTCTCCTCAGAGTCCAGGTCCTGGTGCGTCTCTGGAAGCAGCCAGACCGTCAGTTGAGACAGGAGCATTTACACTCGGATATCACCGGGTACTGGACCGGTATCCAGGCGCACTTCAGACCCCCCTTCCTCTGCAGGCAGCGCCATCGCAGGATCGTAAAGTTTGCGGACTTGGCAGGTTTGCAGAACATCCCTTCAGGGATCGAACAGGACCGCTTATTGTAGCAGCTGCCCACCTTCACGTAGCGCGGCCAGAACCGGCTGCCCAGGTCGTTCCAGGCGTAAACAAGCGGGCAGCCGGTGTGCGACCACAGCCACAGCTGCAGCCTCCTCCGCAGCTTCCTACTCGGCTTCTGCTTCTTGCCGTGCGGGACCTCGAACTCCATCGCCCGGATGTCTTTGGGCATCGCTCCGGAGAGCTTCTGCCGCAGGTCCGCCTCGCTCACGTCCTCGTTCCCCGCGTACTTGTCCTCCGGCGGGGACAGGGACATGGACAGCGGGTCGAAGTGGCTGCCCAGAGCGCTCCTGAGCTCCGTCTCGTTCAGGTCCTTCTCCCGAGGGTCCAGCACCGGATCCGGGTCCTCCTTTAGGTCCACTATGGGCAGAGTGTCGCTGGGAATGGGACGGAGCAGGTAGTAATGCTGGCACGTGCCCTCCTCTATCCTGAAGCCCAGAGAGAGCACGAGCACAAACACGGTCCAGAAGTAACCCGAGTTATCCATGTGAGCGGCTCCAGGTGACCCGGTCTCAGCGTTCACCCGTTCTAATCCTCCGGGACAAACCGAGAGGCGCCCCGAGGTTTCCCGCGGCGCGTCTGAGGGAAGATATCCAAGTCCGAGCCGAGAGAAACCGCCACGCGCTCCAAAACTCCTCAGCAACTTTCAGACTGGGGGGATCAGCCCCGAGCTTCCCCAGTCTGCAGGACCCGGTAAGACGGCGAGGTGCCCCGCAGGTCGCTTCCCTCAGTCCGCATGTTTGCGTGTTGGCGCATCGGCTGGTTCTGGTCCTCCTCCTCTGGTCCTCCTCCTCTGGTCCTGGTCCTCCTCCTCTGGTCCTCCTCCTCTGGTCCTCCTCCTCTGGTCCTGGTCCTCCTCCTCTGGTTCCCCTCTGGTCCTCCTCCTCTGGTCCTCCTCCTCTGGTTCCCCTCTGGTCCTCCTCCTCTGGTCCTCCTCCTCTGGTTCCCCTCTGGTCCTCCTCCTCTGGTCCTCCTCCTCTGGTTCTCCTCTGGTCCTCCTGCAGCCGGACTGAAGGCGTCTCTATCCAGCAGACTGGTGATGTAAGGCCGCTCCCTCCCACTCACAGTTTACACACAAGCATGCACACATTATCTATTAATGAGGATGATTACAGGTAGTAGTACTAGCATATCAGTACTAGAAGCATTCAGATCAATAAAATATTTTATTGCCAGTTAAACTAAAAACAAGATTTAATCTTAAACAATGCTGATAATTTATACAAAATTGTGTCTATAAAAGCTGTCGGGTAAATTCAGAAGAATAAAAACTACAGTAGTTGCCTCTGGAATGTAGTGCAGTATATGTGTAAAGTAACGTATACTGAAAATACTGCAGTCCAGTGAAAGTAAAATCAGAATGTACTGAAGTATTTAGTTACTGTGTCTGACTATCAGCAGGGTGTTGATTCAGTGGATGCAGTGACAGCTGTGGTTGCCATGGTGCATGTCACAGTGGTGCGATGCAGTGGTAGTCGTGGTTGCGGTGGTAGTTGAGGTTGCGGTGGTAGTTGTGGTTGCGGTAGTGTATCGGTTGCAGTGGTAGTTGTGGTTGCGGTAGTGTATCGGTTGCGGTGGTAGTTGTGGTTGCGGTAGTGTATCGGTTGCAGTGGTAGTTGTGGTTGCGGTAGTGTATCGGTTGCGGTGGTAGTTGAGGTTGCGGTAGTGTATCGGTTGCAGTGGTAGTTGTGGTTGCGGTAGTGTATCGGTTGCAGTGGTAGTTGTGGTTGCGGTAGTGTATCGGTTGCAGTGGTAGTTATGGTTGCGGTAGTAGTTGTAGTTGTAGTGGTAGTTGTGGTTGCAGTGGTGGTGGTCGTGTTGGTCGTGGTTGCGGTGGTAGTCATGGTTGCGGTGGTCGTGGTTGCAGTGGTAGTCGTGGTTGAGGGGGTGGTTGTGGTTGCTGTGGTTATGGTCGCAGTGGTGGTGGTTGTGGTTGCGGTGGTGGTCTTAGTTGCGGTGGTAGTGGTGGTCGTGGTTGCAGTGGTGGTGGTTGTGGTGGCAGTTGTGGTTGCAGTGGTAGTCGTGGTTGCAGTGGTCGTGGTTGTGGTGGTGTTAGTGGTTACGGTGGTGGTGGTTGCGGTGGTGGTCTTGGTTGCAGTGGTGGTCGTGGTTGCAGTGGTTACGGTGGTGGTGGTTGTGGTGGTTGCAGTGGTAGTCGTGGTTGCAGTGGTGGTCGTGGTTGCAGTGGTCGTGGTTGTGGTGGTGTTAGTGGTTACGGTGGTGGTTGTGGTGGTTGCAGTGGTGGTCGTGGTTGCAGTGGTGGTCGTGGTTGCAGTGGTCGTGGTTGTGGTGGTGTTAGTGGTTACGGTGGTGGTGGTTGTGGTGGTGGTCGTGGTTGCGGTGGTGGTTGTGGTGGTTGCGGTGGTGGTCGTGGTTGCAGTGGTGATGGTGGTGGTTGCGGCTGTGGTTGTGGTGGTGGTTGCGGTGGTGGTGTTGGTTGCGGTGGTTGCAGTGGTGGTGGTTGTGGTGGTGGTTGTGGTGGTGGTCGTGGTTGCGGTGGTGGTCGTGGTTGCGGTGGTGGTCGTGGTGGTGGTTGTGGTTGCGGTGGTGGTCGTGGTGGTTGCAGTGGTGGTGGTGGTGGTCGTGGTGGTGGTTGCAGTGGTGGTGGTGGTGGTCGTGGTGGTGGTCGTGGTGGTTGCAGTGGTGGTGGTGGTGGTGGTGGTGGTGGTCGTGGTGGTTGCAGTGGTGGTTGCAGTGGTGGTCGTGGTGGTTGCAGTGGTGGTGGTGGTGGTGGTGGTGGTGGTCGTGGTGGTTGCAGTGGTGGTGGTGGTGGTGGTTGCGGTGGTGGTCGTGGTTGCGGTGGTGGTCGTGGTGGTGGTCGTGGTTGCGGTGGTGGTCGTGGTGGTTGCAGTGGTAGTGGTGGTGGTTGCGGTGGTGGTCGTGGTTGCGGTGGTGGTGGTTGTGGTGGTGGTCGTGGTTGCGGTGGTGGTCGTGGTGGTTGCAGTGGTGGTGGTGGTGGTCGTGGTGGTGGTCGTGGTTGCGGTGGTGGTCGTGGTGGTGGTCGTGGTTGCGGTGGTGGTCGTGGTTGTGGTTGCGTGTGCTGCAGTGATGGTGTGAATGGGGTCCAGCGGAGCCTCTCAGCAGACAGACTAACTGCAGCTTTCTGTTTCCTCTCAGCGTCTCCAGACTGAAGCTTCGCCCATCAAACGGCTGTTTTATGTCCTTCTGCCCGGCCGAGACGATAAAACCGATCCGTTCAGGATTTCATCTGGAAGAGAAGGCGGCAACCTAAAACATTATATACCGTTAATCTGAAACTTTATTCACACTCAAAATGTCGAAAATCTGCTTCAGAGAATAAATGAGATGTGTCAGAATAAATAAATCAGCCTGAAGCTTAAATCAGGCTACGTTTTCACTGTAGTCTGGTTTATTTCCACATGCTCCTCAACCAACTGAACATTTCATTAAATAGGATTAACTGGCTTTTCTCTGAGAAATATATCTTTCAAGGATAAACACGAGCCTTGTCTAACTATAAAGAGTCAAAGAAAAGTGTTTTTATAGTAAAATGTTAATTGCAGCAGCCAATAAAAGACGCGTGGAAGCAGATAAAGACAGTGAAACTGAGGCAGCAGCTGGACTCCTGCAGCAGACGTTGGTATGTTTGCTCATGTTGTAAAGGTTGAATTATGAGGCCGATAAAAAACAACTCTTGTCTAAGACACTAACGCAGAAGAGGCCGGGCGGAGATAAAGGGCCGACTGTGCTGGCCCGGACCGCACTGAGACCAGGATTAACAGGCCCTGAATGTGGGGAACTGGCTCCTGGTGGGTTAATGTGTCCACGCGGAGCCGTAACGCTGCAGTAAGCAGGGCGACCCGAGACCAGCGGCAGCTTTCTTTCCTCTGTGAAAGGCAATTAGTGACAGGAAAAGTTGAGCTTTATAAACTCACTTCACAGGCCGGAGACTGTGGAGGTTTAACTGGTTCAGTCCATCAGCTGACACCAGTCCCTGGACAACAAACCGCTGATTCATTATGTTGTTGTTGTTGTGTGTGTGTGTGTGTGTGTGTGTATATATATCCTACTTCATGTAGCCTCTATTACCGTATTGTGTCTCTATGTGTTTTAAAGCTGCAGTAGGCAGAATGTTTTAATAACCTTTCAGCATGTTGTGATTCAAGTGCTCAGAGGGAAAACTAGACCTCTGCTCCTCCTCACGACTGTTTTCAGGATTTAAAACTTCGAGTCTGTGATGGGAGACTTTGACCAATCACAGGTCATTTCAGAGAGAGAGAGTGTTCCTATTGGCTGTGCTCCCGCTGGTGGGCGGTGCTTGGTGTTTCCTCAGGTGATCTCAACATGGCTGCCTGGTCACTAACTTTTACTTTAACTAATTTTACATCTAAATAGTAACTATAAGATGAGTGTACTATCTGTAAAGGTGATATTGACCCACAGAAATACCAACTATTGATCTTAATATTATTGGTGTTTTATTTGAAGACAAAAAACTTGGACCTAATGATTGATGTCTTACTAATTTTAACCAAATTCTTTATTCATAAGGCAAATTATTAAAGAGCCCATGTTTATGTGCTGCTATAATGAAACTCCGATCTCTTTATCCAAACTCAAGGCCCGCAGGCCCAATTAGGCCCGCCACCTCATGTTATGTGGCCCGTGAGGGTTTACAAAGAATATATGATGATTATCATACAAGTCTATGCTGCTTTACAGAAGTAAGGTGTCCTTAAACTACATATCCCACAATGCATCTCCATGATGTTACATAAAGCGTCTCAGTATCAACGGTTTCCAGCAGCGGCGCTCTAGCCGAGCGATGGAGTCGTAAAATAATCTGAACAGAACCAAAATGTCCAAGAAAAGCAGAGTTGGAGCAGAGGGAAGGACAGAAAGAGGATCCATGTTAGTGGTTGATGGAGACCAGCCGGTATGTCTTCTTTACTACGAGGCAGTAAAACACTGTCACACCACTGTCATCTACCACATGATCTCAGCTGATCAGCTATTGATCAGTTTATACGCCACAGACTGAACGTTAGATCAGAGCTCATTGATCTGTTGGACTAGAGATCTGCCCCTCTCAACTCCCACCACAAAGTTAAACTAAGCTAATGGAATAAACTGGGTTTGATGATATTTGTGAGTGTCAATTGAGAATTATTTTGATCTCTGATGATGAAATAATAATCCAATGCAGAGGCAATTTTGTATTATGACCAAGAGTAGATCTATTTATATAGTCTTACAGTTACAGCCGGTTCTTTGAGGGGAACCACGATGCTGCTGTGGCCGGGGGGAGACTTTCTGTTTGACCCTAATGGTTTCACATTATCCCTCTTTTAGACTTTGTTCATTAAATATTGATTTAATTATTTTTGTTATGTTCAAAGAACATGTGAGGATAGAATATTGATCAATATCTGATCAGAGTTCATTAGTGATTGACAGCTGATCAGAGACTCCAGATTATTAGAGCTATGATTGGTTGAGGACACAGAGGCGTGTGGTTTATTTACTGTCAGAATATAGTGATGTTTTATAAAAATAATGTCTAAATCATATTTGGTCCGTTTCTACCTGCTGCAGCTTTAACGAGTCCTGTAGATTTCTGAAAATCTACAATCAATATTTTCTGTTTTCTGTACCGACGAGCGTCACGTTATTTCAGAGGAGAGACTCCGACTGAGTGCACGAGCTTTTATTAGTCGTCTCCTCCTTCTCCTTTACCTCCTCCTCTTCCTCTAATTCTCCCCCTCTTCCCCTCATCTTCCCCTCTTCTCTCCTCCTCCTCTTCTCCTCCTTCTACCCCTGTGTGACCCTCCTCCCTCCTGTCTACCGTTTGTTGGTAATCTTCGGTGTGACGGCCGCCGCCAAACAAACCGTCGTATCTCTGTTCAGAGGAAGTCAGATAAGACTTCCTGTCTCTTTGTAAACCTTTCATCCTTCACTTCCATATCAGGGTCTCGGAGGAGGACCCAGGGGGGCCGGAGGTCACGCTTGGATGGACCTGGAGGCCTGGAGGACTTTCGGGGTCTCCAGCAGCCTCTGTGGAGGAATGAGTTACATCCATGATATCCAGCCACATTTCTGACATTATATTCAGGTGGATTCAGGAGGACGTTCAGCTGACAAACCTGGAGCATCATGGAGCCACTGAGCCAAGATCAGACCACTGATACTGGACCAGTGATACCACTGATACTGGACCAGTGATACCGGACCACTGATACCACTGATACTGGACCAGTGATACCACTAATACTGGACCAGTGATACCACTGATACTGGACCAGTGATACCACTAATACTGGACCAGTGATACCACTGATACTGGACCAGTGATACTGGACCAGTGATACCACTGACTGACTGACTGACTGACTCACTGACTGACTGACTGACTGACTCACTGACTGACTCACTGACTGACTCACTGACTGACTGACTGACTCACTGACTGACTGACTGACTGACTCACTGACTGACTGACTCATTGACTGACTGACTGACTGACTGACTCACTGACTGACTCATTGACTGACTGACTCACTGACTGACTGACTCACTGACTGACTGACTCACTCACTGACTGACTCATTGACTGACTGACTGACTGACTGACTGACTGACTGACTCATTGACTGACTGACTGACTGACTGACTGACTCACTGACTGACTCACTG
Source organism: Pterois miles (assembly GCA_947000775.1). Taxonomy (NCBI): domain Eukaryota; kingdom Metazoa; phylum Chordata; class Actinopteri; order Perciformes; family Scorpaenidae; genus Pterois; species Pterois miles. The sequence goes on along the minus strand of CAMQGK010000299.1, from coordinate 21,398,541 downwards.
ACTGACTGACTCATTGACTGACTGACTCATTGACTGACTGACTGACTGACTGACTGACTCACTGACTGACTCACTGACTGACTCACTGACTGACTGACTCATTGACTGACTGACTGACTCACTGACTGACTGACTCATTGACTGACTGACTGACTCACTGACTGACTGACTCACTGACTCATTGACTGACTGACTCATTGACTGACTGACTGACTCACTGACTGACTCATTGACTGACTGACTGACTGACTCACTGACTGACTGACTCACTCACTGACTGACTCACTGACTGACTGACTCACTGACTGACTGACTCACTGACAGACTGACTCATTGACTGACTGACTGACTCACTGACTGACTGACTCATTGACTGACTGACTGATTGACTGACTGACTCACTGACTGACTCACTGACTGACTGACTGACTGACTCATTGACTGACTGACTGACTGACTGACTGACTGACTCACTGACTCACTGACTGACTCACTGACTCACTGACTGACTGACTCACTGACTGACTCACTGACTCATTGACTGACTGACTGACTGACTGACCTAAAATTAAAGAAACTGTGATCATGTGACGGTTAAGAGGCAACAGCAGCAGCCAGACTGTCTGCTTTCTTTGAGGTAAAAACATCAGCAATCACGTTAACTTATCAAGACGCTCGTAGCGCCATTAAGGTTTTCTACAGATTTCAGCTGCTTGAAACGCCGTGTTTCCACTGCAGTTACAGACGGACGGACGGATGGATGGACGGACGGACGGACGTCCATTCACATGGTTTGAATCACTCCGCTTTGATTTCCCAGCCGGTGATACGGCCCAGCGCTCTCTGACGGGACGCGTCCACTTCACCGCGTCCTCCCAAACGTAGCTTTAATCTTGGCAGCGAATCAGACGGCCTCCCAGCATGCAGCACACAGCGTTCGTGACCCGGCGAGAAGAAAAGCGCCGATCTGTTTGTTGTTTGTGTCATTCCTTTGATTCCTTTGATGGTCGAGACAAACTGCAGCAATTTGGACGCTTCATTAGGTGAGAAGGCTTCAAGGTCAACACACACACACACACACACACACACACACACACACAGGACCTTGGTCTCAAAGGTTCTTTATAGAACCAGAGATGGTTCTTCTGTGGTATCAAGAACCGTTTTTGTTCCATTTAGCATTTTATTTTTCCATGCGTGGGCCTATAGCAGAACTAGATACTGTTGGCTGACACTGTAGAGTCTGGATAAAAGGTACTATAACATCTATTTAAGGAAATGGTTCTTGAAAGAACCTTGGTCTGACAGGTTCTCTGTAGAATCAGACATGGTTGTTCTGTGTCAGTCTGAAGGCCCACTGATGGCTGCAGGTAGCAGCTGTGTCTCAGTGTATCCGGAGCGTAGTACGTAGTAGACGTAGTACGGTTGTAGGAGGGCGGTGGAGGCCGGCTGGAGGAGGCTGCTGCTGTAAGGAGTCTTTGTAGGGAGCTCCTCACGCCTCCTCCAGCGGCAGCTCTCCGGCTGAGCTCAGTGACTGGATTCTCCTTCAGCAGCGATCCTGCGGTTTGGACCGACGCTCCCGCCGGAGCGGTGGTGTGAGATTCCAGTCGGTTCACACCCTCCCACGCAGCGGCCGGTCAGGAGATTCCTTCAACGCTTCTGGTTGCCAGGAAGTGACACCAGAGACCTTTCTGACCACCGGCCAATGAAACGGCAGGAATCCCTCTGACCTCGAGTCTGCACACGGTGGAAGTACATTTACTCAAGAACTGTGTAAATTACAAAGTACTGAGGTACTTGTACCCTATAATCTGCATTCAGTGTCAGAGGTAAATACTTTAACACAGCCCAACGTTTATCTGACAGTATCAGATTATTAAAACTAAATATGATCATTTCATTAATAATGATTATTGTATGTTTAAATTCTTATACTTCTCCTTAGTAACAGAGTATTTCTTCACTGTAGTAATAGTATTATTACTACTTTTACTTGTAGTAAATGATCAGAATACTTCTTCCACCACCACTGAGTACAGGTGTAACATATATAAATATATGAACAGAGTAAAATAAACACAAAAGGTATAAAACAATAATTATATGATGATAAATAAATGATGAAATTATATTTCACTATTAATCCAGGATTATAGAAAAGTCCAGAACAGATTTCTGGATCCAAACTTCACCTCATGACCCCTCAGATTTATCCGGTGACCCTTTGAGGGGCTCGACCCCTTGGCTGAGAACCACTAGCTTGTGATAGTTGAGGTACATAATACTTCTGTACTTGTACTTGTAATGGAGTATCTTTACGTCGTTGCGTCAGTGGTTTTACTACAGTAGAGGATAAAGACAGCGATGTAACGGCTTCAGGTCCTTCAGGAAGGGCTGTCTGACAGCGAGGCGAACCGTGACAATGTTCCACACATGCTGAACACTTTAACTGGTACCCGTCGTTTAGGTGGATAAAATCCACGTTTCTCTGGCAGAGCTATTTGCTTGCTAGTAAAAGGTTGGACCCCCTTTACCTTCAGAACCGCCTCGGTTCTTGGTGTCTTACTTTCAGCCAGCTGGTGGAAACGTTCCTCAGAGGTTCTGGTCCACATTGACAGCATCACTCAGTAGCTCCACATCTCTGATGTGAATCTCCCGTTGCACCACATCCCAGAGCTGATCTGCTGGACTGAGATCTGGAGACTGTGGAGGCCGTTGGAGGACAGTGAACTCATCGTCATAGAAACCAGTCTGAGACGATCTGAGCTCTGTGACCTGGAGCATCATCCTGCTGGAAGCAGCCATCAGAAGATGGTCCACTGTGGTCATAAAGGGATGGACACGGTCAGCACCGATACTCAGCTAGGCTGCAGCATTTAAACCAGGCTCAGCTGGTACTAAGGGGGCCAAAGTGGGCCAAGAAAATACCCCCACACCATTAGACCAGCAGCAGCAGCCTGAACCGCTGATACCAGGCAGGATGGATCCAGGATGGATCAGGATGGATCCAGGCAGGATGGATCCAGGATGGATAGATCCAGGATGGATATAGTCTCAGTAGTCTCAGTTTCCTGTTCTCAGCTGACAGCAGTGGTACCGTGTGGTCTCCTGCTGCTGTAGCCCGTCTTCTTCAAGGTTCCAGTGTTCTGCATTCAGAGATGGTGTTGTGTGTTCAGAGATGGTGTTGTGTGTTCAGAGATGGTGTTCTGTGTTCAGAGATGGTGTTGTACGTTCAGAGATGGTGTTGTGCGTTCAGAGACGGTGTTGTGTGTTCAGAGATGGTGTTGTACGTTCAGAGATGGTGTTGTGCGTTCAGAGACGGTGTTGTGTGTTCAGAGATGGTGTTGTACGTTCAGAGATGGTGCTGTGTGTTCAGAGACGGTGTTGTGTGTTCAGAGATGGTGTTGTACGTTCAGAGATGGTGTTGTGCGTTCAGAGACGGTGTTGTGTGTTCAGAGATGGTGTTGTACGTTCAGAGATGGTGTTCTGTGTTCAGAGATGGTGTTGTACGTTCAGAGATGGTGTTGTACGTTCAGAGATGGTGTTGTACGTTCAGAGATGGTGTTGTACGTTCAGAGATGGTGTTCTGTGTTCAGAGATGGTGTTGTGCGTTCAGAGATGGTGTTGTGTGTTCAGAGATGGTGTTGTGTGTTCAGAGATGGTGTTGTGTGTTCAGAGATGGTGTTCTGTGTTCAGAGATGGTGTTGTGCGTTCAGAGACGGTGTTGTGCGTTCAGAGACGGTGTTGTGTGTTCAGAGATGGTGTTCTGTGTTCAGAGATGGTGTTGTGCGTTCAGAGACGGTGTTGTGCGTTCAGAGACGGTGTTGTGTGTTCAGAGATGGTGTTCTGTGTTCAGAGACGGTGTTGTGCGTTCAGAGACGGTGTTGTGTGTTCAGAGACGGTGTTGTGTGTTCAGAGATGGTGTTGTGCGTTCAGAGATGGTGTTGTGTGTTCAGAGATGGTGGTCTGTGTTCAGAGATGGTGTTGTGCGTTCAGAGATGGTGTTGTGTGTTCAGAGATGGTGTTGTGCGTTCAGAGATGGTGTTGTGTGTTCAGAGATGGTGGTCTGTGTTCAGAGATGGTGTTGTGCGTTCAGAGATGGTGTTCTGTGTTCAGAGATGGTGTTGTGTGTTCAGAGATGGTGTGAAACACTCAGACCAGCCCGTCTGGAACAGACAACCAGGCCTCGTTCAGGGTCTCTTAAATCCTCGTTCTTCCCCGTCCTGACGCTCCGGTTGACCTTCAGCAGTTTCTCCACCACGTCTACCTGACTAAAAGCACCAAGAGCCACCTGATTGGCTGATTAGCTGCTAACAAGCAACTGAACAGGTGTACCCACAGAAACAAATACAGAAATAAATAAGTTTGGGGAAATAAATCAGAAACTTAAAATACAAAAAGATGCATAATTAAATCCATAAAAAATACATGAAAAAAATGAATAAAAAATAAATGGATAAATAAATGAATAAATAAAAGTAAATGAGAAAATGAATAAATAAACAAATGAAAGAAAAATAAATGAAAAAAATAAAAATAAATAAAAAATGCATGAATAAACAATAAATGAAAACAAATAGACGAATGAATAAAAATACATGAAAAAATAAATGAAAGAATAAAAATACATAAATGCATGAATGAAAAATAAATGAATAAATGAAAAATTAAAACAAATGCATAATTAAATAAAAGGGAAAATGAAACAGAAAAGTAAATGTTAAGGGAAAGGAATTAATACAAAGATAAATGAAGATGCAGAAAACAGAAATATCAATGTCTGTCACATTTTCTCAATTAATTAATGACTACTTTTGTTTTTAATATTACTTTTGCTATTAAATTTGCTTTAATTACTAATTTTTCTATTGAGTCATTATTAATCTATTTTTGATTTTTTTCCTTCATACCTTTGGCTCTACAGTTTATTAGAGTCTTATTATAGGAGCTGAGGTTACACTTCCAAATCATAAAAACTCACTGAAAATAAGGGTTAAAGGAAATACTAGTACTACAGCACAGACAGTAGAAGTAGTAGAAGACCAGTGGTACTCAGAGTCACCCCATCCTCAGCGGTGACAGGAGCTCTGATTGGTGGAGCTTGGCTCACATACCCAGAATGCCTGAGGTACGGCAGCGAGGACGAAGACGAGGTGAAACCTGACTGTCGGACACGCCGGTTGTCTCTGAGTCCTCTCAGGCTGCCGTCTTATCGAACATACTACGCTGTATGTGAGCGGAGCAACGTCCGTCCGTCCTCACGTCTCACCGAGGACAAACTCAGACAGGCTGACTGCACCACATCCAACATGAGACAACGTTTATTTCACTTCAAATACATCCACTCGTGACTTCAGGCCGCAAAAAGCCAAAATGCATGAAAACACGGAGCCTTATTCTTTTTTAATGCAGTCCATAAAAAAACAACAAATGAAAAGATATCGTCCTTTTGCTGAAATAAATAAAGGTGACAAGTGGCATCGACTGGATTCAGAAAGATGCAAAAATATACAGATACAGTTTGTCTTTGTGATAAAATAAATATGAGCTCATGAGAGAGAGTCACATTACGGGCTGAAGATCGGAGCCCTCGCAGTTTAACAGTTTCTGAGTCGTGTGTGTTTGGAGACACCTGAAGCTTCAGGTAGGGTTCAGCATTTCAGAATAAAAGCCTCAAAGAAAAGAGCTGTCCTGAGGACCAGCGTTCAGACCGCAGCCTCCGATCCGAACGTCAACACAGATAAACGTTTGAATTCTGACCAATCAGACTGTGACTGGATGCTGTGAAAGTCTGGGATATTAAAACATCCCTGGTTATTAACGGAGACCGCCCATTACTCTGAAACCCCAGTAATCCAGAAAATGTCCCACTGGACAAACGGCCTCCCTGCACCAGAAGCACGCGGCTAATTATCAGGCAGGACGACCATCGAACCGTCACCATTTCCTGCCACGGCAGTTTGTGAAAGTCACAACATTAAACATTTAACACAACACTGACTTCCTGTTCCTGACATGACGATCAGCTCTACTTTCACCAGCGCAGCTTTTCCTGCTTTTTCCTGTGAATGTCCAGCAACACGTGATGCATGAGTTCACCTCTTTTCTACATCAGACAGGGAAAATATCATTTATTTACGAAAAACTTGAATAATCTCTGGTATTAAACTGGTAAATTTGCAATAAACAAAATAACCAACGCTTGTGAGAAAAAAGCTCGCATATTGTTTAATATTAAAGTGGTAAATTTATGAGAAATCAACTTAAATAAGCTCTGATATTAAAGTGTCTGTTTTGATCTGGTCTCCCTATGAGACAAAACAAATTAAAAATTAATGTAGAAATGTCATGAAAATATTTCTGTTGTCTGACAACCACCAGAGTCAGGCCTTCGCTGAGGTCCTGGACTACATGTGGACCAGGAAGGTCCTGGACTACATGTGGACCAGGAAGGTCCTGGACTACATGTGGACCAGGAAGGTCCTGGACTACATGTGGACCAGGTGCTTTTGTTTGGAAGAGTGTATTTTCAGACCGATGGGCGTTTTCTTTTAAGATAAGATAAGATAAGATGAACCTTTATTAAGGGAAATTCTGGAAATTTTACAACACAAGTTTCGTTTTGATAGTTTAATAAATTGTGACGACGTCAGTAAAGATATGTCAGACTGTAGTTTACACGTCATAGTGATTTAATGCTTTCTGGGGGACACGTGAAGATGGATATCTGTTTGTTCAGACGAGAGGTTAGCTTAGCTTAGCATAAAGACTGGAAGCAGGGGGAAACAGCTAGCATGACTCTGTGCAGAGTTCCTCCCCTAAAACCACATTTTAATGAGACATAACACAATAATTAGCAGGGTATTTTACAGTTTGCACAGACCTGCTTTCACTCTTTATGCTAAGCTAAGCTAATCGTTACCTAGCTTCACACTCAATGTATAGAAAACATTTTGATAATCTTTTAACTCTCATTAAAAAGTAAGTAAATGTTTTATATCCAACTGTAAGTTCACATGAGGAGGCACCTGCAGTACAATGAAGGATTACTGCAGTCCAGATGTAGTACTAGTAGAAGTACTACTGGTTGTAAAGCTGGGCTCCTTTACTGTATCTGTGCTACACATTCAAACAAACACAACCTGTAAATGAATACTTCATTAGTGTTTATCATCAACACTTTTTACAGTCATTAATGATAGAAGCTGCCACAGTTAATGCCCAACTGCATCAAATATATTCAATTAGCTTGTATTCCATAATTGCTGTGCAAACATTAAAAACATATTTTTAAAAGACCGTGCATACATTTGAAGAGTTTTATGTCGTTTCTCCAGAAGAAGCTGCAGCATCAAACACCAGCAGCCTCTGAGGAAACGCCACAGTAACTGGACCAGAAAGCAACAACACAAACAGCCACACCAGGATCTGACCCCCCACCGTGACCCGGAGTCCTGAGAGGCCAGTGAGACCAAACAGCCGGGATCCTGATCCAAAAGCCTTTCCTCTACGACTGAAGAGCGGCTCAATAACGGTCCTTCATTTTCTAAAGGCGTTTTGGCCGCTGATATTTGTGTTTGTCAAACATTCATGTTTCCTTCCAGATCAGTCTTAATGAACATATATATTACGACCTCATAGTGGTAAAAAAAGCATGAACTCTGGGAAAATGTCTGATAAAAAGCTTGAGCATTTTCTGAGATTAAAGTGGAAAATTCCTTCGAAAAAAAAAATTTAAAAAACTTGAATATTAATTGACATTAAAATGACAAAATTACAAGAAAAAAAACCTAAATTTTATTAGAACAAAAAGCTTAAATATTCTCTGATGGTAAAGTAGTAAATTTACAAGAAATAAAATTATGAGAAAAACTTGAAATATTCTCTCTCTATATATACTGTTTATCTTTGGGGTAGTGGTACACTTCAGCCTCTTGAGGCTGAAAGGAGTACTACAACAGCAACAAATAAAAGATCTTTAAAAAATCTGTTTTTTTATATATATATAAGTAGTAATCACCTGTTTTCAAAGATGAAAAAATCACTGAAATATTACCATGAAAAATCTGTTGTTCTATGTCACAGGATGGAAAACAGTTGAGATCAGACTGATAAAATCAGCAGCATTAGATTTGTTCTCACTAGACTCTCAGAGCCTCCGTATGAAACCCCCGACCCTGACCCTAAAACCCTGACCCTAAACCCCCGAACCTGACCCCCAACTCTGACCCTAAACCCCCACCCCTGACCCTAAACCCCCGACCCTGACCCCCAACCCTGACCCTAAACCCCTGACCCTAAACCCCCGACCCTGACCCTAAACCCCCACCCCTGACCCTAAACCCCTGACCCTAAACCCCCGACCCTGACCCCCAACCCTGACCCTAAACCCCCGACCCTGACCCCCAACCCTGACCCTAAACCCCCACCCCTGACCCTAAACCCCTGACCCTAAACCCCCAACCCTGACCCTAAACCCCCACCCCTGACCCTAAACCCCTGACCCTAAACCCCCGACCCTGACCCTAAACCCCCACCCCT
>CAMQGK010000299.1:21370000-21385000 GCA_947000775.1 Pterois miles | reverse complement strand
TCATTTTGTATTTCTCCAGTGAAGGACTTTGTGTGAATAAACTTTATTATTGTTATTATTATTTCTCAGGACTGAGATTCTGAGCAGATTCTGGTGAAGGAAGGCCACATCTGACCATGTTGTTCTGCTGTCGTCAATATAAACGGAGGAACTGGTGATTGATGTTGGACGATTAAATGAGTAAAACGAGTCCTGAGTGAGATGAACATGTGTGTTTGCTTTGAAGAGAATGAAGCGTGACGTGAGGTTAAACAGCAATTAGCTGACAAAAAGCAGGACACACACACACACACACACACACACACACACACACACAACACACACACACACACACACACACACACACACACACACAAAAACTAACAAACACACACAAACACACACACACACACACACACACAAACACACAAACACACACACACACAAACACACACACACACACACACACACACACACACACACACACACACACACACACACACACACACACACACACACACACACACACACACAGAGCGGCGATGACTTGGCTGGAAAGAATGCAGAGGCTTCGCCGGCGGAGTGAGAGAGAAAAACGTGGAGGAGATTCCTGGTCGTCCCACAGAGACGCTGAACGTCTCAGAACAACAAACACCAACACATTAACATTACAGCTGTCAATCAATTTAACCCTTTAATCACCAGTTAATCTCATTTCTATCAGCTCATAATGAGCCTTAAAGGAGATCAGTTCAGTATTTACTCCTCTGATCAACATGTTAGTGGACTAATATGCTGCTTTATGTAAATGTATGTATATATTTATTATTGTAAATCAATAACAGCACTAATCAATACCAGATATTGTCCAGAAACCCTCCCAGGTTCTGACTTTAGCATCAACAATCTGCTCCAATCAGAATGTGGTATTTTGGAGGATTACTGATCATTTTTATCAATTCTCCAGTGCTAAAAATGATTCAATTAAGCACAAAAGAAAATTACTGCAACAACTTATGAGACATAATAGAGTTTGAAGATGGACACCATATACTTCTATCACAGTGTTATAAACACTATTAATTTTAATAATTGATATGTATTTCTGATTTATAACTAGAACAACTGGACCCTCAGAGCTGAGCAGCATCTCAGATTAATCTCCAGGTTCCAGCTTTCAGATGATGTTCACCACTAATATGAGACTGTTGACCTGCTACCTCCCCCTGAAGACCCCCAGGACCCCCTAAAGACCCCCAGGACCCCCTAAAGACCCCCTAAAGACCCCCTAAAGACCCCCAGGACCCCCTGAAGACCCCCAGGACCCCTGAAGACCCCCAGGAACCCCTTAAGACCCCCAGGACCCCCTAAAGACCCCCTGGACCCCCTAAAGACCCCAGGACCCCCTGAAGAAGACTTAAATTGGTCTGTAGTGGGTCTCAGAGGGTTAACGTCAGACATCCAGGGTGAAGACATTGAGTGTGGACATTTGAGTTTTAGACAGTGAAAGTGAGAACGTGTTTTTTAGCGTAATGATGTTTTGAGAAGAAAAACTCAAGAAGCAGAAAATCATGTTTCAAATAAAGGTATATGTTTATAAATGAGGACATGTAAAGACGTGGTTTCAGGTCAACATCAGGGTTCAGGGCTAGTAAGCCTATTATGACAATGAGGGTCCTCACAAGTATAGAAATCCAAACACATACACACCTCCACATGCTCTGATTGGTCCTATTTTTCCCGACGTTCCCTCTCTCTCCCAGTAATTTGTGGTCTGGGGTCTACTTTTTTCCGAAAAATTGCAGACGGAGAGCGAGACAGATGGTCTCACACACTCACACACACACACACACACACACAGGACAGCGTTGTGGTTTGGTGGTCGGTCTCCATTGATGGCGGCGGTGAGCTCGTCACAGAGAAACCTCCAGACGGATTTACTTTCATACTTGTGACAGAGCGGCGAGCGGCGAGCGGCGAACGGCGAGCGGCGAGCGGCGAGCGGCGAGCGGCGAACGGCGAACGGCGAGCGGCGAGCAGTCACTTCTGGACTTCTTCTAGAAAAACAAGCAGTTTAACAGCTGATCCTCCCATCAGTTACACTGCACTCATCAATAAACCTCTCTTATTGGATTACACTCTCATTGTTTTCATGCCACCTTGATTACTGAATGTTATTTTTCTTGGATATGAAATGAAATGATACTGAAAATGAGATTTATTCAACTCTGGTCTCTGATCAGCGTCGACTTTTACACCAGAGGAACATTTTCAGACTCTGACTGAAGGTCAGTGACTTCTTGACAGGTCTGCACGATTTTGGCAAACGTGATGATTCATGATCTTATTTCACTTTCACATTTCAACAAACAGAGTTCTGATTTTACGTCCATGTAATGTTACATTCCTGCTAACGTATAAATCTTTTCATCAGAGTAAACGGGTCTGGATTCACAGTTCATCTCCTAGAGGCAAAATATCAATAAAACAGCAGCAAACAAACTTTTTACCCAAATTAAACCAACAGGCTGTGCTCCATTCCTGCTAATTAACAAATCTTTTTGCATCAGATTAAGACTTCAAACAAGGTTCTTCTTCACCTGAATTCGGTGCATTTTATCTGCTATCTATCTGAAATACACTCTATCTTGTATTACTCTTCTACAGCCACAGTATTCAGGGAAGTGTACAGGTTGCTGCTGTGAAGGGTAAATGCACAGCAGCTTGACAGCTCCTCAAATCTGAAGCCAAAACATCTGGATCGCTGTCTGGCAGCTGGCTGTTGTTTTTTTTCTATGAGCACACAGATTTAAATGTCAATATCACAGTCTATCGTCTTCATTTAAATTGTGAGACGGCAACTTTATAATCATGATTAGAAAGTGATTATTGTGTAGCTCTACTTCATGGATCTGAAACCAGACTGAATAACACTGATCCAGTTCAGCTGCAGCACCTGAACACTGTGAAATCACCTTTACGGATTTGTTTCCCACAACTATTATATCATCACGTTAGCATGACATGTTTCATGAACTAGCTGCCAAACCTCTTCCACTTTCTCCAGCTGATGATGAAGCAGCAACCAGACCAACAGCCTGAAGTCCTGAGATCTGGTTATTGATATGAAATCACAGCTCATACCTCAGTAGTGATCCAGTCAGTGTGATGGTTCTGGATGTGAATCCAGTTCACCACCAGGTGATGGTATGAACCCAGACAGGACGGAGTCTGGTTTTCTGACATATCTGGACTTCACCAACATGGACAGAGCAGCTACAGTGGTGATTTCCTCCATGTTGATGGAGGAAACGTTGTTGGTAACCATGGAGACAAGCTCCTCCTCCTCTCTGGAGCGTCTACTGAAGGTCTGACTTAGATTTGACTCTGACACTGAAGATTATCTTCCAGAACGTACTGTATCTTCTGTTAAAAACTCTTGAGATATCACAGCTGTTCTCTACAGGAAGATGACCATGCACTCTGACTGAAAGCTCTCCCCTGGCCAGCAGCTCCTTACATTTTCAAGAAAGGCATTTATTTTTGATAATTCAACCACATATTAAACATCTGAATGCTGAATTTCTCGCCTGAAAAACCTTGAAACTAAATCTGGTGACACACAGCTGTCAGGGGATTGGCGGGTATCTGCCACCCTAAGCATCCTGGGTAAAACAAGAGGACTTATGGACTTGAAACTGAAACAGTATTTGGGTCGTAAGTGTTGATGGAGGAAAACCTGTGCAGAGGATTCACCTGTATTTGTTTCTTACCTGGATGTAGTCCAGTATGAGCTGGTGCCTCTGTTTGGCTGTGGCCACCTCGCTGTCAGTGATGGCTTCTCGCAGTGCCTGCTGGGTAATGAGGGCGTCCAGGTCCAGGACAGAGGACAGGCGGCAGTACAGACTGATGAACTTCTCTTTGTAGGTGTAGAAGTGCACTAAAGATAGAGATAAATATGTTGAAGAGAAGGTGAGCTGGTCTGGTGATGGATGATAAAAAAACATCAATGAATCAATCTGAATATTAAAAACACCATTTACAACGTTCTGTAGGTGGAACAGCTTAGTCAGGAATCCCAGGTCTTAGTCAGTTTATGTTTCATGTTGCATGCTTGTCTGTTTCTCACTTCCTGTTTTATTTTGGCATGTTTAACCTCTCCTCTCATTTCAGATCACGTCACTTCCTTCCCTGCATGCTTCCCTCCACTTCGTTTGAGCACCTCCCTCTGACCTAGTTTCTGCACCACTCACCTGAGTCTCATCGTGATTCCTCCGCCCTGATTGTGTCCACCTGTGTAGTCAATCACTCCCTCGCTAGTATATAATGTGTCTTCCCCATTCCCTCTGTGCCAGACCGTCTTGTGCTCCCATGCCAAGAGTTCCAGCGTTCTTCCCTTGTGAGTTATTGACCACCCGTGTATTGAACCTCTGCCTGTTATCTGACTTAGCCCTCAGCCTAGCGTTTTGGATGTGTTTGCCTTACTGCCTGACTACTGTGTACCGAACCCTGGACTGTATTAAAGACGCTGATTTTTGCCTCAGACCTGATCTCTCTGTGTTTGCTTGGGAGTCTTCCATTACCTGTGTACAGATCCCTAACAAGCTTTTTGAGGATAATCGACAAAAATCTGGATATGATCAGTGATAATCTGGATGATAATCAGTGATAATCTGGAGGATAATCAGTGATAATCTGGACAATAATCAGTGATAATCTGGAGGATAATCAGTGATAATCTGGATGATAATCAGTGATAATGTGGACAATAATCAGTGATAATCTGGAGGATAATCAGTGATAATCTGGAGGATAATCAGTGATAATCTGGAGGATAATCAGTGATAATCTGGACGATAATCAGCGATAATCTGGACGGTAATCAGTGATAATCTGGATGATAATCAGTGAAAATCTGGACGATAATCAGTGATAATCTGGACGGTAATCAGTGAAAATCTGGACGGTAATCAGTGATAATCTGGAGGATAATCAGTGATAATCTGGAGGATAATCAGTGATAATCTGGACGATAATCAGTGAAAATCTGGACGGTAATCAGTGATAATCTGGAGGATAATCAGTGATAATCTGGACAATAATCGGTGATAATCTGGAGGATAATCAGTGATAATCTGGACAATAATAAGTGATAATCTGGAGGATAATCAGTGATAATCTGGAGGATAATCAGTGATAATCTGGACGGTAATCAGTGATAATCTGAAGGATAATCAGTGATAATCTGGAGGATAATCAGTGATAATCTGGAGGATAATCAGTGATAATCTGGACGATAATCAGTGATAATCTGGAGGATAATCAGTGATAATCTGGACAATAATCAGTGATAATCTGGACAATAATCAGTGATAATCTGGAGGATAATCAGTGATAATCTGGACGATAATCAGTGATAATCTGGAGGATAATCAGTGATAATCTGGAGGATAATCGGTGATAATCTGGAGGATAATCAGTGATAATCTGGACAATAATCAGTGATAATCTGGAGGATAATCAGTGATAATCTGGAGGATAATCAGTGATAATCTGGACGGTAATCAGTGATAATCTGGAGGATAATCAGTGATAATCTGGAGGATAATCAGTGATAATCTGGAGGATAATCAGTGATAATCTGGACAATAATCAGTGATAATCTGGAGGATAATCAGTGATAATCTGGACAATAATCAGTGATAATCTGGAGGATAATCAGTGATAATCTGGACAATAATCAGTGATAATCTGGAGGATAATCAGTGATAATCTGGAGGATAATCAGTGATAATCTGGAGGATAATCAGTGATAATCTGGACAATAATCAGTGATAATCTGGAGGATAATCAGTGATAATCTGGAGGATAATCAGTGATAATCTGGAGGATAATCAGTGATAATCTGGAGGATAATCAGTGATAATCTGGACGATAATCAGTGATAATCTGGAGGATAATCAGTGATAATCTGGAGGATAATCAGTGATAATCTGGGACTGTTTCTGGTGAAACACAGTGAAAAGTGACCTACGTCTGGTTCCATGTTCAGGAGTTTCTTCAGCGAGCAGCAGCTGGTGAGGAGGTCAGTGTTCATACAAAGAGAAATATTGTGCAATGTGTATGGGTGTTATTGTGTGTGTAGATGCGTGGCGATGTGTGTTGATGTGTGTTGATGTGTGTTGCTGTGTGTGTTTACGTGTGTTGCTGTGTGTGTTGCTGTGTGTGTTGCTGTGTGTTGATGTGTGTGTTGCTGTGTGTTGCTGTGTGTGTTGCTGTGTGTTGATGTGTGTGTTGCTGTGTGTTGATGTGTGTGTTGCTGTGTGTTGCTGTGTGTGTTGATGTGTGTTGATGTGTGTTGATGTGTGTGTTGCTTTGTGTGTTGATGTGTGTGTTGCTGTGTGTTGATGTGTGTTGATGTGTGTTGATGTGTGTGTTGCTGTGTGTTGATGTGTGTTGCTGTGTGTGTTGATGTGTGTGTTGCTGTGTGTTGCTGTGTGTTGCTGTGTGTTGATGTGTGTGTTGATGTGTGTTGCTGTGTGTTGATGTGTGTGTTGCTGTGTGTTGATGTGTGTGTTGCTGTGTGTTGCTGTGTGTGTTGCTGTGTGTTGATGTGTGTGTTGATGTGTGTTGATGTGTGTGTTGCTGTGTATTGATGTGTGTGTTGCTGTGTGTTGATGTGTGTTGATGTGTGTGTTGATGTGTGTTGCTGTGTGTGTTGCTGTGTGTTGATGTGTGTTTCTGTGTGTTGATGTGTGTTGCTGTGTGTTGATGTGTGTTGATGTGTGTGTTGATGTGTGTGTTGATGTGTGTTGATGTGTGTGTTGATGTGTGTGTTGATGTGTGTGTTGATGTGTGTGTTGCTGTGTGTGTTGATGTGTGTTGCTGTGTGTTGATGTGTGTTGATGTGTGTTGCTGTGTGTTGATGTGTGTGTTGCTGTGTGCTGCTGTGTGTGTTGATGTGTGTTGATGTGTGTTGATGTGTGTTGATGTGTGTGTTGCTGTGTGTTGATGTGTGTGTTGCTGTGTGTGTTGCTGTGTGTTGATGTGTGTGTTGCTGTGTGCTGCTGTGTGTGTTGATGTGTGTGTTGCTGTGTGTTGCTGTGTGTTGATGTGTGTGTTGATGTGTGTTGATGTGTGTGTTGCTGTGTGTTGCTGTGTGTTGATGTGTGTTGATGTGTGTTGATGTGTGTTGCTGTGTGTTGCTGTGTGTTGATGTGTGTTGCTGTGTGTTGATGTGTGTGTTGCTGTGTGTGTTGATGTGTGTTGCTGTGTGTTCATGTGTGTTGATGTGTGTTGATGTGTGTTGCTGTGTGTTGCTGTGTGTTGATGTGTGTGTTGCTGTGTGTTGCTGTGTGTGTTGCTGTGTGTTGCTGTGTGTTGCTGTGTGTTGCTGTGTGTTGATGTGTGTGTTGCTGTGTGTTGCTGTGTGTGTTGCTGTGTGTTGATGTGTGTTGATGTGTGTTGCTGTGTGTTTATGTGTGTTTATGTGTGTGTTGCTGTGTGTGTTGCTGTGTGTTGCTGTGTGTTGCTGTGTGTTGATGTGTGTTGATGTGTGTTGCTGTGTGTGTTGATGTGTGTTGATGTGTGTTGCTGTGTGTTGATGTGTGTTGCTGTGTGTTGCTGTGTGTTGATGTGTGTGTTGATGTGTGTTGCTGTGTGTTGATGTGTGTTTTGCTGTGTGTTGATGTGTGTGTTGATGTGTGTTGATGTGTGTGTTGATGTGTGTGTTGATGTGTGTTGATGTGTGTTGCTGTGTGTTGATGTGTGTTGCTGTGTGTTGCTGTGTGTTGATGTGTGTGTTGATGTGTGTTGCTGTGTGTTGATGTGTGTTTTGCTGTGTGTTGATGTGTGTGTTGATGTGTGTTGCTGTGTGTGTTGCTGTGTGTTGATGTGTGTTGATGTGTGTTGATGTGCGTTGATGTGCGTTGCTGTGTGTTGATGTGTGTTGATGTGTGTTGATGTGTGTGTTGATGTGTGTGTTGATGTGTGTTGATGTGTGTGTTGATGTGTGTGTTGATGTGTGTTGCTGTGTGTGTTGATGTGTGTTGATGTGTGTTGCTGTGTGTTGATGTGTGTTGATGTGTGTGTTGCTGTGTGTGTTGCTGTGTGTTGATGTGTGTTGATGTGTGTGTTGCTGTGTGTGTTGATGTGTGTGTTGATGTGTGTTGCTGTGTGTTGCTGTGTGTTGATGTGTGTGTTGCTGTGTGTTGCTGTGTATTGCTGTGTGTTTATGTGTGTGTTGCTGTGTGTTGCTGTGTGTTGATGTGTGTTGATGTGTGTGTTGATGTGTGTTGATGTGTGTTGCTGTGTGTGTTGATGTGTGTTGGTGTGTGTTGCTGTGTGTTGATGTGTGTTGATGTGTGTTGCTGTGTGTGTTGATGTGTGTTGCTGTGTGTTGATGTGTGTTGCTGTGTGTTGCTGTGTGTTGATGTGTGTTGCTGTGTGTTGATGTGTGTTGATGTGTGTTGATGTGTGTTGCTGTGTGTGTTGATGTGTGTTGATGTGTGTTGCTGTGTGTTTATGTGTGTTGCTGTGTGTTGCTGTGTGTTGATGTGTGTTGATGTGTGTTGATGTGTGTTGATGTGTGTTGCTGTGTGTTGATGTGTGTTGCTGTGTGTTGCTGTGTGTTGCTGTGTGTTGATGTGTGTTGCTGTGTGTTGATGTGTGTTGATGTGTGTTGATGTGTGTTGCTGTGTGTTGATGTGTGTTGCTGTGTGTTGATGTGTGTTGCTGTGTGTTGATGTGTGTTGATGTGTGTTGCTGTGTGTTGATGTGTGTGTTGATGTGTGTTGATGTGTGTTGATGTGTGTTGCTGTGTGTGTTGCTGTGTGTTGCTGTGTGTTGATGTGTGTTGATGTGTGTTGCTGTGTGTTGATGTGTGTTGATGTGTGTTGATGTGTGTTGCTGTGTGTTGCTGTGTGTTGATGTGTGTTGATGTGTGTTGATGTGTGTGTTGATGTGTGTTGATGTGTGTTGATGTGTGTTGATGTGTGTTGCTGTGTGTGTTGCTGTGTGTTGATGTGTGTTGATGTGTGTTGCTGTGTGTTGCTGTGTGTGTGTTGCTGTGTGTGTTGATGTGTGTTGCTGTGTGTTGCTGTGTGTTGATGTGTGTTGCTGTGTGTTGATGTGTGTTGATGTGTGTTGCTGTGTGTTGATGTGTGTGTTGCTGTGTGTTGATGTGTGTTGATGTGTGTTGCTGTGTGTTGCTGTGTGTGTTGCTGTGTGTGTTGATGTGTGTTGCTGTGTGTTGATGTGTGTGTTGATGTGTGTTGATGTGTGTTGATGTGTGTTGCTGTGTGTTGATGTGTGTTGCTGTGTGTTGATGTGTGTGTTTCTGTGTGTTGATGTGTGTTGCTGTGTGTGTTGATGTGTGTTGATGTGTGTGTTGCTGTGTGTGTTGCTGTGTGTTGCTGTGTGTGTTGCTGTGTGTTGATGTGTGTTGCTGTGTGTTGATGTGTGTGTTTCTGTGTGTTGATGTGTGTTGCTGTGTGTGTTGATGTGTGTTGATGTGTGTGTTGCTGTGTGTGTTGCTGTGTGTTGCTGTGTGTTGCTGTGTGTTGATGTGTGTTGCTGTGTGTTGATGTGTGTTGATGTGTGTTGATGTGTGTGTTGATGTGTGTTGATGTGTGTGTTGCTGTGTGTTGCTGTGTGTTTCTGTGTGTTGCTGTGTGTTGCTGTGTGTGTTGATGTGTGTTGCTGTGTGTTGCTGTGTGTGTTGATGTGTGTTGCTGTGTGTGTGTGGGGGGTCAGCAGACAGGCCGTCCTGTTGGAGCCTCCAGACTGATTTAGTGCTTCTCCTGCAGACGGAGGTGTGTGAGTGTAACACAGCTCAGTCTGTTCAGCTCAGACATCACTGCTGCATTTATCTCCTTTATATCCTGCTGACTGGTTTAATCTGCAGCAGTGCATCATGGTCTATCAGGTCATCATAGCAGTAAACAGATGTCTGTAAAGTAAGTAGTTCCTAATTGAATGTGTGTGTGTGTGTGTGTGTGTGTGTGTGTGTTGTTACCGAGCTCGAACATCTGCAGCGGGAGGTGGAGGAACCCTGACAGGGGGGTGTAGGGGTTGGACTGTCCGGGGGCGGAGCAAACATCGTCGGCCGCCGGCAGCAGCAGCAGGAAGGAGACGCCATGACTGAGCTCCACCACCTCCTGGCTGTAGAGGCGGAAGTGACGGGCCTGGACGCACACACCACATACAAATACAAACCAGCGCAGATTTTTAACATGAATAACAAGAAGTTATTTAATCTATTTAGATACAGATTTTTAAATATTTATTTGTTAATATTTTAAAAATATTCTACATTTTATGCAAAGGCAACATCATGCAGAAATAACAAAAAAATAGAAAATAAATAAATGCAAAAATAAATTAATAAAAATAAATACATGAATAAATAAAAGGGAAAATTAAACAGAAGAGTAAACAAACTAGGGAATTAATACATCGACAAATAAAGAACCAAATCATATTTTATCAATTAATTAATGGCGAGATTATTTTTTATGTTCGTTTTATTCATTTATTTTTGGTTGTGGGAGGTTTCGTCTGCAGCAGCGTTAATGACCTGTAAACTGATGTGGTGATGGAGGTTCATGGTGTCAGTGTGAGTTTACCTGGTGCAGAGGTAGGTTCAGGTGCTTCAGCAGAGACTTGATTGACGTCTGCAGCTCGTAGTACAGTAAAGGGGCGTGGCTTTGTGCCCGGGACTCCGCCTCCTCCCTCTTGTCCCCTGTGGCCGACAGCGTCTGGATCCAGTCCCACTCCTCCCTGAATAACAGCACAGATCGGAAACAACCAGCCGATATCTGTCACTATCTGCCATGTGCCCCGAATTTCCCTCCGGGGAATAATAAAGGTTCATCTCATTAAAGTCTTTAGAGCACGAAGTTCTGTTTGATGTCGCTGAGTCAGCACAAAGTGAAAAGACTCGATTCTTTAAATACCTAAAAACAGGTCATGTGACCTGAAAACACAACACTCACTTCAGCTAACAGATTAAAGGCCGCTGATCAGACTGTTATCAGCCCATTAAATGGGTGTTATCATAGCCTCACAGATGTGGGTCAGTAGGGACCTGCTACACCGCCGCCATCTTGGTTTTTGCAATCTGGTTCACAGCTTTGCCTGTTTAGTCATTCTGGATCACCGAGTTTGTGTTCTGTGTTAAATGACTTGTCTGTGATCGCCTCACCTGAGTCATCACCTCCGTCATCTCCAACCACAAACCAAGAACCGCATCAAGAACCGGCTCATTCCAGCTGGGTCCGGACGGAACCACACACACACTTTTGTTTCTCACTTCACAATTTCAAACCTCTGCAGAGCTGCTCAGCACCCAGACATACCTGCGATGGAAGCCAATGAGCAGAAATCCTTCTATCTGCTGGTAGCTCACAGCCAATCAGATTGGATCCAGAGCACTCACAGAAATGTGATGTAACCTGGCAGATAAGCTGAATGTGTGCCGATCTGAGAGGTGAAAACAGCTGAACTGAAGTTATTTTACCAGTAATTTATGTGGCAGAACAGCTGAGAGGTGAACAACGCCAGATAAAACGTCAGTAAGGATTTTGGCCGTCGGCATCTTGGTTTGCTCTGAGAGCTGTGAGCGGGAACCAGAACAGTAAAGTTGTGGTTGGACAGTGAAACAACGAGCTGAAACTCTCTATGAAGCTCTGTAGAGCCAACAGGAACTGCTGATTCAGACTTCATCTCTCCGTCACGACTCTCTTTCTGCCCACTCAGACTCTTCTTCAGCCTTGAGCTGCTTCACGTATGATTCAGCCGGGACATTAAACTAAAACCGTCGGGGCTGAATGACTTTTATTGTGTCTGACCGGACATCGGGGTGTCCGTGCTGTCGTACCTGGAGACGTTGGCGTTGTCTCGTATGCGGGTGTGACAGAGCATGTTGGGGGTCCGCTGGGACACCAGGACTCTGATCTGGTCTACAGAGCTGCTGAGCTTCAGGTAGCCGAGGTAGAGTCCCGGGGCCAGGCGGTGGGTGCTGCGCCGCTGGTACGCCAGGATGTCCTGCAGCAGAGAGACGGAGTTTACAGGAAAACCAGTGTGGGACGCTCCAGGCCGTCAATACACCATCGACTGGGAAGACAAGCTGAATGATCATGAAGTAACTTCACTACAGGCTCTGTCTCATTTTAACTGGCTGTCAATGCTGGTCTGTGTTGGGAGGATAAACAGGAAGATCTCACCTCTGCTGACACATTCAGAAAACCCTGTTACGCCCCCTGGGAAACCCTGTTATCAGCACTACGGCTTGTTTTTCATTGCCTCTCCAAATAAACGGTTTATATTCAGAGATCAGAGTTAAAGGTCTGACATGTAACTTTTCCTATTAAAATGTGTACAAACGACTAAACCTATGTTATGTATTTAGCTGAGTTGTGTACTTATATTATCCTGAATGTTTCCAACAGGTTTGAAACCAGTAAAATCTGTCATTTTCTGGGGGGGGGGGACTTCCAGGGACTTTTACTTTGTAAAATCTCTTAATGAAACCAGTAAAATGTCTGATTTTCAGCATGTCTGTAGTCAGAGATGTCCTGAAGTCAAATCTATCAGGATCATTGTCAGGAATTATTGATTACAGTTTTTATGAGAGCGACGGCTGGCCGGACCGCACGTTACCGCCGTACGATGACGTTTCCCGTCCGTGACGGAGTTAGCGTGCAGCTTTAGCCGTGATGTCTAGCTCTGCTTTTCCAAAGTGTTTCCCTCCTTTACTGGATGTGTAGTGTTTACCAGGCTGGATTTAACATGGAGGGTGGAGGTCGGATCCACGCCCACCCTCCACCCTTTAATACTTTCTGAGGTTTGTTCTGGTTGACGGATACCGAACGGATATGACGTCACGTCACTCAGACTACCACAATAAAAGCGCTAACTTCCTTCTATTTCCACATAGACTCAGAGGAAGCAGATATATGGATTCTGGCAATAGTGCTATCATATCCTGTTTTATTATCCAGTTTTATACAACATTTTTACGACACACTTTTTAGATTTTGGTTGTTTTTAACTGTATATCTGATACAGATGAAGGATTTTCGTCGTTGGACGTCTGGATCTGAAGTTATCAGAGAAACAAGTTGAGCAGCAGCGTCAGAGAGCGTCAACAATGACAATAATAATAATAATGACAAAAATAACAATAACAATAATAATAACAACAATAATAATAATAACAATAATAATAATGACAAAAATAACAATGACAATAATCATAATAATAATAATAGACAATAACAACAATGATGATGATGATAATAATAATAATAATAAGAGACAATAACAACAATAATGATGATGATAATAATAATAATAATAATAGACAATAACAACAATGATGATGATGATAATAATAATAATAATAATAGACAATAACAACAATGATGATGATGATAATAATAATAATAATAATAGACAATAACAACAATAATGATGATGATAATAATAATAATAATAATAGACAATAACAACAATGATGATGATAATAATAATATGCTTTTAGGTGAGAGGAGTGAGTCACCTGTATGGTGATGATGAGGACGTCGAGGGCGTACGGCTCCTCCGGCGTGGACAGCGACTTCCTCTGGCTCTGCAGCTTGGTCACCTGCATCCACTTCCCGCTGAACAGCGAGTGCTGGCTCTCCATGTCGCGGATGGTCACCAGCAGCACGTTGCCGTGGCGATCCTTGATAGGCTCATAGTGGACCCGGCCCAGGTTGTGAGTCCCTAGGAGGTTCTGCGGGACGAGCCGGTAAATACTCACTTTTACACAGAATTGGAATTTTACACAGAATTGACCTCGTCAGGGATTGGTCCTGGTGAAAGATCTGGTAGAGTGATCTGTCTCCATGACGAGATCTGACAATTCTGACTGTCATGCAGAGTGAACTAGGCATAAAGTAGTGTTATTATGGTATGGACGGCCTCTGAGCGAGGTCAACGGCGTTACCACGGTGTTACACATGGCAGCTCACGTTACCACAGCAGTGAGAGGGGGGCTCTCGGCTGGCGTCCATTAACCACCACAGAGTTTATTACTAACACTGATTGAAACCTGCACGATGTCACTTTCAGGGCACTGTCATGTGTGGCGGGCGTCTGGGTGCTGACCTGCAGCTGGCCAGCGGCGGTGAGCATCTTGTGGCGAGCCTGCAGGGTGGAGGACGACGACATAGACACCGACATACTCTGTCTCAGCCACCGGACGTCCTCCCACATGCAGGACAGCTGCGGAGACACAGACAGACAGACAGACAGTCACAGCAGTGCCTCGTAAAGCTTTGATTAGTGTGGTGCTCGGCGGCGTCGTGATGCCTGAACTCAGTTACATCCTGCATGCTCCAACAGACGAGTCTCTGAGCAACACTGACAGGAAGTGACTGTGACAACACTCTCACCTCTCCATCACAGGTGAGAAGAGACACCCTCCAACCATCCACAGTCATTAACATGCTGCAGCTTGTTTATTGAACGGGTGGAAACACAGAGAGGACTTTGACTTGTGTCTACATTTACTTGTGTCACAGCAGCATCGTGGTTCCCCTCAGAGAACCGGCTGTAACTGTCAGACTATATTAATATATCTACTCTTGATCATATTACAAAATTGCCTCTGCATTAGTTTTAGTAATAATTTATTTAATAACTAGCTCTGACAGCTGAAGTCTAAGAAAAATAATTGCAAGCAGAAATATTGTACAATTTATTTAAAAAATGAGTTCAGTAACAAAAACACATGCTGGTGCATCAATATAGCTGCATGAATGTAGACATAAAAATACTGTATGTGGACACACACTCACATTTCTATGTGTTACTATAACATAAATCCATGAATTGATGAGATTCAGAAACCCTCATCATTACTCATCCATCAAAGATCAAAATCATCCTCTAGTGAATAATAAAGGTCTTTTTTTTTTACCATCACACCAATATTATCAAACCCAGTTCATTCCATTAGCTTAGTTTAACTTTGTG
>CAMQGK010000299.1:21270000-21365000 GCA_947000775.1 Pterois miles | reverse complement strand
AAAGATGGAGGGCGTCGCAGTTAGCTAGTTAGTCCCATAGGATAACCATAGCGGCCTACCATAGAGGCTAACCACAGGGGCTAACCATCGAGGTTAACCATAGTGGCTAACCATAGAGGCAAACCATAGAGGCTAACCACAGGGGCTAACCATAGAGGCTAACCATAGAGGCTAACCACAGGGGCTAACCATAGTGGCTAACCATAGAGGCTAACCACAGGGGCTAACCATAGTGGCTAACCATAGAGGCTAACCATAGAGGCAAACCATAGAGGCAAACCACAGGGGCTAACCATAGAGGCAAACCATAGAGGCAAACCATAGAGGCTAACCATAGAGGCAAACCATAGAGGCTAACCACAGGGGCTAACCATAGAGGCTAACCACAGGGGCTAACCAGAGCGGCCTACCATAGTGGCTAACCATAGAGGCTAACCATAGAGGCTAACAACAGGGGCTAACCATAGAGGCTAACCACAGGGGCTAACCACAGGGGCTAACCATCGAGGTTAACCATAGTGGCTAACCATAGGGGCTAACCATAGAGGCTAACCATGGGGGCTAACCATAGAGGCTAACCACAGGAGCTAACCATAGTGGCTAACCATAGAGGCTAACCACAGGGGCTAACCATAGAGGCTAACCATAGAGGCTAACCACAGGGGCTAACCACAGGAGCTAACCATAGTGGCTAACCATAGAGGCTAACCACAGGGGCTAACCACAGGAGCTAACCATAGAGGCTAACCACAGGAGCTAACCATAGTGGCTAACCATAGAGGCTAACCACAGGGGCTAACCACAGGAGCTAACCATAGAGGCTAACCACAGGGGCTAACCATAGAGGCTAACCATAGAGGCTAACCACAGGGGCTAACCATAGAGGCTAACCATAGAGGCTAACCACAGGGGCTAACCACAGGGGCTAACCATAGAGGCTAACCATAGAGGCTAAGCACAGGGGCTAACCACAGGAGCTAACCATAGTGGCTAACCATAGTGGCTAACCACAGGGGCTAACCACAGGAGCTAACCATAGTGGCTAACCATAGAGGCTAACCACAGGGGCTATCCACAGGAGCTAACCATAGAGGCTAACCACAGGAGCTAACCATAGTGGCTAACCATAGAGGCTAACCACAGGGGCTAACCACAGGAGCTAACCATAGAGGCTAACCACAGGGGCTAACCATAGAGGCTAACCACAGGAGCTAACCATAGTGGCTAACCATAGAGGCTAACCACAGGGGCTAACCACAGGAGCTAACCATAGAGGCTAACCACAGGAGCTAACCATAGAGGCTAACCACAGGGGCTAACCATAGAGGCTAACCACAGGGGCTAACCATAGAGGCTAAGATAAATCACCAAGCTGCGGTAGGGGGGTTATATTCTGAGAAACAAAAATCAAAAATTTTGAAAAAAATATATTGTCTGAGATTTTAAAGTCATAAATTTGCAAGACAAAACTCTTGTTATAAAACTGTAAATATTTGAGAAGAAAATATTTATTCTCTGAGACTGAAGTGGCAAATTCACAAGAAAAAACTCACAAATTTATGGAAAAATAACTTGAATATTCTTTGAGCTTGTAAAGATTATAAAAACACGAGTAATTTGAGTCGATGCTGATAAAGTATTGATTAACGGGGCTTTAATGTTTAATAATATTAATTTAAATATTGAACATTCATATTCCCGGAGATTGAAGTCCTGAAATTAAGATAAAAACATCCTCTGAGAAAAAAGTTGTACATTTCTGAAAATAATTGTATTGAAGTCAATTTTGAATTTATGAGAAAAAAAAGTCTGAAAAAAATCTGAAACATCTGAGAAAAAAACTGTTGGAAAGTTGGAAATTTATGAAAAAATAAATCAAAAACCATGGATATTATCTGAGATTTAAGTGGTATATTTACAAAAAAAAACTCACAAATTTATGGAAAAATAACTTGAATATTCTTTGAGCTTGTAAAGATTATAAAAACACGAGTAATTTGAGTCGATGCTGATAAAGTATTGATTAACGTGGCTTTAATGTTTAGATGAGCAGCAGATGTTACAGCTGACAGAGTCCTGTTGATGTTGCTGTATTATATTATATTATATTATATTATATTATAACACAGAGTCCTGTTGATGTTGCTGTATTATATTATATTATATTATATTATATTATAACACAGAGTCCTGTTGATGTTGCTGTATTATATTATATTATATTATATTATATTATAACACAGAGTCCTGTTGATGTTGCTGTATTATATTATATTATATTATATTATATTATAACACAGAGTCCTGTTGATGTTGCTGTATTATATTATATTATATTATATTATATTATAACACAGAGTCCTGTTGATGTTGCTGTATTATATTATATTATATTATATTATAACACAGAGTCCTGTTGATGTTGCTGTATTATATTATATTATATTATATTATAACACAGAGTCCTGTTGATGTTGCTGTATTATATTATATTATATTATATTATAACACAGAGTCCTGTTGATGTTGCTGTATTATATTATATTATATTATATTATATTATAACACAGAGTCCTGTTGATGTTGCTGTATTATATTATATTATATTATAACACAGAGTCCCGTTGATGTTGCTGTATTATATTATATTATATTATAACACAGAGTCCTGTTAATGTTGCTGTATTATATTATATTATATTATATTATAACACAGAGTCCCGTTGATGTTGCTGTATTATATTATATTATATTATAACACAGAGTCCTGTTGATGTTGCTGTATTATATTATATTATATTATAACACAGAGTCCCGTTGATGTTGCTGTATTATATTATATTATATTATATTATAACACAGAGTCCTGTTGATGTTGCTGTATTATATTATATTATATTATATTATATTATATTATATTATAACACAGAGTCCCGTTGATGTTGCTGTATTATATTATATTATATTATATTATATTATATTATATTATAACACAGAGTCCTGTTGATGTTGCTGTATTATATTATATTATATTATATTATATTATAACACAGAGTCCTGTTGATGTTGCTGTATTATATTATATTATATTATATTATATTATATTATATTATATTATAACACAGAGTCCCGTTGATGTTGCTGTATTATATTATATTATATTATATTATATTATATTATATTATAACACAGAGTCCCGTTGATGTTGCTGTATTATATTATATTATATTATATTATATTATATTATATTATAACACAGAGTCCTGTTGATGTTGCTGTATTATATTATATTATATTATATTATATTATAACACAGAGTCCCGTTGATGTTGCTGTATTATATTATATTATATTATATTATATTATATTATATTATAACACAGAGTCCCGTTGATGTTGCTGTATCATATCATATCGTAGCTGCGTTCAGAGACACTCACCTCCACAGCAGTAGTGGGTGTGGGTGGCTCGGACCTGCTGCAGCAGACGCTCCATGGCCTCGACGTGGCCCCGCCTCCTGGGCTCTCGACCCTCGCTCTCCCTCCAGTCTGGACAAACCAACACAGGACAGACTGTCAGACACATTTCAGCCTCCCGTCCTCCTCTATAGCTCTCCTGAGGGAGAACCTGGCGTTGCCTCTCTCCCCACACTCAGTGCACCGAACGTTCCTCGGAGAACTCAGCCAACGGTGGTGCTGGACAACATGGTTTCGTGCATGTTAGGAACCAGAAGAATGTCTTTGTGTGGCTGCTCACATAAAGGTTGTGGTGGTTTTATGATAGCACACATGCAGGACAAAGACTTAAAAGCACTGTGACAGCAAAGTGGAAATAATTAAGATAAAATAAGATGAACCTTTATTCATCCCCAGAGGGAAATTACACATCCAGACCAATGGAATCTATATATTTTATAAAATTCATTTGCACTGTGAGGAAAATTTCAGACAAGTAATGAAAAAAAAAAAGTAATGAAGCAGCATGTTCCATCAATAATAACGATATTTTTAAAATTTCTTTCTTCTTCAGTTACACTAACTTGCTAACTAAAGCTAACTAGCTAACTTCACCTAACAAACTAACTACGGCTAACTGGCTAACTACAGCTAACAAGCTAACTACAACTAACCACTGTAGCTAACTACAGCTAACTAGCTAACTTCACCTAATTAGCCAACTACAGCTAACTTCACCTAACAAATTAACTACAGTTAACTAGCTAACTTCACCTAATTAGCTAACTACAGCTAACTTCACCTGACAAACTAACTACAGCTAACTACTGTAGCTAACTACAGCTAACTATCTAACTGCAGCTAATTAGCTAATATCACCTAACTACCAAACTACAGTTAACTAGCTAACTACAGCTAAGTACTGTAGCTAACTAAAGCTAACTATCTAACTGCAGCTAATTAGCTAATATCACCTAACTACCTAACTACAGTTAACTAGCTAACTACAGCTAAGTATTGTAGCTAACTAAAGCTAACTATCTAACTGCAGCTAATTAGCTAATATCACCTAACTACCTAACTACAGTTAACTAGCTAACTACAGCTAAGTACTGTAGCTAACTAAAGCTAACTATCTAACTGCAGCTAATTAGCTAATATCACCTAACTACCAAACTACAGTTAACTAGCTAACTACAGCTAAGTACTGTAGCTAACTAAAGCTAACTATCTAACTGCAGCTAATTAGCTAATATCACCTAACTACAGTTAACTAGCTAACTACAGCTAAGTTCTGTAGCTAACTAAAGCTAAGTAGCTAATGAATGTAGCTAACTGCAGCTAACTAGCTACCTATAGCTAACTGGATAACTTATCTTTGTAAAACTAAATGTAACATAAATACACAGGTAACAACATAAGTTTAGTGAAACATTATTTGTTATTAAACTTGGTAACAAATCTCCTAAATCAAAAGGCAGTGCAGTTCAAGTGTAAACTGTTTTAATAATTAAAACAATAAATTGGTCAAAACTTGCACATGAACAAAAATGTATAGTTTATAATGTCTGCAGCATATAAACATAGAACCGAATTAAATAGATCAGCCCCATTGTTACTGATATGTGATCCAGCTGTTTGTGTCAGTATCAGCCTGATATCTGATCTGGTATTGGTATCAGTATCGATATGGGTATCGGTGTATCAATAGAAGCATCGTTTGTATTTATTTGTCGTCCCTGTCAAACATCTGTCCATTCTATAAACCTACAGTCTGTCTGAATGAACACCATCCTTGTATCTGTGTTCTTCTGCCGTCAAAACATTAATTATTAATTAATTGATTAACATTATTTTTTCTCTCTATGGCCACTCCCAGGCTCCGTACCATCCATCAGATTAACAACAAAAAAAATCGTCCATTTTCAAATTGAAATAAAGAAATAAATGCAGAAGGAAAAATGTCAGAGCTTCACTGTAACATACAGAGCAGCTGATGGTAAATCCCTGCTGGATGGACATGGTTGAGACGGTGGTGGTCCCCAGATGATGAATCCTAATGAATCCTCCTCTAATGCCACCAAGAGGTTCACACTACTGTTTCTCTCTGTGTGAAATAGCTCAGCATCAGAAAGGTTTAATCACGTTTTCACTGAGTTTTCTGCCTCTTTAAACCACACAACCACTCACACAAAGACACACACACAGCTCAAGGCTGAAGTACTTGGATGAACAGAAAGAAAGAAAGAGTCGTGACGGAGAGATGAAATGAAAAGATCAAATGTTCCCAACCTGAGAACATCCAGCTGATTCACAGCTGACTGACCTCGGTTCAACTCATTCCACCGATGACCCTCAGCGGACTCGGGGGTCGGGGGTCGGGGGTCAGGCCAATCAATTATTAGTTACAGATAGTTTCTGTTATCTACAGCTACGGTGGCAGCCATGTTTCCTAAAAAATATGTTTCCATACAACTAAACTGCATTTATTCATTTTCAGAAGGACGTGTGTTTTGTTGCAGATTTCGTTTCTTTGACGAATCATAAATACATCTGTAAGCCTGCTGACGGCCGCAGTGAGTGACGCAGTTCAACCATAGACATACAGCATATACAGTATATAGATGCTGCATTGACTGCTGGATTCTATGTTACTGTGGCCGCCATATTGGACCCTGTACCAGTGAACAGGGGAGCTGCTGTTTTTCTGGATAAAAAACACTACATCGTCTAAATTTCTCAACCGATTTCAACCAGTCATCTTATATTCAAACATTTATGGTCTACGAGGAGTAACGTTAAGTTAACGATTTCTTTTTCTTTTCCCAAAGATTTCGGTGAAAAACTGTTTAGTATGTTAACGTCACTGCTTCTGGTCAATCAGTTGTTAGGTCATTATTAAAAACTGGACCGGTACAATCGTTTTTCACATTATCAAGTTAACGTTACATCTTCACAAAACATTTGCTTCTGTAACATCAGATAAGAGCTAGCTAACGTTCCTTATTGTTAGCTAATCGGAATATAAGCTAATGTTAGCTAATGTTCCTTATTATTAGCTAATCAATATCTAAGCTAATGTTAGCTAATGTTCCTTATAGTTAGCTAATCAATATAAGCTAGTGTTAGCTAATGTTGTCATTGTTAGCTACCTGATATAAGCTACTGTTAGCTAACGTTTGTCACTGTCAATGTCAGCCACCATGCCTTATTGTTAGTATAAGCTAATGTAAGCTAATATTCATTAGTTTTAGCTATTCGATATAAGCTAAAGTTAGTTAATGTTTAGTTAGTGTTAGCTTATTGATGCAAGCTAATATAATCCATTGTTCCTTATAGTTAGCAAATCGGTATAAGCTAATGTTAGCTACTGTTCCTTACAGATAGCTAATCGATATGGCGAATGTTAGCTAACATTTCTTATTATTAGCTAATCAATATAAGCTAATGTTATCCGATATTCCTTATTGTTAGGTAATCGATAATGGCAATAATTGATTCAACTTACAGCACTAATCATGTTTTAAACTAAGACTGTAATCCAGGATGTTTCTGTACAAACTTAACACAGATGCAGTTTAGTTGTAAAGGTACATTTACAAAAAAACTCAAAAAGTTGTGAGAAAAAAACCTGGATATTCTCTGACACTATAAAGTCAGAGACGTGGTAAATGTGTTTTAAATGAAAGGATCTGAGGAGAGAGGAAGAGTATGGTGGGGTGAACTCACTGGAGGGAGCTGCCGATGGAGGGAGGGAGGAGGCACACGGACCCCAGCCCTTCATGTTATACGCCGACACCCGGACATAGTAGAGCCGACCCTGAAGGACAGAAACCACAACGGCCCGTCAGCACAGCTGGGTCCACCTGGCACAGGACCAGTGGTCAACCAAGTCAAGGCCGCTGTTGATTTTACACTAAAGCAACCGGCTGCTACTGTGGACCTCTGAAATGTGAGGAACACTAAGAAACAAGCTGCAGGTCTGAAATCACTTTCATTAAAAAGACGCCTTCATTCTGCCGCAGGCAGAGTGTCCTTGGAAAGGTGGTTCTCAGTTATGTATGCAGCCTTTCTCAAATCATAGAGTTATGTAACGTGTCAGAACATGTTCACCTGATGGTACTACGAGTTAGAAATCAGAGTTTTCAGTAAAACATGGACTTGTTGTTAAGTTTATGAAGGTTCATCGTCAATGAAATGTTTCGTCAGCTCAGAGAAGTTCAGTCTGATCTCAGCTCTGCACAGCAGCCTCTTCGTAGTCCTTTATCTAGTCTTTAGTGTCTCCGCCGTCATTCGGTGTCTCTTCGTAGTCCTTTATCTAGTCTTTAGTGTCTCCGCCGTCATTCGGTGTCTCTTCGTAGTCCTTTATCTAGTCTTTAATGTCTCCGCCGTCATTCGGTGTCTCTTCGTAGTCCTTTATCTAGTCTTTAATGTCTCCGCCGTCATTCGGTGTCTCTTCGTAGTCCTTTATCTAGTCTTTAGTGTCTCCGCCGTCATTCGGTGTCTCTTCGTAGTCCTTTATCTAGTCTTTAGTGTCTCCGCCGTCATTCGGTGTCTCTTCGTAGTCCTTTATCTAGTCTTTAGTGTCTCCGCCGTCATTCGGTGTCTCTTCGTAGTCCTTTATCTAGTCTTTAATGTCTCCGCCGTCATTCGGTGTCTCTTCGTAGTCCTTTATCTAGTCTTTAATGTCTCCGCCGTCATTCGGTGTCTCTTCGTAGTCCTTTATCTAGTCTTTAATGTCTCCGCCGTCATTCGGTGTCTCTTCGTAGTCCTTTATCTAGTCTTTAATGTCTCCGCCGTCATTCGGTGTCTCTTCGTAGTCCTTTATCTAGTCTTTAATGTCTCCGCCGTCATTCGGTGTCTCTTCGTAGTCCTTTATCTAGTCTTTAGTGTCTCCGCCGTCATTCGGTGTCTCTTCGTAGTCCTTTATCTAGTCTTTAGTGTCTCCGCCGTCATTCGGTGTCTCTTCGTAGTCCTTTATCTAGTCTTTAATGTCTCCGCCGTCATTCGGTGTCTCTTCGTAGTCCTTTATCTAGTCTTTAATGTCTCCGCCGTCATTCGGTGTCTCTTCGTAGTCCTTTATCTAGTCTTTAATGTCTCCGCCGTCATTCGGTGTCTCTTCGTAGTCCTTTATCTAGTCTTTAATGTCTCCGCCGTCATTCGGTGTCTCTTCGTAGTCCTTTATCTAGTCTTTAATGTCTCCACCGTCATTCGGTGTCTCTTCGTAGTCCTTTATTTCCTCCGCCAAGCAGGTGATGTTTCTGCCGGCGTTTATCTGTCCGTTTGTTTGTCTGTGTTCAAGATAACTCAAAAACTTATGGACAGATTTTGATGAAATTTTCAGGGTGTGTGGAAAATGTGAAAATGAAGAACTGATTTAATTTTGGGGGTGATCCGGAAGAAATCCTGGATTCTGGATCACTTTGAAATTTTCGTTAACATTGGGGTCAATGGGACCCAAAAAATAGTTTCTCAATATCTCTGGTAATTGTTGCCCAAAGCTCATGAAATTTGACTCAGGGATTAACAATGTGGACTTCTATCAAATCCCAAAGGCTGATCCAGATCTGATCCAGATGGAGGATTTTATAGCAATTTATATAAAACATGGGGGTACTCTTACATTTTGGCCTACTGAGCATTTAATATTAGAGGTAGAGATTTCTAACAAGCGGCATCGTGTAGCTGAGACAATTCAGCATCTGAAGTATGTCAACGAATCTGATCCAGCTTTAATACTTGAGGAGACGGATCCAGAAGAAACCGCCAGGGGGGAAACTATGGTGCTTGGTGGAGGTCTGAGCTCTCCCAGTGCTTTTCTGGTTTAGTTCTTTCATGTCTCTGCAGCTCTTGGCGGTGTCTCTTAGTGGTCGGTTTGAGTATCTTAGTGGTGTTTTTTTGTCCTTTATTGGTGGTTTTGTAAATCAGTGCTGATCACACCAACATTTGTGATGCTGGACTGAGTGGGATTCGGACTGGGCTCATTAGACGCCCTTTCCATTCAGGCAGCTTGTTCTTCTCTCAAATATTTTCAGGACTTTTGTGGAAGCATCTGAATGCTGCTTGGTGCTCTAAATGGCAAACAGCAGATGTACCAGAGTCTGTGCATTTATGTGTCAGACAGTGATGCATAATGAAGGACACTCTTCAAATGCCACTGATGCCACTCAACTAACACATGACAGCACAGTTAGAGGGGGCATGAAGAGACCGGATTTTATATATATATATATATATATATATATATATATATATATATATATATATATATATATATATATATATATATACTGAATCAAACCTGTCAGTGCTCTGGATGAGGCTCAAAGCACACATTCACCTCCAGGGTTTATCTACAGCCCTGGAAATCTGCCTCAGAGCTCCCTAATCAGGGACTCAGTGGTGGTTTTGTGTCTCTTTGTAGTTGGTTTGAATCTTAGTGGTGGTTTTGATTCTCATAGACAGATAGATAGATAGATAGATAGATAGATAGATAGATAGATAGATACTTTATTGATCCCAAGTTGGGAAATTGTGGAGGAGGAGGAGATTAGTGGTTTTGTGTCTTTTTGTAGTTGGTAGGTTTGAATCTCTCTGTCGTGGTTTTGACAGTGGTTTTGACAGTGGTTTTGGTTCTCTCGGTGGTGGTTTTAAGTCTCTCGGTGGTGGTTTTGAGTCTCTCGGTGGTGGTTTTAAGTCTCTCGGTGGTGGTTTTGAGTCTCTCGGTGGTGGTTTTAAGTCTCTCGGTGGTGGTTTTGAGTCTCTCGGTGGTGGTTTTAAGTCTCTCGGTGGTGGTTTTACGTCTTTCGGTGGTGGTTTTGAGTCTCTCTGTGGTGGTTTTAAGTCTCTCAGTGGTGGTTTCTTGTCTCTTAAGTCTCTAATTAACACTTTGTGTCATCCAAACAGAAATGTGCTGGAACTATTTATCAGCTTTCGAGGAAAATGTCCAGGAAAATAGCTTGATGTTCCCGTCAACACTACAAGGTGAAAGTACACAATGTTTAGTCTGTCAGACTAAAAACAGGAGGAAGAGGAGGAGGAGGAGGTAGGGGGGAGGAGGAGGAGGAGGAGGAGGTAGGGGAGGAGGAGGAGGAGGAGGTAGGGGAGGAGGAGGTAGGGGAGGAGGAAGAGGAGGAGGAGGAGGAGGTAGGGGAGGAGGAAGAGGAGGAGGAGGAGGAGGTAGGGGAGGAGGAAGAGGAGGAGGAGGAGGAGGTAGGGGAGGAGGAGGAGGAGGTAGGGGAGGAGGAGGAGGAGGAGGAGGTAGGGGAGGAGGAGGAGGAGGTAGGGGAGGAGGAGGAGGAGGAGGAGGTAGGGGAGGAGGAGGAGGAGGTAGGGGAGGAGGAGGAGGAGGTAGGGGAGGAGGAGGAGGAGGTAGGGGAGGAGGAAGGGGAGGGATGCTGCTGTTACCGTGGTGAGGCTGTTGATGGTGCACTTGAGGGTCTGCAGATTATCCAGCACCATCTCTCCAGCAAGCAGCGAGAAATCCTTCAGGCAGCTCCACTCCACTACACACAGTGAGGGCAGCTGTCAGATCAATGCCATTACAAATCAATACCTTCTCCTGAGGAGGAAACCACAATTAACCTTCTAACAGCCCTGCTCGCCACCTCCAGGCGTCTCTCATCGTCTCGTCTCACGTCGTCTCATTGTCTCTCATTGTCTCTTACTGTCTCTCGTCGTCTCTTACTGTCTCTCGTCGTCTCGTCTCTCATTGTCTCTCATCTCTTATTGTCTCTCATTGTCTCTTACTGTCTCTTACTGTCTCTCGTCGTCTCGTCTCTCGTCGTCTCTTACTGTCTCTCGTCTCACGTCGTCTCATTGTCTCTCATTGTCTCTTACTGCCTCTTACTGTCTCTCATCTCTTATTGTCTCTCATTGTCTCTCATCTCTTATTGTCTCTCATTGTCTCTTACTGTCTCTCGTCGTCTCGTCTCTCGTCGTCTCTTACTGTCTCTCGTCTCACGTCGTCTCATTGTCTCTCATTGTCTCTTACTGCCTCTTACTGTCTCTCATCTCTTATTGTCTCTCATTGTCTCTCATCTCTTATTGTCTCTTACTGTCTCTCATTGTCTCTCATCTCTTATTGTCTCTCATTGTCTCTTACTGTCTCTCGTCGTCTCGTCTCTCATTGTCTCTCATTTCTCATTGTCTCTCATTGTCTCTCTCAGTTTCGTCCTCTCTGTTGAGTGTGTGGGAGAGACCCTCCTCTAACCTTATCTCTGGTTTAACACTTTATTGTTGCACACATCAGAACATTTAATGTACTATATTAAATATTTGTTAGTGATTAATTAATGATTGTTCATGATCTATAAACATACAAAATAGGTAAAAAAGAAATAAAAAATGCAGAAATAAAAAAATAAATGTAAACAAATAAAACATTTATACATTAATAGAAATAAGTAAATAAGTAAAAAAGGGAAAATTAAACAGAAATACGACTTTACGTCACATTTTATCAGTTAATTAAACTGAAAATGAAGAAACTTAACTTAACTTAAGTCAGAAACCACCTGATCAGAAAGGAGACGAGCATGGCGTGCACGTTGTACCTCTGTATCTGTGACCACAGTGAGGATATAACGTGCACGTTGTACCTCTGTATCTGTGACCACGGTGAGGATATAACGTGCACGTTGTACCTCTGTATCTGGTGACCACGGTGAGGATATAACGTGCACGTTGTACCTCTGTATCTGTGACCACGGTGAGGATATAACGTGCACGTTGTACCTCTGTATCTGTGACCACGGTGAGGATATAACGTGCACGTTGTACCTCTGTATCTGTGACCACAGTGAGGATATAACGTGCACGTTGTACCTCTGTATCTGGTGACCACAGTGAGGATATAACGTGCACGTTGTACCTCTGTATCTGTGACCACGGTGAGGATATAACGTGCACGTTGTACCTCTGTATCTGGTGACCACGATGAGGATATAACGTGCACGTTGTACCTCTGTATCTGGTGACCACGGTGAGGATATAACGTGCACGTTGTACCTCTGTATCTGGTGACCACGGTGAGCATATAACGTGCACGTTGTACCTCTGTATCTGTGACCACGGTGAGGATATAACGTGCACGTTGTACCTCTGTATCTGGTGACCACGGTGAGGATATAACGTGCACGTTGTACCTCTGTATCTGGTGACCACGGTGAGGATATAACGTGCACGTTGTACCTCTGTATCTGTGACCACGGTGAGGATATAACGTGCACGTTGTACCTCTGTATCTGGTGACCACGGTGAGGATATAACGTGCACGTTGTACCTCTGTATCTGGTGACCACGGTGAGGATATAACGTGCACGTTGTACCTCTGTATCTGGTGACCACGGTGGAGTTGAGACACTGCGGCTCCTGGAAGGTGACGGTCAGCGTGCTGCTGCTGCTCACGCTCAGACGAACCATAGATGGGGCCTCCGGGGCACCTGAGCAGGGGCACAGAGAAGCGCCAACATGAACAAAAGCTCAAATTAGTTTATTCGTCATCCCCAAACCTGAAATTAATGGTTCCGTAATTTCTTCAGGTGTAAAAACATAAAGTTTTGGCGTGATTTTCTAATTGTGTTGATGTCAAACCCATCACGTCCTGAGCCTTCAGCTGATGCTGGCTCAGA
The DNA here is from genome assembly GCA_947000775.1 of Pterois miles. Taxonomy (NCBI): domain Eukaryota; kingdom Metazoa; phylum Chordata; class Actinopteri; order Perciformes; family Scorpaenidae; genus Pterois; species Pterois miles. The sequence goes on along the minus strand of CAMQGK010000299.1, from coordinate 21,351,913 downwards.
TTATTACTTTAATGGAAAAATAAAGGAAACTCCTCGTCTCCTCCAGTGACCCAGAAATCGATCTCAGTGCTCCGTCTAGGAGGACACTGGGTTCCTGAGATGCATCTCGAGGATCGAGGAGGCTTGTCAGAGGAGCCACAAGTGAAGAGACGCCAGTGTTTTACTGGCCGACGCCCCCTGATCAGATACCAGGTACTGATTGGATGCTAATGCCAACCAGACTGATCTCTAGTTGTTTTACATTTCGTTTTGCATCTCTTATTCATTTATGTCTTGTTTTGCATACTGACGTGATTAAATACAAAGAAATAAAACAATCAAATTAAATGTGAATATTAGGAATCATTGCACTGAAAATACACAAGTCCACTGGTGGAGAGTAACTGAGTATTTTCACTCACATCTGATGCTACAAATTTAGGAGCCTCCTGACACGTCTAACACACTGTCAGACATCTTGACCGCTGCCGTGATCACGTGAAATGAAAGAGTCACATCTGGACATAACTAAAGGATTATTGCCTGCACCACTTCTGCACCAGGTCAGCTGTGAGTGGACAGATCACTCACAGCGTTGGACTCACGTGCATGCTGGAAGCCCGTCCTCATGCGTTTGTACAGCTTGCTCCTCCACTCCCAGGCTCTCAGCTGTTTGTCCTTCTGGCAGGCCTCCAGAGAGAGGCCGTCTCTCTGCGCCTGAGCCGCCAGGTCGGCCGCTCGCCGCTCGGCCTCCAGCACCAGAGAGCTCAGGTGGGCCTCCCGACTCTCCACGCTCACAACTACAGCGGGAAACACACAGAGACAGCGCTGCTTAACAAGACTTCAACCGCCAACGCCTCAGAAACCGCAAAGATCAGACATCACATCTGTCAGAGTAAACACCAAGCACAAATAAGGGCAGCTAGAAACACCACAATGGTGGTCAGCAACAGGAGAAACACCTACAGATGTTACTACAGATGTTATCTTTGGATTCAGGTGTATAGAGTTGGACCAAAGCAGCTGTCTTATGATGCATTATGACCAATGGCCAATTGTACTGTGCATCCAGGTGGAGGTCGGCGCTCTCTGAGTGCCATTCTAGTTTCATTACAGCTCAAATACAAAAACACACGTGTGTCCTCCTCGTGGATCTGAAGGACAGTCGTGTCTCGGTGATATAAAGAAACAGGAGTTTGTGGAGGAGTTCGAGGCTGCAGGTTCAGCTCTGTCAAGGCCAGCAGCCATTTCTTATGGCAGACACTGCAGCCTCCATGTGAGAGCTGGGAGAAAAACAAATCAAGGCCAAAAAAGATGAAATCTGTCTCTGAGCATGTGACCATAAAGGGACCAACTCTGGCTGTCCATCTGTAGGGAGGAGGGATGAAGAGAGGCTATGAAGAGGAAGACGACGTTCCGACGCCGGTGCGGGTGGATCGACCGGCTGTGAACCAGACCACCGTGAGAGCTGGTCTCCGGACTGTCCACTCACAGCTCCAGCAGACGGAGCTGCAGGACGATATACAGCAGACGGAGCTGCAGGACGATATACAGCAGACGGAGCTGCAGGACGATATACAGCAGACGGAGCTGCAGGACGATATACAGCAGACGGAGCTGCAGGACGATATACAGCAGACGGAGCTGCAGGACGATATACAGCAGACGGAGCTGCAGGACGATATACAGCAGACGGAGCTGCAGGACGATATACAGCAGACGGAGCTGCAGGACGATATACAGCAGACGGAGCTGCAGGACGATATACAGCAGACGGAGCTGCAGGACGATATACAGCAGACGGAGCTACAGGACGATATACAGCACCTTCACAAGACTTCAACCGCCAACGCCTCAAAATCCATGAAGATCAGACATCACGTAAATTTCTCCACTGTGGGACAAATAAAGGAATATCTTATCTTACGTCTGTCAGACTAAAAACAGCAAAAGTAGGAAACACCTACAGATCTTCATTTTTAGGTGGAACAATTTAGCATTTTTCAGTCTCTCATTCTATCTTATGTTGAATCTTTTCATCCCCGTTTTACGCAGTTTTGCATCTTGTTTTACGTCTTGGTGGTTGGCTCAGCTCTCTTGCTGTCCCCATCCAGCTCAGGACCCAAGCTACTGGATCCTGATGGTCTACTCGGTGTGTTAGTGTGATTACGTCCAGGTGTGGACCTGGACCCGGATAATGAGCTGATGTATCAGATCCATGTAATCTCTGCAGAGACTCAGTGAAGCTGACCTGCTTCACTTCTCCCATACTGCAGTGACTGCAGTAGCTCTAACACTAACACTAATTAACACTAAACCGTTTTAAACCATCTCATCCAGACCAGCATTTTAGAAACGTTTCAGATTTAACGTCGTCTATCCTGCCACGCCTGATAACACATATCACGTGACCATTCACGTGCACTGGGCATGTGCGTGCTGGTGTAAACAGGGCGCTGATGCTAAGTGCTGTAAGAACAGCCTCCCTCCTGTAGCATCAGCTGCTAGCAGACACAAGGACACGATGGGGCCAATCAGACCAATCAGAGAAGAGTCCTGACTGAAGAGAACCAATCAGGGAAGGGTCAGACACAGTACACAGACCCAGTTCAGACCCAGTTCAGACCCAGTACACAGACCCAGTACAGACCCCTGTTCAGACCCAGTACAGACCCAGTACACAGAACTAGTACAGACCCAGTACACAGACCCAGTACAGACCCCTGTTCAGACCCAGTACCCAGACCCAGTACACAGAACTAGTACAGACCCAGTACACAGACCCAGTACAGACCCCTGTTCAGACCCAGTTCAGACACTAGTACAGACACAGTACACAGACCCAGTACAGACCCCTGTTCAGACCCAGTACAGACCCAGTACACAGAACTAGTACAGACCCAGTACAGACCCCTGTTCAGACCCAGTACACAGACCCAGTACAGACCCCTGTTCAGACCCAGTACAGACCCAGTACACAGAACTAGTACAGACCCAGTACAGACCCCTGTTCAGACCCAGTACCCAGACCCAGTACACAGAACTAGTACAGACCCAGTACACAGAACTAGTACAGACCCAGTACACAGACCCAGTACAGACCCCTGTTTAGACCCAGTTCAGACCCAGTTCAGACACTAGTACAGACCCAGTACACAGACCCAGTACAGACCCCTGTTCAGACCCAGTACAGACCCAGTTCAGACCCAGTACCCAGACCCAGTACAGACCCAGTACACAGAACTAGTACAGACCCAGTACACAGAACTAGTACAGACCCAGTACAGACCCCTGTTCAGACCCAGTTCAGACACTAGTACAGACCCAGTACACAGACCCAGTACAGACCCCTGTTCAGACCCAGTTCAGACACTAGTACAGACCCAGTACACAGACCCAGTACAGACCCCTGTTCAGACCCAGTACAGACCCAGTTCAGACCCAGTACCTAGACCCAGTACAGACCCAGTACACAGAACTAGTACAGACCCAGTACACAGACCCAGTACAGACCCAGTTCATACCCAGTACACAGACCCAGTACACAGAACCAGTACAGACCCAGTACACAGACCCAATACAGACCTAGTACACAGACCCCTGTTCAGACCCAGTACAGACCCAATACAGACCCAGTACACAGAACTAGTACAGACACAGTACACAGACCCAGTACAGACTCAATACAGACCCAGTTCAGACACCAGTACAGACCCAGTTCAGACACCAGTACAGACCCAGTACATACCCAGTTCAGGCCCAGTTCAGACCCAGTTCAGACACTAGTACAGACCCAGTACACAGACTGGGCTGTCAGGCCCGGCTGACTGGTTTTTGTGGTTCTGGAGTACTGACCTAACCAGAGAGCAGCCGGCTCCAGGAGGGAAAACAGCACCAATGTTTACTGTTTGTTTACAGGGGTGGGCTTGGACCACCGCCAGAGTCCCCCCAGTTACATGCATCATGTTAAAGCTGTTCAGGAGGCCCAGCTCACCGTACAGTCACCACTGTTTCACCTCCACACACACACACACACACACACACACACACACTCGGGGCTGGTGGGGGTTTCAGTAGGGAGGGAAGAACCACCTGTCTTTGGAGGGTTTATGGAGGACAACCAGAGGACTGATGGAGGGAAAAACTCCATCATTGGTGGAGGTGGAGGAGGAGGGGGATAGTGGGCTCATTCAGGTCCAGGTAGAGGACACCCAGATCCCGGGCTGCAGACACAAACACACCCTGTCTGATCCACTGCATCACTCACACTACTCTACACACACACACACACACACACACACACAATACATATACATATATATATATAATCAATGACAGATGTTGTCCAGAAACCCTCCCAGGTTCTGACTTTAGCATCAAATGTAGCGTTAGCATACCACTGTGTATATTAGCATTAACATTTAGCATGTCAGTGTGTCAGAGTGCTGACTTGACTAGGACTTGATCCAGACTGACTGGGACTATCAGAAAGTGGGCATGTCTGTAAAGGAGAGACTGGTGGGGACCCAGAGAACCCATTTACATCCACACATCTGGAGGTCAGAGGTCAAGTCTGGAGCCTCATTTAACCTCCTTCACTACCAGCTAGTCTGACCTGGTTGGTACTGATGGATCCATCAGGTTCTCTAGTTTCAGATGAGACCAGGATGTAGTAGTAGTAGTAGTAGTAGTAGTCTGACCTGGTTGGTACTGATGGATCCATCAGGTTCTCTAGTTTCAGATGAGACCAGGATGTAGTAGTAGTAGTAGTAGTAGTAGTAGTAGTAGTAGTAGTAGTCTGACCTGGTTGGTACTGATGGATCCATCAGGTTCTCTAGTTTCAGATGAGACCAGGATGTAGTAGTAGTAGTAGTAGTAGTAGTAGTAGTAGTAGTCTGACCTGGTTGGTACTGATGGATCCATCAGGTTCTCTAGTTTCAGATGAGACCAGGATGTTGTAGTAGTAGTAGTAGTAGTAGTAGTAGTAGTCTGACCTGGTTGGTACTGATGGATCCATCAGGTTCTCTAGTTTCAGATGAGACCAGGATGTTGTAGTAGTAGTAGTAGTAGTAGTAGTAGTAGTCTGACCTGGTTGGTACTGATGGATCCATCAGGTTGTCTAGTTTCAGATGAGACCAGGATGTTGTAGTAGTAGTAGTAGTAGTAGTAGTAGTCTGACCTGGTTGGTACTGATGGATCCATCAGGTTCTCTTGTTTCAGATGAGACCAGGATGTTGTAGTAGTAGTAGTAGTAGTAGTAGTAGTAGTAGTAGTAGTAGTCTGACCTGGTTGGTACTGATGGATCCATCAGGTTCTCTAGTTTCAGATGAGACCAGGATGTTGTAGTAGTAGTAGTAGTAGTAGTAGTAGTCTGACCTGGTTGGTACTGATGGATCCATCAGGTTCTCTTGTTTCAGATGAGACCAGGATGTTGTAGTAGTAGTAGTAGTAGTAGTAGTCTGAGGTTCTCTAGTCTCAGACCAGGATTTTCAGTCTACATCCTGTCAGTAATCGTGCCATGACCTCACATTTATCTACTCCACTCCATTAATGTGTTTGTTCACAGCAGACATGTCGACTTCCTCTAGAACCAACAACCAGACTTTCATTTTCCACCTTGCTGGAACTCTGTACATCCTTTGCATCAGCGTCACCATGACAACCAGTGACCATCTCTCTGATCTGGTAAGTTGTAAATGAGATTTTGGGGCTAAAAGGTCAGACTGGACAGAGCCAATCAGATGAAGCCTTTCCAGACTTCAGGTGTTTTCATAAAGATCAGCTGCAGAGGTCACAGCAGGAAGTCTATCTGTCAATCACAAAATAATCAACGACCACCGTTCACGATATGATCAACAACCCACGTTGCACCAACTTACCAAACGCAGAAGACATTTCATCATTTATTGAACCAAGACATTAACAGAATCATTTTTATTTACAAAGATGACCTTTAAGGAGGAGGAGGTGTCTGCTGAGGACACCGTTATCACCATACCTACAACTCACGGTGTTCAGACAACAAAGACACGGTTGTTGTGGACATTTCTGTTGTGCAGTTCGTGGTTTAAAGTTCATCCTTGTATTAGCTCCTCTATAAACTTCTTCAACGTCAGTAACCGTGACCACGGCGCCCTCATCGGGCCACGAATTAAACCTCCTTGCGTTAGAAGACAACAGGACAAAGGTGAGGTGTACTCACAGTGTGGACTCTCTTTGCCACCGGCCTTCAGCAGCAGTTTGGCGATGGGCGTGTTGTTGGTCATGATGGCGATGTCCAGCGGAGTCAGGCCCTGGCTGTTGGGGGTGTTCAGGTCCAGCTCCTCGGCTGAGAACTGGTAGAGGAGGATCTGCACCGTGTCCAGGTCCTGCTGCTCCACCGCCTCGAAGATACAGTCGCTGCCCTGCATGGTCTGCAGGAGGAAACAAGCGCTCGCATTTACTACTCAGGACTGTCATGAAGAGCAGAGTGAAGTACAATAAGAAGAGTTCTGTCTAAGTTAATATGAGGAATTATAGATGTTAACAGAAAAAATCAGAGTTCTCAGTGCAACGGTGTGTTTCTCACCAAAAGTGAAGTAAACTATTTGTGCGGTGTGATTACAAACAAAGTCAATGTACATTTGTTGGAGTTGAACTATTTCAACTTGAGTGAGAAACTGTCGTCTCTGTGTGGTGAAATCCTCTCAGCGTTGATATCGTCCTCCTGTCCTCATCGCCGTCCTGACGTCGTTGAATCAGAAATAAATAAATGTCGTCTGTGTCTGTGGTCACCCAGAGCTACGATAGTCCATCAGATCTGTCCAGAGACCAGAACCAGCGACTGTCTACGGTAGAAACAACAACGTCTACATGACGTTATGTTGAGTGTTGATGCAGCAGCTGCAGAGTCTGGTTCTGATCCAACCAGACTCCATTCAGAAAACAAGCATTTTAACAGCTGCCTGCTTGTCGTCCTGCAGACAGACCTGACAAAGCATCAGTTCAGACTGTTTACTGATCAGCATCATGATGGAGTTATTTCAGCATCATTCTGATCTGGTTATTGATCTTAAATCACAGCTCAGTCTGTTTATTGTGGGTTCATACCTCAGTAGTGATCCAGTCAGTGTGATGGTTCTGGATGTGAGTCCAGCTCACCACCAGGTGATGGTATGAACCCAGACAGGACGGAGTTTGGTTCTCTGACATTGTTGGTGAAGTCCAGATGACTTCACCAACATGGACAGAGCAGCTACAGTGGTTATTGGTTGAAGGAGGAAATGGAGGAAAGAAAAGTCAAGCTCCTCCTGTCAGGTGTGCCTAGCATGAACAAACACCTACGATACTGGCGTCTAAATCACACGAGAAAAGTGAGGCGAAAACTTAGTGTGAACACAGGATAAAGCTGCAGAAGAAAAATCAACTTCTCTGCTGGAGTTTATTTGAGAGGAACATGAATATCAGTCCTTCAGTGGCTTCTGTTGACTGCATTTCTGTAGACTTGTCACAGCAGAGAGGAAATATGAAAAACACTGGTCTGCACTTGTCATGTCGGACACTGAATGGCAGCAGCAGCCATTGTGTCCATTTAGGTTCATCACAAAGTGACTGTAGAAGAAAACGTGGAGGCATGATTCAGTGCACCAGCTTGTTTAGCTGGAGTTCAGACTGAGTGTTACATCTCATAACCGTGCATACAGCCAGGTGGTGAGCAGCAGGTGAGCTGTGGTTTTATTGTGCAGACTGTCAGAGACTGAAGCAGCTGCAGACACTCGGTGCATTCAGGTACGCTTAAAAAATCAGGTTACTGTCAGCTTTCTGCAGTTGTGTGGAAATGTGTGGATGAGAAACCTGCTTTCTGTAATCCAGAAACTGGATTGTCACGTGAGTCACAATCTGTGCTCAACCTCCAGGTCTGAGAGGTGAAGTCAATGATGAAGACTCTTCAACCTTCATCCTGTCTCCAGCCAGCAGGGGGCGACTCCTCTGGGTCTATAGAGTCTCTAGAAAATGATCCTCCTCTCTGATTGATTACCTCAGTAAACATCAGTTCATGGTCTCAGTCTCTAGTTTCAGTCTTCTTCAGTACAGCAGGATGTTCATTTAGTGAATTATGGTCCATTTAAAGTCAGAGAGACCAGAAAGCAGGGGATGCTGTAGGGCGGGGCTACCTGGTGATTGACAGGTCTCCACCACAGCGTTATCATCAAAGTTAAATATTTTTGGTCACCTTAAAATGTTTTATTCAGTGTTCAGGTGCAGTTAGAGCCGCCCTCTTCTGTCACTTGGGGTAAAAAATCAAGATGGCAACAGACTGAAACCAAGATGGCGACAGACTGGAACCAAGATGGCGACAGACTAATACCAAGATGGCGACAGACTGGAACCAAGACGGCGACAGACTGAAACCAAGATGGCGACACCTGAACACATTCCCAGTTTAAACCTCTTCAATGTAACCACTGAGCAGACTGCAGAGAGACTAACTCAATATTTAGAGCCGAGTTGATGTTTTTCTAGACTTTCTCCCATCATGCAACACTGTGGGAACATCAGATGACTTCATTCAAACTATTTAAGGTGTAAATAAAACACTTCATCACATTAATTTGTGTCTATTTTATTGCTATAATTCTGACCCATCTTGTGTTTGATAGATCTGAGATTACACTCTGAGCTCCCTCTCTTCCTCCCACTCTCTCTGATACCTCCCTCCTCCTCTTCCTCCCTCCTCCTGCTCCTCGTCTGCCTCTTTTCCTTCATGTCTGCTGCTGTGACTGGTCTGTAAATGTCAGCACATACACACTCGGTGTGACCTGTAACACTCGTCACATGGTGACTCTGAGACCAAATGCTTCTCAGCGCAGCAGGAAGGATGTGATGAAGATGAGGAGGAGAGACTGAGAAGAGATGAAGAGTGAGAAGTGCTCCAAATGCTCTCCGGCGACGCCGTCCATCAAGTGTTCTTGGGCAAGACACTTGATCTGAATTGCAGGTTTTGTGTTGTAACCGTGGAGATGAAAACAGCTGCAGGCAGCAGCTCGGAGATCCAATAAAAGACGTGACATGAAGGAACGGAGAGTTCTGTCGCCGTTAACGGAATCAGTGAAACACTGAACCAGATCTTTATTGATCCTTCTGTCTGAGACACAAACAGCCTGACAGGGTTTCCCTCTTTTCTACTTCCATCTAAAATCATTCGGCAGAAACACTAAACCAGAGACGACTAACAGAGCATTTATGATGGTAAATATTGTCCATTTCCTGCAGCTGCTTCACAGTAAAAGCCTTGAAACAATGTGATGAAACAGCTGTTATTTATTGACTGATCTGGGCTAGAAAATTAGGACTTGGAGCACCACGGTAGCTGAGTGGTTACAGTTCATAACACATTACCGCAAGGTCAGTGATTCAATAGCATTTTCAAATCCAAAAACCAAGATGGTGACGGGCAAAAACCACCAAACAATGAACAAAAACCAAGATGACAATAGTCAAAACATGATGGTGACAGATCACATTTTTATGCAGACCAGTAATTTGACATCCACAGAGCTTTCAGAAAGGTACCAAATAACAGTTTGGCTTTCCTAAAACATACATACTGTACTATAATTATGAATTAATCGTTCCTTTCTCTGTGGATGATATCAAACATTTGGCTTGTGAGCCAATAATACTGTATAATGGAGTTGGTATCACGTGGTATCTCAACCCAGTCTCATGGGAAGGCGTATAATATAATAATATAATACACTTTTCAGCCTTTTCGGCATTTCTACGCCAACCAAATGTTCGCAGTTGGTTCAGGCAAGAAAACCACTTAATTAGGGTAAAGGAAAATGTTTTGGTTGGCTGTAAAATAAGTGATTAAACAAAGTGAAATGGTCTCCTGGTTTAAAATCACAGAAGCCCACAGTAACATGATTCAGGCTAAATGCTCCTCCTCTCCGGCGGACTCACCGAGGCTTTGCGGAGGCGGTCCGTCTTGCCAAAAAAGTAGGCATCTTCGAAGGAGGAGGTGCTTCCTCGCAGCTTCTCCGACAGGTTCCTGTAGAGGCGCTTGGCAGCGCTCGGGGAGGCCGGCCCACCAGGGCACTTCCTGGTCTGGGACAACTGTAGGTTCTGCATCTGCTGGGTCATAATACCTGGGAGGCGTCTGCTAGGTGGAGGGGTGGATGGAGGGGTGAATGGATGGATGGGTGAATGGATGGATGGATGGGTGAATGGATGGATGGATGGGTGGGTGAATGGATGGATGGATGGGTGGGTGGATGGATGGATGGGTGGATGGATGGGTGAATGGATGGATGGATGGGTGAATGGATGGATGGATGGGTGGGTGAATGGATGGATGGATGGGTGGGTGGATGGATGGATGGGTGGATGGATGGGTGAATGGATGGATGGATGGGTGAATGGATGGATGGATGGGTGGGTGGATGGATGGGTGAATGGGTGGATGGATGGATGGGTGAATGGATGGATGGGTGAATGGATGGGTGAATGGGTGGATGGATGGGTGGGTGGATGGATGGGTGAATGGATGGATGGATGGGTGAATGGATGGGTGGGTGGATGGATGGGTGAATGGATGGATGGATGGGTGAATGGATGGATGGGTGAATGGATGGATGGGTGAATGGATGGATGGATGGGTGGGTGGATGGATGGGTGAATGGATGGATGGATGGGTGAATGGATGGATGGATGGGTGAATGGATGGGTGGGTGGATGGATGGATGGGTGGGTGGATGGATGGGTGAATGGATGGATGGATGGGTGGGTGGATGGATGGGTGAATGGATGGATGGATGGGTGGGTGGATGGATGGGTGAATGGATGGATGGATGGGTGGGTGGATGGATGGGTGAATGGATGGATGGATGGGTGAATGGATGGGTGGATGGGTGGGTGGATGGATGGGTGAATGGGTGGATGGATGGGTGGGTGGATGGATGGGTGAATGGGTGGATGGATGGGTGGATGGGTGGGTGGATGGATGGGTGAATGGGTGGATGGATGGGTGGATGGGTGAATGGATGGATGGATGGGTGGATGGGTGGGTGGATGGATGGGTGAATGGATGGATGGGTGAATGGATGGATGGATGGGTGAATGGATGGATGGGTGAATGGATGGATGGATGGGTGGGTGGATGGATGGGTGAATGGATGGATGGATGGGTGGGTGGATGGATGGGTGAATGGATGGATGGATGGGTGAATGGATGGATGGATGGGTGAATGGATGGATGGATGGGTGAATGGATGGGTGGGTGGATGGATGGATGGGTGGGTGGATGGATGGGTGAATGGATGGATGGATGGGTGGGTGGATGGATGGGTGAATGGATGGATGGATGGGTGGGTGGATGGATGGGTGAATGGATGGATGGATGGGTGAATGGATGGATGGATGGGTGAATGGATGGATGGATGGGTGAATGGATGGATGGATGGGTGAATGGATGGATGGATGGGTGAATGGATGGATGGATGGGTGAATGGATGGGTGGGTGGATGGGTGAATGGGTGGATGGATGGGTGGATGGGTAGAACAGAGGGAGAGATAAAAGTTAGACTGGTGCTTCCTCTGCCTGAAGGAGGGAAAACAGAGTTTAGTTGTGGTGAGCAGAATAATCTGTAGAGAGAAGAAAGTAAAGAAGAAGTGAAGAGGACAAAGAGAAGAGTAGATATCAGAGACGGTGGAAACGTTAATATCAGTCCCACTACATCATCAATCAGATGATGCCTCGTTATATCATGAAATACATAAAGAAATGTGTGAAGAAATTAATAAAAAAATAAAAAAGTTTAGGGCAAAAATCTAATTTATTTAGTATAAATAAATAAAATTTAGTAATTAATGAATGAAGAGTTAAGTAAACCCTTCGGGTTGTGGGGGGAACTCTGACTGTTGTCTGTGTATATGCACCAAACAGCAGTTCAGAGTATTCAACCTTCTTGGAGACCCTGAATGGAGTCCTGTATGGGGCCCCAGTAGGGGACTCCATTGTTCTGCTGGGGGACTTCAACGCACACGTGGGCAACGATGGAGGTACCTGGAGAGGCGTGATTGGGAGGAATGGCCTACCTGATCTGAACCCGAGTGGTCATTTGTTATTGGACTTCTGTGCTAGTCATGAATTATCCATAACAAATACCATGTTCAAACATAAGGATGCTCATAAGTGTACTTGGTACCAGAGCACCCTAGGCTGAAGGTCAATGATCAATTTTGTGATCGTATCATCCGATCTGAGGCCGCATGTTTTGGACACTCAGGTAAAGAGAGGGGCAGAGCTGTCAACTGATCACAATCTGGTGGTGAGTTGGATCAGAGGGTGGGGGAAGACTCTGGACAGACCTGGTAAACCCAAACGTGTAGTGCGGGTGAACTGGGAACGTCTGGAGGAGGCCCCTATCTGAGAGATCTTCAACTCACACCTCCGGCGGAGCTTTTCTAGCATTCCTGTGGAGGCTGGGGGCATTGAACCTGAGTGGGCGATGTTCAAAGCTTCCATTGCTGAAGCTGCGGCGGTGAGCTGTGGCCTGCGGGTCTTAGGTGCCTCAAGGGGCGGTAACCCTCGAACACCGTGGTGGACACCGGCGGTCAGGGAAGCTGTCCGACTGAAGAAGGAGTCCTTCCGGGATATGTTATCTCGGAGGACTCCGGAGGCAGTTGCAAGGTACCGACGGGCCCGTGGGGCGGCAGCCGCTGGCGTAAAGGAGGCAAAGCAGCGGGTATGGGAGGAGTTAGGAGCATCGATGGAGAGGGACTTTCGGTTGGCACCAAGGTGCTTCTGGAAAACTGTCCGGCACCTCAGGAGGGGGAAACGGGGAACCATCCAAGTTGTGTACAGTAAGGATGGGACACTGTTGACCTCAACTGAGGAGGTAACCGGGCGGTGGAAGGAGCACTTTGAGGAACTCCTGAACCCGACTGATACGCCCTCTCTTGTAGAGGCAGAGCTGGAAGCTGATGGGGGATCGTCGTCAATTTCCCTAGGGGAAGTCACTGAGGTAGTTAAACAGCTCCGTAGTGGCAAGGCCCCAGGGATTGACAAGATTCGCCCAGAAATGCTGAAGGCTCTGGGTGTGGAGGGGTCGTCATGGATGACACGCCTCTTCAACATTGCATGGAAGTCGGGGACAGTGCCCAAGGAGTGGCAGACCGGGGTGGTGGTTCCCCTGTTCAAAAAGGGGGACCAGAGAGTGTGTGCCAATTACAGGGGTATCACACTACTCAGCCTCCCTGGTAAAGTCTACTCTAGGGTGCTGGATAGGAGGGTCCGGCCGATAGTCGAACCTCAGATTGAAGAGGAACAATGCGGATTTCATCCTGGCCGTGGAACAACGGACCAGCTCTTCACTCTCACAAGGATCCTTGAGGGGGCCTGGGAGTATGCCCATCCAGTCTACATGTGTTTTGTAGACTTGGAGAAGGCGTACGATCGGGTCCCCCGGGGTATACTGTGGGAGGTGCTGCGGGAGTATGGGGTGAGGGGGTCACTTCTCAGGGCCATCCAATCCCTGTACTCCCAAAGCGAGAGCTGTGTCCGGGTTCTCGGCAGTAGGTCAGACTCGTTTCCGGTGGGCGTTGGCCTTCGCCAGGGTTGCGCCTTGTCTCCAATCCTGTTCGTGATATTCATGGACAGGATATCGAGGCGTAGTCGGGGGGAGGAGGGTTTGCGGATTGGTGTGCTGAGGATCTCATCGCTGCTTTTTGCAGATGATGTGGTTCTGCTGGCATCATCAGTCTGTGACCTCCAGCGCTCACTGGATCGGTTCGCAGCCGAGTGTGAAGCAGTTGGGATGAGGATCAGCACCTCTAAATCGGAGGCCATGGTTCTCAGCAGGAAACCGATGGATTGTCTACTCCAGGTAGGGAATGAGTCTTTACCCCAAGTGAAGGAGTTCAAGTACCTTGGGGCCTTGTTCACGAGTGAGGGAACAATGGAACATGAGATTGGCCGGAGAATCGGAGCAGCGGGGGCGGTATTGCAGTCGCTGTACCGCACCGTTGTGACGAAGAGAGAGTTGAGCCGGAAGGCAAAGCTCTCTATCTACCGGTCAATCTTCGTGCCTACTCTCACCTATGGTCATGAGGGCTGGGTCATGACCGAAAGAACTAGATCGCGAGTACAAGCGGCCGAAATGGGTTTTCTCAGGAGGGTGGCTGGCATCTCCCTTAGAGATAAGGTGAGAAGCTCAGTCATCCGTGAGGGACTCGGAGTAGAGCCGCTGCTCCTTTGCGTTGAAAGGAGCCAGTTGAGCTGGTTCGGGCATCTGGTAAGGATGCCTCCTGGGCGCCTCCCTAGGGAGGTGTTCCAGGCATGACCAGCTGGGAGGAGACCCCGGGGACGACCCAGGACTAGATGGAGAGATTATATCTCCACTCTGGCCTGGGAGCTGGTTAATGTGGCCCGGGAAAGGGAAGTTTGGGGTCCCCTGCTGTTGCCCCCGCGACCCGACCCCGGATAAGCAGTTGAGGTTGAAGATGAAGATGAAGAAGAAGAGTTTAGTAAATACACCATTAAATACATTAAAAAATATATAAAATAAATACATAAAAAATATATAAAATAGAAAAATAGAAATGCAAAAATACATGAATACATTTTAAAGTTAAGGTAAATAAAAATAAATTAAAGGGAAATTTAAATAGAAGAGAAGATAGATCGGGGAAGTAATACAAAGATAAATAAATGAAGGGAAATTAAAACAGAAATATGAACAGATCTATGAGCTGTCTGCTGTGGTGGGTCAGCTCTGCTTTCACAGACCCCTACTTCAGGTGGTCCCGGTCCGCTCGGCCAGTCCAGACCGGAGTCTGATTAACAGCTGTCAGACCAGCTTAAAGCCTCTTCGCAGCACTGGACTCCCGATGGGCTGCTACAGGACTCCTGATTGGACGAGCTCTTCCCCTCCAGGGCTGCTGCTTCCAGCTTTAAAACCAGAGCCAACATGGCGGCTCGTTGAAATGGTTCACTGACATGTTTCTGAAACCGTTTAAAGAGAAATAATCCATGTAGCTGATGAATCTGTCTAACTTTGAGTTTTAAAGTCTTGTAGCAGCCTATAGCTCAACTTTAAGACTTTTTTTCTCAGAAAGTTATAACTTTATTCTCGTAATATTACAATTTTTTTTCTCTAAAGGAATCAAACTAAACAGACCACGAGCTGTTTAATCCGGACTATACTGTACAGCCGGTACAGTTTAGTCCAGATTAGTACGGGTGTACTGGGAGGAGACGCCAGTCAGAACCTTGTTCTGTGAAGCACTTTGGGTTGCCTGACTGGATGAAAGGTACTGTATAAATAAAGTTGTATACAGAGAACCTGAAGCAGGGCAGCAGGTATTATAACCTCTTTGACTGGACCAGCATGGAGGAACCAGAAAACCACCAGTGTGACTTCCTTCAGCTCCCACTGCTGCAGCGTTTCATCCAGCAGCTCAGTGACCTCCGTCGCCTGCTGCCCACGCTGCGTCTCTACAAAACGTCTGGACAAATCTCAACATGTCCATGAAGCAACAAGACCGTCCGCGGGCGGTTCTGATGGAGCGTATGGTGTGTGTGTGTGTGTGTGTGTGTATATATATATATATATATATACACACACACACACATATATATATATATATATGTGTGTGTGTGTGTACATGTTCTTCAAGCTGAAAGGAGTAAAAGCCACAAGAGACTTTATTCTATAGCTGCATTCTGTGACCCACTAAGCGGTCTTTCTCTCTCTTTATAAAACCTGCCGTCTGAACCAGAATCAGTGAAACACTGAACCAGATCTTTATTGATCCTTCTGTCTGAGACACAAACAGCCTGACAGGGTTTCCCTCTTTTCTACTTCCATCTAAAATCATTCGGCAGAAACACTAAACCAGAGACGACTAACAGAGCATTTATGATGGTAAATATTGTCCATTTCCTGCAGCTGCTTCACAGTAAAAGCCTTGAAACAATGTGATGAAACAGCTGTTATTTATTGACTGATCTGGGCTAGAAAATTAGGACTTGGAGCACCACGGTAGCTGAGTGGTTACAGTTCACAACACATTACCGCAAGGTCACGGCCAAAAACCAAGATGGTGACAGCCAAAAACCAGTCAAAATACAAGATGGTGACAGCCAAAAAACAAGATGGTGACAGCCAAAAAACAAGACGGTGACAGCCAAAAACCAGTCAAAATACAAGATGGTGACAGCCAAAAAACAAGATGGTGACGCCACAAACCAAGATTACGGTTGGTGAAACCAAGATGGCGACGTTAACAGTTCTGTTAACACTGACAGGTGGTACAAAAAGAGACAAGACAACTTAAAGCGGGTCCATCAGACACCAGACTTTTAACCGGGAGGCCACCGTTCCGGACCGCTGGTGACTGGGTTTGTTTTCCAAGTGACGTTAGTGACGTTTATCATGTGTGTTGTTGTTGGTGACGTGTTTGCAGATGTTTACGTGACGTACACATGACATGAGAAAACGCTAAAAGTGCGTACTCGTGACAGGTGTAATGTACGTGTATTGTCATGGTATTTCTATCGAACCGACGATCCTACTTGACAGTTAATGGACAAACCGCTCTGATGATGCAGTGAAGAGACCTAAGATGGCGCTCCATCCCTCCATCCGCCCTTCCTTTCTTCCATCCATTCATGCATTCCAGTCTGAACTTTACATACAGCAGCATGTTTGGTTGGTCCTCATCCATCCATTAACTGCTTTCATGTCTCGTATCAGGACACTGCCTGTGATGGACATGTGGATCATCTGATACGGAGCAGATACAGAGCTGGAGACTTGGCCTCTTGTCTACATTGATCGTTCTTCTTCTTCTTCTGTATTTCAGTTATACCACGCGCCTCCATCACTCCTTCTGCTGCAGGAATCACACCTGCAGAGTCTCGTCATTAGCGGCCGTCAGACGCTAATCGCTGCTTCACCTGATCGCTCTGCATTCAGCCCAACGGGAGTCAAAACGCTGCTGCTGATTGGCTCACAGCCCCTGTACTATGTGACTTCACAGCATATTAAAGTGTCTGAAGAGTCCAGCTGTAAATCAGCATGGAAACAGATCCAAAATGGTGACGATGCATTCAAGGTTCACACAGTTAATAAATTAACCTGAAAGCCTGAAGAAAAGAAAAGTCGACATGAGCTTCTAGTGAAAACTGAAGACATCTGCATCCTTTTCAAACTGGTTTGGCTTGTTTGCTCGTCAGCAGGATCACAGAATAACTTGTGAAACTTGTTGAAACTAAAGGTTTGTGTCCACAGGGGCGTTTTTAAGGTGAGGCATCGCCTCTCTTCGCAGCACTGGACTCCCGATGGGCTGCTACAAGGCTCCTGATTGGACGAGCTCTTCCCCTCCAGGGCTGCTGCTTCCAGCTTTAAAAGCCAACATGGCGGCTCGTTGAAATGGTTCACTGACATGTTTCTGAAACCGTTTAAAGAGAAATAATCCATGTAGCTGATGAATCTGTCTAACTTTGAGTTTTACAGTTTAGTAGCCCTTTACGACGTTTTTCCTCCTAAAGTTATGACTTTATTCTCATAATATTATAACTTTTTCTCATATGTGGCCTTAACACTCAGTTGTACACATTCGCAGTACAAAGTGACACACACACACACACACACACACACATATATCTATAGACACCAGATTTCATTCTGAACATGTTCTGAACTATCATTATGATTGTGATTATTGATTATTATTATTATTATTATCTCTGTACCACAGCTGGTAGGACGGTCCGTCTTTGGTCGGCTAAATAAAGTCGACTGTACCTGCAGACGCAGGTAGACGCTGCATGAACACGCTGATGCTCATCATGTCAAAGCTGACGGACTCTTTCTAGGCTGAAGGGCAGCGCTGTGTGTGTTTGTAGATCCCAACAAGAGGCTTTAAATGATTAAAAAAGAAGTGATTACTTTCATAATTGTTCAGAGTGAGACAGGACAAACAGCAGACGTCTGCAGCAGAGGCTGTTAATTGAAAACACGGTTGTCTATAAAATATTCATACAGTTCTTAATGGAGCACAACAACATTTTAATCCAACCAGATTTAACGAATGTTTGTCTCTAATATGATGAAATATTCAGCAGTGAGTTTAGTAGTGGGGGCAGGGACATCCAGTCTGGATGATATAATAGTGTTTCCTACAGGACTCTGACTGTGGTGGACCTCAGACCCTCTACGGGGACTGAGAGAAGATTTCATACATTTTACAGTTAAATTAGTTCTCTCAGTTTTAATTTCTTTAATGCATTCACAAAAGTTGAAGTTCAGTTTTAGAGCTAGAGAGGATCCGGGTCTACTACTACTTCAGAGACCAGTCCTGATTCTGAATCCTGAATCCTGGTCCTTTATCGTCACCCCTCATCCACCGTCCTGCTGACACTGATTAGAGCACCACATGTGGATCCATCCACCGCTGAAAATAGTTCCCACTACTGTCTCTACTTCCTTCTGTTGGTTTGATCAAAACTACAGTGATGAAGTATTTGTGAGGTGTTTTTCAGGTTCAGGTTCAACTAGTCCTCTAAATCACAGCTCCAGGTGTGTTAAACTACAGGTAACCATGGCAACAGTGCTGGTTAAACAAACCTAACCACAGGTTGCACAGTTTCAAATAACACTTTATGTTCTTTAAAATTATCCATCACTGCTTGCTGAAGTGTTTTACCCCCAACAAACATGTTGTCATTTTGATGGATGCCACTAAACACTACAATACCCATGAGCCTCGGCTGCTGTTGCTATAGTGAAGAAGTGTGAATCAGGGCTGCAGCTTCATTGAAGAATATGGGAATAAAACAGGATGCCAGAACTGCATCCCAAAACAAACTGATTTAAACCAAAGTCTGCAGAGCTCTGTTTGTTACTGCAATGCACCCTGGGAGTCGTAGTTGATGTCTCTCCTTCGGTCTTAATGTCCACGGGCTTGTTTTCTACACCTGGTTTATACAGAAATCCCTTTATGTTGCGTTTTGTGAACTGTACTGTGTTTTCATTACCGCTGAGATGATCCACCACCTGATCCTGTACTATCACGAGACCTGGGAGTCAGTTCCATATGTATTATGATTATTAAGTATTTCGATTCAATATTCTGATTTATTGTGATTGTTGTTAACTTTTCTACCACTAGACCATGAGGGTGCGGGTAGGTGGATCACACTGGATTTAACATTGAGGGTGGAGGTCGGATCCACGTCCACCCTCCACCCTTTAATACTTTCTGAGGTTTGTTTTGTTTGACGGATACCGAACGGATATGACGTCTTGTTACTCAGACTACCACAATAAAAGCGCTAACTTCCTTCTACCTCCACATAGACTCAGAGGAAGCAGATATATGGATTCTAGTATTAAAAAAAAATCTATTTAGAAATTGTAAAGCAAAATATCCCCCCAGTTATCATCTGTTATTTTCATATATGAGGTGTAACTATCAAGGCAGCCAAGAATACAGGTGTGTGTGTCCTCACCTGTCCAGGCTGAGTGAGGATCGGGGGATTCCCGTGTTAAACAGGGGCTTCAGGATCAGAACATCTCCTGCCGCCCTCTGGTTCCACCTCTGGGCCAACCGGCAGATGTTACTGTCGGACCTGATGCACACACAGCAGAAGACAGGGACGGATCACAACCTGAGGACAGTAAATCCAACGGCTGAAAGTGAGAGTGAGTCTGTCCTCAACAGGTGTTTCCAGGTGAACTCACAGCAGCACGAGAGCAAAGAGATCTGAAAGAGCGAGAGAAGGATGTCGGGAAAGTTCTCACACCTTCCATCGACCTTCCTCCCCGTTTTCACAGCGCAAATGTCCAACGTTCGCCTCACAAAAATGGAAAATCACAATCCCTCCTTCGCTCTCCGTCGTGTCAAACCGTCGACACGTCTCACATTTCTGCTCCGTCTCCGTCTCCGAACAGCAGCGACTCAAAGCTGCAGTCTGACTTCACACTGCAGCAAAATTCAACAAAGAAAAGCTGAGAAACGTTCCCAACAGTCCTGGTTCGGTTTCAAGTGATCCCAGTGGACAATCCTGCTCCAGCCACGATTCTGCTCCACCTGTCGGATCCAAGCTGTGGCGCAAAAGTTGCTTCAGAGCTGTCGAAGTAGCGTTGAACTAGATTTTAAAACTCTAATTCTCACTAGAGAGAATGGAGATGAACGAGGCTGCTCAGCAGCAGATCTAGCCCAGCCGGTGAGTCTCCTCCGCTGGGTCAGATCTCTCTGTCTGAAGCCTCCTGGCTGCCTCTGGAGCTCTGGATCATCTCTGGGGGGGCACAGACTCCAGCTGCCCCCAGATGTGATGCTCGATCCTGGGTGAGTGTCTCTATCTGCTCCCTACTGTGGAGCGCCGGCGCTGGCTGACTGTACTGAACACCTGTTCACCGGCGGCATCGCGACACACACACACACACACACACACACACACACACACACACACACACACACACACACACACACACACACACACACACACACACACAGCAAGAGAGTGAATGAGTGGTTGAAATAGAGAGAGGGAGGGAAATAATGAGGAGAGGAGGTGCATAGCGAGGCACTGTGTGTGTGTGTGCATATGTTTGTGTACCCAGTGATATGACACACACACACGAACACACACACACATGAACACACACACACACACACACACACACAGCCTCATTATAGCGACTATGTAAACCTCGGTGGAGGAGGGGCAGCAGCTTCAGGCTCTGAAAGGCTGAGAACAAAAAGGCGAGCGAGGGGATGTGACGGTGAGAGGAACAGAAGATTAAATTCACCCAGATGCTCCGGAGGAAACAAGAGTCACTGCATTACAAAAGCAATAAAATGCAGGATATCACAGTAAGTTCTGTGGATTGATTCTTCCTTGGAGGCTGACCGCAGGCTGCTGTGTTTGATACCAGAGCTCGTAACAGAGCCGCCTGTCCACCAGAGGACAACGTGTCACGTTGCCTCTCAGAGACCTGCAGTACCGTGCAGCACCAGCAGGGGTGACTAATCCACTTCAGTTAAAGATCCAGTGTGTCGGATCCGGCGGTACCTGGCAGTACCTGGCGGTAAGGTGAGGAGACTACGACCAAAAAGACTTTTTCTCATAGACTTCCACTGACAAAGAGACGTCTGAACCTCATTTATTTAGAGGTGAATCAGCTCCCCAGTACCAACTCTGATAGTCCTGATTTACATCAAGATGTACAACGCGCTACCAGCTGAATCCACAGTTATTTCCTTCCTCTGTTCATGTCTATGGAGACCCAGACCGTGACGACAGCAGAAGCCATGACATCAGGACCCCGTGACCGAGTCATGTGACCGAGTCATGTGACCAAGTCATGTGATCAAGCGGATGCTACTGCACATATCGGACATGCGCCGTAGGGCCAAGTAAGACCCAGAAGTCTACCCACTGACTTCATGTGCCCCGCCTCCAGCACTGGATCCAGGTCTCGCTATACATCCGAGGGTTAAACCTGCAGGACTGAGACAGCGTTGCCTGGTGGATTCTCTGGACTACATGTTCCTTCCTGCTCCCGTTCCAACACTTTCTCAACATCGTCACATCCCGCCGCCTGGTCAGCGTTCCTCTAGCCTTACTGCTGGACCAGGGTTGGCGGGTCAATAAGCGCTTGTTACATGCACAACGTCCTTTCAAAATAAGCCTCCACTTTTACACTCCCTCTTAGTGAGGGAAGATTCACTCAAGACTCACTGAGGACTGATGATATTAACGAGTCACGTGACTGAAGACTGATGTCACAAAATAAGTCAGCGCTACTTTTAGCTTCACACGGGTCGTCGATAGGACTCTACGTCACGCTGCCTCTGAATAGCACTGCGGGTTGGTGACCCGCATCCTGCCGCTACACGGCGCCTCTGGGCGTCAGTTTCTGCAGACCGATCGGCGGCAGCTGAGACTGCCGGCAGAATACGCCATTCAACTTCATTTTCAAACCCAATCGAACAGAAGTTTGGATGAACTGTCAGTGTTGATCGGCGCTGAGCTACCTGATCATCAGAAACAGTTTTCAATGGTAACAGGTTTGAAAATGGTTCAGCTAGTCTCCAAATAATTCACCAAACATCTTTAATTTCACTTCAATTCAAGATTTGGGACACATAAAAGAGAAGGAAACAGTATTTACCCTGGAAAATACAAAAGTGCAATAAGAAATGCAAAACTATCTGAAAACACTGAATATTTAACGCGTTACAAAACTTAATTGATGTGAATGAAAAATATCTTGAATATCAGTGCTCGCTGTTGTCCATCCCACAGCGTTCCCACCGCGTTCCCACCGCGTTCCCACACCATTCCCACCGCGTTCCCACAGCGTTCCCACAGCATTCCCACCGCGTTCCCACACCATTCCCACCGCGTTCCCACAGCGTTCCCACCGCGTTCCCACACCATTCCCACCGCGTTCCCACAGCATTCCCACCGCGTTCCCACAGCGTTCCCACAGCGTTCCCACCGCGTCCCCACCGCGTTCCCACAGCGTTCCCACCGCGTTCCCACAGCGTTCCCACAGCGTTCCCACAGCGTTCCCACCGCATTCCCACAGCGTTCCCACAGCGTTCCCACCGCGTTCCCACAGCGTTCCCACCGCGTTCCCACAGCGTTCCCACAGCGTTCCCACCGCGTTCCCACCGCGTTCCCACCGCGTTCCCACAGCGTTCCCACAGCCGGTCCTGGTGGTAAAACACGGTGTTACGTGGAGTCGATGGCGTCAGTTTAAACGCTACGGGGTCAAATGATTGTGGAGCTGTTAATGAGGCGGACAGCTGGAGGGTAATAACGGTTATTAAAGCTGCCACCACTGATAGTGAGCACAGGAGCTGCTGCACTACTGCTCTCAACCATCGACTTCAAAATACAATTTGATGTATTTACATTCATTTATTATCATTACTATTTATTATCATTATTCATGAATAATAAAAATATATTTTGTATTTATTTTATTATTATATTACTATTTATTATTATTATTATTCATACATTTAGAGATTAATTTATTATATTTTTATTTTACAATTTGCATTTATTTTATTTTTTCATTATTATCATTGCTATTAATTCATTTACATATGTATTTATATTTATTTATCATTACTATTTACTTATTTTTATTCATAAATTTAGAAAATGAATTCAATATATATTTTTTTAACTTTCTTTATTTGTATTAATTTATTTATTCATTCTTATCATTACTATTAATTAATTTGTAAATGTATTTTTTATGTATTTATAATTAGAATGACTATTATTTTATCCATGAATAAAAATGCTTCCTATATTTTTTAATAAATAAAAAGTATTTAATTTTAAAAGTAGCATTTTTCTCTACTATTTTCTTTGTTTTTGAATTTAGAGTTAATACGTACATATTATTTTATTTGTTGTGGTTTAGGTTGTTGTCTTTTTTTCTTAAGGAAACAATAAAATGGATGATGATATAAATTTGTTTTTTTTTTTTACAAATCCAGCAATGTCTCCACCAAAAGTCTTAAAATTCAACACAAAGAGAAGCGACTGGTGCAGCCTGCGAAAAACGATGCACGATTATGATCAGCATTATGTTTGATCAATATTATTCATTGATTTCAGCGACAAAATATTGTATTGCACTTTCACATATAAATAAACAGAAACTTCACAAATCGACAGTTTCCTGTTTAACAAAGTTAAGAAACAATCAAACCAACTGGAGGAAATGGTGAGTTTGTGGGGGACTATTTTCAGTGGCGGATGAATCCACATGGAGCTCTAGTGAGGACGGTGGATGAGGACTAAACTACACAGTGCTGATGGTGATGAAGAACAGTGAGGCTCACCGGTGTGTTTCAGTGGAAGAAGAGAAATCAGGTTGTGAGATCTGGATTATCTCCAGACCTGTCAGCGGGTCTCGGCATCAAAGCGTTCTGCGTCAGGAGTTACAGCTCCACTGAGCCTGCAGTCACTGCTCAGGGAACAACCGCCCAGGAAAGAAAGAGAAAAGAACGCCAACAAACAATAACACACACAACTCCAAACAAGTGATGCGGCAGCATCCCGCCAGCCTGCGAGGAGACGGCGGCGGCCGCTCATTGGCTCAGCTCTGTTTCCATGGTTCCCATTGAAGAGCAACAGGTGAAGATGAGAGGCAGAGGAGGGAAATACTACGGAGGATTTGGCAGTTTGCATTTCAACAAGTGCACATCTGAATATCTGTGGTGTAACGCGTCACTGCAGAGGAAGCTGCTCAGTTATGGTTCAGACATGAGTCTCATCATGGAAACGGACCTGAAGGTTTCTGCATCCACACAGAGACAGACATTAAATTAATATCTGATTTTAATCAACTCACTGTTATTGATTTATTACTGGATTATTTTCTCTCACACACAAAAAAATAAAATCAGTTTGAGACCTCAAGACTTCAGGTAGATGTTTCTTTAATATTTGCATCTTAAAAATGAAAACTTTGTTTGATGCTCAGTTCTACAATACAATAATTTACATTTATGCTAAGCTAAGCTAGCTTCACATATATGGAGAACGGAAACTGCCAAAATCAAAAATAAATCAATGAAAACATAAATGACTTGATCATTAAATGCAGCAAAAGTAATTTAAATAAAAACTGTAGCCATTAATTAACTGAAAAAAAGTTGACATAAACTGATATTTCTGTTTAAATTTACTTCTTTATTTATTTATATTTGAATTAATTTCCTCATTTATTTATTTATTGTTTATTTATTATTACCGGATGGCAGCTAGCTGGCTGGTTAGCATACAGTCCATCTATGACCTCTGACCCCATGATGACACACTGAACGGGTCATCTGTCATGTAAAAAGAAAAAAGTAAATATATACACTTAACAATTTATGTAAAATAAATAAAAATACTAAATAAAAAATAGGGAAAACTAAACAGAAGAATAATAAAAAAGACAAAGATAAATAAATAAAGAGGCAAAAATACATGAAGAAATATAAAAAGAAAAGAATACAGAAATAAATAAGTTTGGGGAAATAAATAAGGCATGAAATGCAAATCATGCAGAAATAAACAGTAAAAGTGAAAAATAAACAGAGGAGTAAATAAAAAAGGGAATTAATACAAAGATAAAGAAATGATATGCAATTTAAAACAGAAATATAAATTCATGTCACACTATCAACTAATGGCTACTTTTATTTTGAATATTATTTTGTTTCATTTAAAGACATTCATTTATTAAGTCTTTTATTTATTGACTGATTTGTTTGTGATTTTGGCAGGTTCTGTCCTCCATACACATGAGCTGTTTTAAAGTTTTTCTCAGCGTTTCATCCACTTATGTGATAGTATTTTGTATAAAACATTTCACAGACGTTCGGTATTGCCTCCGTCTGGCTGAGAGTTCATGTGATGTAAATGTCGTGTGTTCTGGGTTTAACGGACCTGAACCCTTCGGTACCTCGAGAACCTCGTCATCCACGCTGACAACAGCTGGCTCTGTCTGATTTACAAAATAAAAGCCCCCATCAGTGCTGATAAACGGGCTGTTTGAGTGAATAACAACCACACCTTCTGCTGGTTCGACTGGTTGAGGAGGTATTATTGTCTCAGCATTCGCAAGCGACTCGTCACTGTCAGCGTGTCGAGTCACGACTCAGCAGTACAGCAGGAGAGACACGACTCTAATGGGCTGTACAGTGACTGTCATGAGAGGCTTTATGGGAGTTTTCCCAGCAGCACCTCCACCACTGTGTGACAGCGAGGAAATGACTCGCATCAATCAAACAAGTGTCGCAGTAGCGTCTTTGCGGGTGGCACACAGCTCCGGTTATCCTGCGCTAACATCACAACCTCACTCACCACGGCATCACAACCTCAGCATCACAACCTCACTCACCACAGCATCACAACCTCAGCATCACAACCTCACTCACCACGGCATCACAACCTCAACATCACAACCTCAGCATCACAACCTCACTCACCACGGCATCCCAACCTCAGCATCACAACCTCAACATCACAACCTCAACATCACAACCTCAACATCACAACCTCAGCATCACAACCTCACTCACCACGGCATCACAACCTCAGCATCACAACCTCAGCATCACAACCTCACTCACCACGGCATCCCAACCTCAGCATCCCAACCTCAGCATCACAACCTCAGCATCACAACCTCAGCATCACAAACTCAGCATCACAAACTCAGCATCACAACCTCAACATCACAACCTCAGCATCACAACCTCACTCACCACGGCATCACATCCTCATCATCACAACCTCAGCATCACAACCTCACTCACCACGGCATCACATCCTCAGCATCACAACCTCAGCATCACAACCTCAGCATCACAACCTCAGCATCACAACCTCACTCACCACGGCATCACAACCTCAACATCACAACCTCAGCATCACAACCTCAGCATCACAAACTCAGCATCACAAACTCAGCATCACAACCTCAGCATCACAACCTCAGCATCACAAACTCAGCATCACAACCTCACTCACCACGGCATCCCAACCTCAGCATCACAACCTCAGCATCACAACCTCAGCATCACAACCTCAGCATCACAACCTCACTCACCACGGCATCCCAACCTCAGCATCCCAACCTCAGCATCACAACCTCAGCATCACAAACTCAGCATCACAACCTCACTCACCACGGCATCACAACCTCAGCATCACAACCTCAGCATCACAACCTCAGCTCATGCGAGAGACTGGTTTGTACAAACAGAACCCATTTTCATCCACATATCTGGGGGTCAGAGGTCTAGAGAATATTGAATATTGAATATGGACATGACAGTTTTTCCTCACCAATGATAATGTAAGTTTGGAGCGTTATTTAACCTCCTTCCTGACAAGTTATTATAACGAGGTACTGCTGGATTCATCAGGTTTTCTGGTTTCATGTGATACCAGTAACTTCAGTCTAGCTTTAAAACTGTGCCGCCACAACAGCGCTGTAATCCTTAAAACAAATTTGCATTCACACTTCGTTATGGCGTGAACTTTGGCAGTTGTTTTCTAAACCTAATGTAGTGTTGCTGTTGGTTAAAACTGTATAACAGCGAATGAAATCCAGGAGAAATATGATTCCCTCCCAACATAATTCAGAGTCAGATCAATCTGAAGCTTCTGGATGCATGAAGAAAAACTGCATCTTCTACTGGACATTCCCACGTTTTCCCACCTTTGAACCTTTGCCTACGTTTGTATTTTGTTTATTCCATACAGCGTAATAATTAGTCCACAAACCATAACAATAGACAAAAGTATGGAAATTGTGTCATAAATTAAAAACATACAAACTCTGACATAACATAGACCCAACAGATTTCTAAAAGTAGAAACATGAACCAAATATTTCTCAACATTTTTAGTGTATTTCTTAGCCAGTGACGTGTCCGTCCATCGCTGTCCTGCTAACGTGTCCCATCAGAGGGCCGTTAGACTGAACCAGGACGAATCACTGTCGGGACAATGACTCAACGCGACTAATGACGTGGAGCTCCTGTTTGTGTCCTGATTCATATTATACTGAATTTATGAGCCAACG
Organism: Pterois miles; assembly: GCA_947000775.1. NCBI lineage: Eukaryota > Metazoa > Chordata > Actinopteri > Perciformes > Scorpaenidae > Pterois > Pterois miles. The sequence continues at coordinate 21,324,329 of CAMQGK010000299.1, read as the reverse complement.
TGTTGAAATGCTGTTTTTCTGGGTGATGTTAAAGCACACCTGCACACCACACCCATATCTATACATAACACACTATGATAGCAGACATAACTCACCCAGAAGACCAGCGTGAGAAAAACATCCACAAACAATTCACAATCTGATAAAGTACAAGTACACAAGGGCCGTACTCCTAAATATCATCATTACATCAGCAACATTATGTCACGTCTATAATCACATATACCTGAGAATCCATCAGCGACGTTAAATATGGAAAAAGGACAGAATATTTAACCCTCTGAGACCCACAAAAGGCCTGTTTTAGTCTCGTTAGGGGGGTCTGGAGAGTCTTTAGGGGGTCCAGGGGGTCTTTAGAATGAAATGGGTCTTTTGTGGAGGTCAAGGGGGTCTTTAGGGGGGTCCAGGGGGTCTTTAGGGGGTCTCTAGTTTCAGATGACACCAGGATCTTCACTCTGAACCGCTACGACCTCAGAAAGCTCATTAAAAGGGAGATGAGTCCAGTATTTAATACTCTCACCAGCATGAAAGTGGACAAATATGCTGCTTTATGCAAATGTGTGCATATATTTATTATTATAAATCAATGAACAACACAAAACAACGACAGATATTAGTTTCAGATGATATCTAGTCCTAAAACTGAACCTGATAGATCCTCTGACAGGTCTCTGAGGGTTAACTACGTTTAATTAACTTGTAATGTACCATTTATAAAAGATGGTTATTATAAAGTGTTGTGTCAACACTTCATTAACAAAACTGTAAGATTTCATTTTGTAGCTGTATTTTCTGTATCACTGATCGGGGGGAGGAGGTGGAGAACGAGAGGTGGAGAACGGGAGGTGGGGAACGGGAGGTGGAGAACGGGAGGTGGAGAACGAGAGGTGGGGAATGAGAGGTGGAGAACGGGAGGTGGAGAACGGGAGGTGGGGAATGAGAGGTGGAGAACGAGAGGTGGAGAACGGGAGGTGGAGAACGAGAGGTGGGGAACGGGAGGTGGAGAACGGGAGGTGGAGAACGAGAGGTGGGGAACGGGAGGTGGAGAACGGGAGGTGGAGAACGAGAGGTGGGGAACGGGAGGTGGGGAACGAGAGGTGGAGAACGGGAGGTGGGGAATGAGAGGTGGAGAACGGGAGGTGGGGAACGAGAGGTGGGGAACGGGAGGTGCGGAATGGGAGGTGGAGAACGGGAGGTGGAGAACGGGAGGTGGAGAACGGGAGGTGGAAAATGGGAGGTGGAGAACGAGAGGTGGAGAACGGGAGGTGGGGAATGAGAGGTGGAGAACGGGAGGTGGAGAACGAGAGGTGGAGAACGGGAGGTGGGGAATGAGAGGTGGGGAACGAGAGGTGGGGAACGGGAGGTGGAGAACGGGAGGTGGAGAACGAGAGGTGGAGAACGGGAGGTGGGGAACGAGAGGTGGGGAACGAGAGGTGGGGAACGGGAGGTGGGGAACGGGAGGTGGGGAACGGGAGGTGGAAAATGGGAGGTGGAGAACGGGAGGTGGAGAACGGGAGGTGGAGAACGGGAGGTGGAAAACGGGAGGTGGAGAACGGGAGGTGGAGAACGGGAGGTGGAGAACGGGAGGTGGGGAATGAGAGGTGGGGAATGAGAGGTGGGGAACGAGAGGTGGAGAACGGGAGGTGGAGAACGGGAGGTGGAGAATGGGAGGTGGGGAACGGGAGGTGGAAAATGGGAGGTGGAGAAAGGGAGGTGGAGAACGGGAGGTGGAAAATGGGAGGTGGGGAACGAGAGGTGGAGAACGGGAGGTGGGGAACGAGAGGTGGGGAACGGGAGGTGGGGAACGAGAGGTGGAGAACGAGAGGTGGAGAACGGGAGGTGGAAAATGGGAGGTGGAGAACGGGAGGTGGAAAATGGGAGGTGGAGAAAGGGAGGTGGAGAACGGGAGGTGGGGAACGAGAGGTGGGGAACGGGAGGTGGGGAACGAGAGGTGGAGAACGAGAGGTGGAGAACGGGAGGTGGAAAATGGGAGGTGGAGAACGGGAGGTGGAAAATGGGAGGTGGAGAACGGGAGGTGGAAAATGGGAGGTGGAGAAAGGGAGGTGGAGAACGGGAGGTGGGGAACGAGAGGTGGGGAACGAGAGGTGGAGAACGAGAGGTGGAGAACGAGAGGTGGAGAACGGGAGGTGGAAAATGGGAGGTGGAAAATGGGAGGTGGAGAACGGGAGGTGGAAAATGGGAGGTGGAGAAAGGGAGGTGGAGAACGAGAGGTGGGGAACGAGAGGTGGGGAACGAGAGGTGGGGAACGAGAGGTGGAGAATGGGAGGTGGAGAACGAGAGGTGGGGAACGGGAGGTGGAGAACGAGAGGTGGAGAACGGGAGGTGGAGAACGAGAGGTGGAGAACGAGAGGTGGAGAATGGGAGGTGGAGAACGAGAGGTGGAGAACGAGAGGTGGAGAACGAGAGGTGGGGAACGAGAGGTGGAGAACGAGAGGTGGAGAATGGGAGGTGGAGAACGGGAGGTGGAGAACGAGAGGTGGAGAACGAGAGGTGGAGAATGGGAGGTGGAGAACGAGAGGTGGAGAACGAGAGGTGGAGAACGAGAGGTGGGGAACGGGAGGAAAACTTCAGAGAAGTGGGAGGACAAAAAGAAAGAGATGAAATCACAGCCAGAGATCCGTCTGATGAGCCGATGACTCAGAAAACTTCCAGTCACGACTGTGTGTGTGTGCGTGTGTGTGCGTGTGTGCGAGTGTGTGTGTGTGTGTTACAGGTTGTTTCAGGTTTCCATGAATGTCCTCACACACCATCGATCCTCCTCGTACTGAACAATACACCTGGTACAGCGACGACCCCCCTCATCTACCTCCAACCACCACGTCAACACACAACACTCTGTTACCTGTGTGTGTGTGTGTGTGTGTGTGTGTGTGTGTGTGTGTGTGAGACACATATTATAGTTGACCTCCACCGAGGCTGTTTCTGCTGTGAACCTACTGCAGTGTCAAACTCAAAGCCGCGAGGGTTTACAAAGAATATGTTATGATTATCATATAATTCTATGCCGCTTTACAGAAGTACAGTGTCCTTAAACTACATGTCCCACAATGCATCTCCATGATGTTATATGAAGCGTCTCAGTATCAGCGGTTTCCAGCAGCGGCGCTCTAGCCGAGCGATGGAGTCGTAAAATAATCTGAACAGAACCAAAATGTCCCAGAAAAGCAGAGTTGGAGCAGAGGGAAGGACAGAAAGAGGATCCATGTTAGTGGTTGATGGAGACCAGCCGGTATGTCTTCTTTACTACGAGGCAGTAAAACACTGTCACACCACTGTCATCTACCACATGATCTCAGCTGATCAGCTGCTGATCACTAACAGACTGAACGATAGATCAGAGCTCATCATAAAGAGGCCGAGTTTGGAAACGAACATCTTAGAGCTGCGAGGCTTCTCGACTCAGACAGAAACGTTAACACTGACGTTTCTTAGCGGCGGTGTTCTTCACGACTTAACCTGTAGGCAGCATATGACCCACTACAAGACACTCATTAGTGGTTCCCGATCCGAGTCCACGCCCTACGACGGCCGTGCCTCGCTTTAATCGGGCTGATCGTGTAGTCTGAACCGGCCCGATCGCACTAAAACACCCACACATCACACTGCCAGTTAGAACTCTTCTTCTGTGGTTTATATGGGCCATGTCAGATTAACGGGGTTCATTAAGCCTGTTCCCTCAGCACTTCCTGTTTTACTGCTGGTGTTTACAGTCAGGCGTTCAGGTTTACCTGCTCTGCTCTCACCTGGATTAACAGTCTTATTGCTGACTTGGATCATTAAATATGACAGCAGATTGTGTCAGCATATTAAATGTCAGGAAAGACACAGCAGATCTGGTTGCTGTGTAATCAGACTGTTTTTATGAAGTCCCAGTCGGGGAAGTTTAACACCTCCTCCTACGTATCATCACTGTCACATCAAACGCTACCATCTCCTGGCCTCCTGGAGCTTTACTGGTCCCAGTATGCATCAGTAAAAACTGATTTAAAGGTCTGACTGATCAGCCGCCAGGCCCGTCATGGCCTCACTCCTTTTAGACCGGAGTCCAGCTAAACCAGACACCAGGGTTCACATCATTACTGGGACCAGTTAAATCAGACATCAGGGTTCAGATCATTACTGGGACCAGTTAAATCAGACACCAGGGTTCACATCATTACTGGGACCAGTTAAATCAGACATCAGGGTTCAGATCATTGCTGGGACCAGTTAAATCAGACATCAGGGTTCAGATCATTGCTGGGACCAGTTAAATCAGACATCAGGGTTCAGATCATTGCTGGGACCAGTTAAATCAGACATCAGGGTTCAGATCATTACTGGGACCAGCTAAACCAGTCCTGGTTTAAAGGACTGGAGGACATAAATGTCCTCAGAGGACGAACAGAGCTGCAGTCTCTCCGTCGCTCATCAGCTCCACCGAACCTGCCTTTCTTTTCTCTTTTCAATCGCCATGGCAACACGTAACCAGAGGCCATTATTCTTAATGGCTACCTTGGGCCCCTCTGTGTGTGTGCCAGTCATATAACAGTTGCTGTAAAGCGGTCGCCTCGTCTCCATTCTCCAACAGATCCACCTAAATCCCACAAAGTGATGTGTGCTGTGCTGATGAGGCTGAGTGGGTGCTGTCCTCTCAGTGGAACAGCCTGTTCTCCACGCAGCGTTCGCCGGAGCTGCAGATATGACCATTATGGAGCGTCGTTAACGACCAGGACGTCGCTGACGTTGCACCGCCCTGTAAATCCTGCTGCTGCTGCTGCTGCTGCTGCTGTTGCTGTTGCTGCTGCTGCTGTTGTTGTTGTTGTTGTCTGACTCATCTGTCATTGAACACAGTGAACAGATCCTGAACAGCGTCTCATCCAGTCACAACACACTCCAGTTATTCATCGCTCCACATCTGCAGCCACTGAAGGCTGAAGCAGGAGAGCAAGTCTGCACTGCAGCTAGAAAACAAAGCTGTAAAATCAGAGCATAAAACCTGGACACGAACACAGAAACTGACCAGAGTATATGTAATGTTCCAGATATCTATATGATGGGATTAATGAGCAGGTGAGAATGGCTGGTTTTGGCTGATATGATGAATTAAATAGCTCAGAGTGGAGGTTCCTCTGGTGAAAATGACCAGTTTATTTGTAGAGCACTTTACAGCAAGACAAGCCATCCTCACGGAGGATTGTTTTATGATCATCTTCAACCCATTTTAGTGTCTCGACCCGGTTCTGAACCCCTGATGGAAGCAACATGAAGAAATGGCTGAGCGGGGTCAAAGGTCGTCTGCTGTAGGACCAATAGGAGCCTTTACTGTCAAATACAAGCATTGTTGTGCTTAATAGAAATGTTAGGATTTGAATAGAGAAAGAGTAAGACTGTTCAGACCCTCAGATCTTTATACTGTCGCTCATGTTGAGCTACATGCACCTCCACTTTTAGCACCTCCTTTAGTCCACTTCTTTAACACACCCCCACTTACTTCTTTTTATATTAAGCTTTTCCTTTATTTATATTTTATTTGCTGAATAATTTATACTATTTTTATACTGTAAAATATATTTGCAGAATCTTTTGTAATGATCTGAACATGTTTCTGAATCCACTGTATTGATTTTTTCTATGTAGATAATGGGGAAAACTACAAGTCCCATGCTCCCTTTGGTCTCTTCAGTGTGGAGAAGTCATGTGACCTCCGTTCCGTTACTTGGCGACACAAATGTCGAATGTTGTGTTTTGCTTTGTTTTGTTGCGGTTAGCTTCTAAATCAGTGAGTTGGTCCTTCATCAGAGACGCATGTTAGTGAGAGCAGAGCGACAGTCACTGTACAACCCAGCGACTACTAGCATTACTGCTATGACTACTACTACTACTACTGCTGCTACTACTACTGTGGTGATAAACCAGGTAGGATTTCTGATCTTTCCCCCACTTTCTGATTCCTCCTGCTGATCGAGGCCAGCCTTCCTTTAACCTGTTTGATTTCTGTCAATGCTGTTCAACATCTTGTTTCAACTATTTATACTTTTTAAAAAAAAAACCAAATGATTGAATTTGATTTCAATATTGCTTTGATTAAATACAACGTTGGCAGGTAGTGGTAGTTTTAATGGAGTATTGTAATGTGCTTAGAGCTGGTGAAGACCCTGATCGTGGTCTGAGGCTGAACTAGACTCTGGTGACAAACTGACTCAGTGTGTTTCAGTAAAAGAAGCTTCACAACTCTGCTCTTTAAAAGCAGAAGCTGGCTTCAGTATTTTCAGCTGTCTGTCTGTGTGGATCCACCGTTAGGATGGGACTGCTTTCTCAGCTTCTACATTTATGTCTCCAAGCTGCTTGAAGCCGCTGATCATCATGGTCCCAACCAGGACCAGAAGACCCAGCAGGTTCCCAGCGGGGACGTGGACTACTTCAGGAGAGACCTGCTGGACTCCCAGAAACAAAACCTGGAGTTGGCCTCAGACAACGCTGCCCTGAAGGAGCAGATGGCCAGGATGGAGTCCAGCTGGGAGGAGGAGAAGATGAGGATCCTGAAGGCTCTCAGGTCAGAGAGGGCCATCAGGAAAGAAGCCCAGAAGGGCCTCAAAGTCCAGAGCAAGGAGAAGGTTGAGGAGCTGAGCGCCGAGCTCCTCTCTCTCCAGGAGGAGCTTGAGAGGAGGGAGAAGCAGGTCGTGGAGATGGAGGCCATGTGGAAACAGACAGTCATGGTTCTGGTGGAGCAGCTGCTCCAGGAGGTGGCTGAGAAGGTGGAGAGCTTCATGAGAGTCCAGGAGCTGGAGGAGAACATCAACCTCCTGACACAGAACAACCCTGATCTCCAGGTTCAGCTCCTCCAGACTCCCAGCAAGCTCCTGAAGGAGTTCGAGGACCACATCGCCAAGCTGGCCTCTGAAAACGCTGCTCTGAAGGAGCAGCTGTGCCACCAAGGAGTCCGGCTGGGAGGAGGAGAAGAACCGGATCCTCACCGCTCTCCGGTCAGAGAGAGTCATCAGAAAACAGGCTCAGACCGACCTGAAGACCAAGGACAAGGAGTACCAGGAGCAGATCCACTCCCTGAGCCACCACCTGGACGTGAAGGAGAACGAGCTCCGACTGGCCGAACAATTCTGGACCGGAGAGCGAGACCGGGTCTCTGCATCGTGGGAGGACAAGATCGCCAAGGTCTCAGAGATCTGGGAGAGAGAGCTCCAACTAGCATCTGTCCAGAAAGACCTGTTGGCCAAATCCCTGCAGGAGGAGTCGGACAGGAAGGTGAGCCAGGTCTTCCTGGAAAAGGACGAAGTGATCGCCCAGCTGACGGCGGCTATCGAGGCTCTGAAAGTCCAGATTCTGGAGAGAGAGACCCAGCTGGAGGAGAAGGAGAGGCAGCTCATCCAGATCGAAGATATTCCTTTATTTATTAGTCCCACGAGGGGAAATTCAATTTTTTCACTCTGTTGTTAACTTATAGAAGAAGAAGAAGAAGAAGATCTACCTTTATTAGTCCCACAATGGGGAAATTCAATTTTCACTCTGTTGTTAACTTATACACGGTACATGCAGACCTGAACACACACATGCACAAACATGCATCAATGGAGAGATGTCAGAGTGAGGGGGCTGCTCCTGACAAGCGCCCCGAGCAGTTGGGGGTTTGGTGCCTTGCTCAGGGGCACCTCGGAAGTGCCCAAGAGGTAAACTGGCACCTCTCCAGCTACCAGTTCACACTCAGTTCTTGGTCCATGTCGGGACTTGAACCGGTGACCCTCCGGTTCCCAAGCCAACTCCCTACAGACTGAGCTACTGCCGCCAGTCTGGACCACTACTCCAAACTCGTCGCTCTGGAGGCTGACATGAGGAGCCAGCTGGTTTCCAAGGAGGAGACCTTCAAGGAGCTCCGGAGAAACACCAGCGACATGGAGCGGGACTGGACCAACCAACTGAGCTTCATGGAGGACCAGATCCAGGTCCTGAACAACACCACCACCATCCTCCAGGAAGTCTAACCAGGAGTAGATGACAACGGAGGAGCTGAAGGCCCAGAAGAAGAACTTAAAGAGGCTGATCAAGGAGAAGGAGGAGGAGGAGAAGAGACAGAAGAAAGAAAGGCAGGAGAAGGAGAAGAAAGAGAAGGAGGAGCAGAAGAAAAGAGAGAAGGAGGAATCAAAACGACTGAAGAAAGAGAAGCAGGAGAGGGAGAAGAAAGAGAAGGAGGACTTGAAGAGGGAGAAGTTGAAGGTGAGGAGGGAGAAAGAGAGGGGAGAGGAGAAGACAGAGGAATAACTTCCTTTCTCTCCTCACTCTGGACTTTTTCTCTCCTCATCCCTCCATCTGACCCTCCCTCCCTTCACCCCTACACCCGACCTGGTCTACATCAGGCGTCGTCCTCCCTCCCATCATCCATCCATCCTCTCTTCCTCCCACAGTGACATGGGGGGAGTGATCCGCCCTCCATGTCTGCGTGGGTTGGTTGAATCGGGGTGATCCTGTTTCCCACGCAGACATTCAATTAAACGCATCAATAAAAATCACATTTTAATAATAACTATTGTCTCCACTTTGTCTTTTTAAAGTGACAGTCCTTCACATTTCAGTCCTGCTGGATTTCTAATTTCTACTGGAGTGAAAACAGAGTTTAACCGTCCGGAGTCTCTGTTGATTCATGAGCTTCAAGCTTTCACAGCTGTCTGAAAGTTAGAATATAATATGTCATAAAAAGGTCATAAACAATAAAGTTATAGTATAACATGTCATATATATATATATATATATACATATATATATATAGTAGGGCTGTCGTTGTACTTACACTATGTGCAATGACAATAAATTTGAATCCAGTCAAATTTAATCTTACTCTCTATTCCCCACCTAATAACCTCTAACAGTTGTCAGTCTTCATCAGCCTCCTTCAGTATTTTAACGGACGATACTAACAGAAAAGGGACCCAAAAATGCCTGAATTCAAACAAAATGTCTTGTCAGAGCAAACGAGAATAATTAGTGCAAATAAATCCCACATTGTTTTAAAAAAAGCAAACCCATCCATCTCTCAGACTTCCTGTTCAATGGTAAATGGATTCCATACAGCGTGTTTCTAGTCCTCCGACCACTCAAAGCACTTTACAGGACATGTCGGCACTCGGGCCTGAGCACTCATTCGTACACTGATCCCAGAGGCTGCCAGCCCGGGGCCCGGGGAGCAGCCGGGGATCGAACCGCCGACCGTCTGATTGGTGACCGACCTGCCCCACCCTCTGACCCACAAAGCCGTCAATCAAATAATGACTTTACACCTAAATCAGTCGATTGTCTCGGATGTCAGTGGCATGATTCACAGCTTTAGAATATTTAGAAATTAAAATTAGAGCCATCAAAGTTAATGTGATAATAATATATTAACGAAAAAAAAAAAAACAGGTCAGACTACTACTACTACTACTACTACTACTACATCCTGGTCTCATCTGAAACTAGAGAACCTGATGGATCCATCAGTACCAACCAGGTCAGACTACTACTACTACTACTACTACTACTACATCCTGGTCTCATCTGAAACTAGAGAACCTGATGGATCCATCAGTACCAACCAGGTCAGACTACTACTACTACTACTACTACTACTACTACTACTACTACTACATCCTGGTCTCATCTGAAACTAGAGAACCTGATGGATCCATCAGTACCAACCAGGTCAGACTACTACTACTACTACTACTACTACTACATCCTGGTCTCATCTGAAACTAGAGAACCTGATGGATCCATCAGTACCAACCAGGTCAGACTAGCTGGTAGTGAAGGAGGTTAAATGAGGCTCCAGACTTGACCTCTGACCTCCAGATGTGTGACTGTAAATGGGTTGCCGGTCCAAACAGCTGCATAGATTATGATGAGAGCGTCTCTGCTGACGTCTGACTGAAGTTAGAAACTGGAGGCTGTATTCCTTCAGTCAGACGTTACAGCAGACACAGCTGGCAGAGACCTTCATCTAGTGGTCATCATGAAACCAGCTACCAGAGTCTCCAGAGGGACAAACCTTCCCTCAGCATCCAGCAGTCTTTCACATTAAACTCCTGTCTGTTCAGAATAAATGAAAACAAATGGATCGTGACTTGGACTGAACCGTACTGTATATGTTCCACATCACCACACTACCTAGCTATCTTAGCTATGTTCCACATCACTAACACTAGCTAGCTATCTTAGCTATGTTCCACATCACCACGCTAGCTAGCTATCTTAGCTATGTTCCACATCACTAACACTAGCTAGCTATCTTAGCTATGTTCCACATCACCACACTACCTAGCTATCTTAGCTATGTTCCACATCACCACGCTAGCTAGCTATCTTAGCTATGTTCCACATCACTAACACTAGCTAGCTATCTTAGCTATGTTCCACATCACCACGCTAGCTAGCTATCTTAGCTATGTTCCACATCACCACACTAGCTAGCTATCTTAGCTATGTTCCACATCACCACACTAGCTAGCTATCTTAGCTATGTTCCACATCACCACACTAGCTAGCTATCTTAGCTATGTTCTACATCACCACACTAGCTAGCTATCTTAGCTATGTTCCACATCACCACACTAGCTAGCTAACTTAGCTATGTTCCACATCACCACACTAGCTAGCTATCTTAGCTATGTTCTACATCACCAACACTAGCTAGCTATCTTAGCTATGTTCCACATCACCACACTAGCTAGCTATCTTAGCTATGTTCCACATCACCACACTAGCTAGCTATCTTAGCTATGTTCCACATCACCACACTAGCTAGCTATCTTAGCTATGTTCCACATCACCACACTAGCTAGCTATCTTAGCTATGTTCCACATCACCACACTAGCTAGCTATCTTAGCTATGTTCCACATCACCACACTAGCTAGCTATCTTAGCTATGTTCCACATCACCACACTAGCTAGCTATCTTAGCTATGTTCCACATCACCAACACTAGCTAGCTAACTTAGCTATGTTCCACATCACCAACACTAGCTAGCTAACTTAGCTATGTTCCACATCACCAACACTAGCTAGCTAACTTAGCTATGTTCCACATCACCAACACTAGCTAGCTATCTTAGCTATGTTCCACATCACCACACTAGCTAGCTATCTTAGCTATGTTCTACATCATCAACACTACCTAGCTATCTTAGCTATGTTCTACATCATCAACACTACCTAGCTAACTTAGCTATGATCCACATCACCAACACTAGCTAGCTAACTTAGCTATGTTCCACATCACCAACACTAGCTAGCTATCTTAGCTATGTTCCACATCACCAACACTACCTAGCTAACTTAGCTATGTTCCACATCACCAACACTACCTAGCTAACTTAGCTATGTTCTACATCACCAACACTACCTAGCTAACTTAGCTATGTTCCACATCACCAACACTACCTAGCTAACTTAGCTATGTACTACATCACCAACACTACCTAGCTAACTTAGCTATGTTCTACATCACCAACACTACCTAGCTAACTTAGCTATGTTCTACATCACCAACACTAGCTAGCTAACTTAGCTATGTTCTACATCACCAACACTAGCTAGCTAACTTAGCTATGTTCCACATCACCAACACTAGCTAGCTAACTTAGCTATGTTCCACATCACCAACACTAGCTAGCTAACTTAGCTATGTTCCACATCACCAACACTAGCTAGCTAGCTAACTTAACTATGTTCCATGTCACCATCACTAGGTAGTCCAAAATGGTCAAAGTCCGAAAAACCATAGTCGAAACCAGAGTCCGGAGACCAGAGTCAGAAACCAGAGTCCGGAGACCAGAGTCAGAAACCAGAGTCCGGAGACCAGAGTCAGAAACAAGAGTCCGGAGACCAGAGTCAGAAACCAGAGTCCGGAGACCAGAGTCAGAAACAAGAGCCCGGAGACCAGAGTGGAGACCAGAGCCCGGAGACCATAGTCGAAACCAGAGTCCGGAGCCCAGAGTCAGAAACAAGAGTCCGGAGACCAGAGTCGGAGACCAGAGTCAGAAACCAGAGCCCGGAGACCATAGTCGAAACCAGAGTCCGGAGACCAGAGTCGGAGACCAGAGTCAGAAACCAGAGCCCGGAGACCATAGTCGAAACCAGAGTCCGGAGACCAGAGTCGGAGACCAGAGTCAGAGACCAGAGTCGGAGACCAGAGTCCGGAGACCAGAGTCGGAGACCAGAGTCAGAAACCAGAGCCCGGAGACCATAGTCGGAGACCAGAGTCCGGAGACCATAGTCGGAGACCAGAGTCGGAGACCAGAGTCAGAGACCAGAGTCGGAGACCAGAGTCAGAGACCAGAGTCGGAGACCAGAGTCAGAGACCAGAGTCGGAGACCAGAGTCGGAGACCAGAGTCGGAGACCAGAGTCAGAGACCAGAGTCAGAGACCAGAGTCGGAGACCAGAGTCGGAGACCAGAGTCAGAGACCAGAGCCCGGAGACCATAGTCCGGAGACCATAGTCCGGAGACCAGAGTCGGAGACCAGAGTCGGAGACCAGAGTCAGAGACCAGAGTCAGAGACCAGAGTCGGAGACCAGAGTCAGAGACCAGAGTCAGAGACCAGAGTCAGAGACCAGAGCTGGAACTGCTGCCTGCTGGTTCATATCAGGTATCGTGGAGCTTCCTGTTTCTCACCTGAAGCTCTGAAATGAAAGAAATGATCCATCGCTGCCGTTTCTGTTCACTTACATACAACCGGACCAACAGGAGTAAACATGACGTCATACGGACTGACCTGTGAGTCAGCGACTGATTGATCGATTGATTGACAGGCCTGGTGACGTCATCCTGAATTATCAGCTCTTCAGAGGTAAATCTACCTCTGACTGGCAGCAGGTTTGAGTTTCTGCTGTGAACTTCAAAAGCTGCAGTCGAGGTTTCTTTCTCCAGCTAAAAATATGTCTCTGTTCAGTTTCACTGAGTGAAGATGGAAAACAATAAAAACACTGACATAATCTGGTTTCCTTGAAACCTTTTCCTCAGAACAAACACAGGAGAGGTCATGCCTCCCCGTTTATTAAATAATGACTTATTGCTCACAGCTCTGGGAAATATTTCAAGTCAACATTTCAGTGGCAAGGAGCAGAAAATATAGAGGATGGAGGCTGCCAAAATCAAAAATAAATCAACAAATAAATGCCATTAAACGTAACAAAATAATATTAAAAATAAATGTAGGTATTAATTAATTGATGGTAGAAATTTGTCTATTAGATTCTTTATTTATTTATTCTTCTATTTTATTATCCCTATTAAATATTTCTATTCTAAATAAATACATAAGAAAATTAAAACTGAATACTAATAATATATAAATACATTAATAAATACACACAAATTAAATAAAAAATAAGCAGAAAAATAAATACAAAACTAAATGAATAAATAAAAATAAATGGAAAAATAAATACACATTTAAAATAAATGTAAATAAATATAATGTAAAATTAAACAGAAGAGTAAACAAATAAGGGAACTAATACAAAGAAAAATAAATAAGCAAATTAAAACCGAATACTAATAAATATATAAATGTGTAAATACATGAATAAATACCCACATTTAAAAATACATAATAAATAAGTGCATAAATAAAATAAATGTAAATACAAATAATAAAAAAATTAAACAGAAGATGAAATAAATAAGGAAATTAATACAAAGAAATAAATAAAGAAGCAAATTAATCCAGAAATATTAATTTATGTCACACTTTACCAATTAATTAATGGCTACATTTATTTTTAATATTACTTTGAATACATTTAATGACATATCTGTTTAACGATCAAGTTATTACTTATTTATTTTGTTATGTTTTATTTTGGCAGGTTGCGTCCTCCATAAGAAAAGAGGACAGTGAAGATGAGGAGTGTAGGAGCAATAAAACTGGAGAAGACATCACTTCCTGCCGACGGTAAAAGGAAAGACTTACTTCTTCCTGGTGTCGTATCGGCTGCTGGTTCCCAGACTCTGAGAGGGAGACACCGGAGAAAATCATCAGTTTCAATGCAGGATCATGCAGAGCACTAACACACATTACACCGCCTCTATCCCACACATTATTCCACATTAATACACCTCTGTCCACAGAAAGATCAGCGACAAATCACATTTCTCAGATGCAGGTGGAAGTGTTCATCCATTCACTAATTCACACTGCTGACAACCTTCATTTACTATTCTGGAGATAAAACAAGCTGTTACATGAATCAGTCGATATATATATATATATCCCAGCACTCTCTGTATGACTGCATTCTTTATCTTTATAATTCAGTTTATTCTAAACACAGAAGTTATCTTGCATATAGACGCTGGTTGGTGTTGCTTTATATACATTTATTAGACTCCTGTGCTGAATATTTGATTCTGATTGGTCTGTTTTCTTTATAACAGACTGTTGCTATGGATACAGCTCTAATGGTGGAGTCTGGCGGACCAGATTTCTTCAGTAAGTAGCCGTGTAATAAGCACGATAATGTACAGCTAGCAGTCATTGTTGTGAAATAAACCCCTTCTCTGAAGACGGACGCCCCAAAAATGGGAAAAAATATGATTTTGTGCTATTGTGCTTCCATAAATGTAATGTATGGTGCAGCTGTGTGCCTCCATTTTGTTTGGCTGGTGTAGACTGAGCAAAAAATCCTGAAATAAAAATAAAATAAAATAATAAATAAAAAATAATAATATAAAAATAAAATAATGATAAAATAATGCAAATGATGATCAGAGCCAAATCAACGTCACTCCCAGATGGTGTATTGTATTGTCTCAGAGGTATTTAGAAGTTCGCTGTACAAAAAGCTGAAACAGGTATTAAAGGAGATTAGATGATGTCAATTTAAGTGTGTGTAAGTCACTTGTGTTTTTTAAAAGAATGGTTTGCAAAACTACTTTTGAGAGTTACAAGTGTGAATGATTTCTTTTCATTTTTTGTTTGTGTTTTATTTTGTGAGGGAAGCTTCATTTGATAAGAATATAGGTTAAATAGGCATATATATAATATATATAATAACTGTCTCTATCTGTGTGATGACTGAATAAAATACTACTAGATAAGTTTTACAGATTTTAGAAAACAGTGATGGATGTCATAATTCCTGCTGTGCTAAATTATCTGAACATTTTGGTGGGAGTTATAAAGCTGTAACTCATACGGCTGATATAATACGAATTTTCAGGTCAAGTTTTAAACTTTCGGCGTTTGCTGTAGCGCCACCATCAGGTCTATTAGCCCACAGAGCTAGCTGAGGAAGGTTAGCAGAGGACTGGACTTAAATGCACAAGAAGGCAGATTTCCCAGGAATAAAATACTAATAATGACAAAAAGCAGACTGGCTGTGCAGCTACCCGTTCCCTCTCTGACTACACCGTGACGGACATGGCCCCCCTACATGGAGAAGACTAAAGCTGCTGTCCAGTACCGGGGGAGCAGGAGGATGCTGGGAGTTAAAGGTCGCCTGGTAGAATAAACTGCAGCTCCTCCTGCAGGCTGAAACGAACACTGACGTGTGTTTGATGGGCGGCATCGTGTGTGAAGGTCAGTGGATGCAGCGGGTGGAGGAGGGGGTGGGTCTGGTTCGGGCAGCGTCGTCTTGACAACTGAAGACGACGCCGTGAGAGAAAATTGTCGTCTGCACACGAGCGCTCACTTTAGCTGTCAGGGGTCTGAAGAGGCACAAACAATGCAAACTATGCACCGCCCGGAGAGAGCCTCCATGTCGCTGTCTCCATACACACAACTACATCCATTTATCGCCCCTCCACCACATCTGCAGGTCACCGCCATGCTGTCAGCTCTCTTGTCCTCCATCTTACACAACACTTCTTTTATATTATATCATTCATTTATTGTGAAGAACTGTCAGTGAGGTTCAGGCACAAAGACAACCTGGATGAGCTCAGAGAAACATGGTGGTTTTGGTTTAAGGTTAAACGACGTTTGTCGTCACGGTTACAAGAGCTGCTGGAGAACCAGTGTGGTAGTGGTTTAGAGCTCTGCCACTCCATCATAACGTTCTACTGTTCCCCCATGACGGGTGGACCAAAGGCCAAACTGTGTGTGAACATCTGAGAACCACAAACGGTGGAGCACTAAAAGTCGGCATCACGCCACATTTATCATCTCTCTCAGATCCTCAGACCGTTACTGATTTAAATAACTATTTTGTCAATGATACTTGTTAATTTAATTTTAAGTTTCATTTTATTTTGCTGTATTTTTTTACATGATTTTATTTATTAATACATTGCTTTATTTATTTGTTTTATTTATTTTATTTTATTTTTCTTTGCTTCATCTCTAATGTTTCTTTATTCTTTCCCTCCTCTCCTGGTGTAACTGTACTAGTTATATAAGAAAATCTATACACACATAGTACATAGGATTTTTCACCACATTTTGTAAATACTGATCGATCCATAAAGAGGTTTTGATCTGTAGGACTATATCACTCCAAATTCTTCAAACCAACTGACCAATTGATGATTTAATCTCAGTGTTTTCTGATCTCGATCAGCAGGACGACACCGTTTGTCTACGTCGACCAGAGCTGCTACAAATGGCCGTTACAACGAAGGGTCACATGACTGATCTGACGCCTCCGTGGTTAAAGTTTGTTCCATGTAGGTCATTAAAACTACTTGGTTATGTTTAGGGAATGAATAAGTAAGAGAAACGGATGTGACCGACGATGGTCACCCTCCGTCTGTCCTAACTTACTACGTCGCTTTACTTCCAGCATTGTTGGACCTAATTTATACTTTTACCAGCTACAAGAGACAACACAGCACCATGGTGAATTTAAATGGTCCAAACTCCTCGACGAAAAGAGCCCAGCAGTCTGACCACCACTGGCTGTGTTTCACTGCAGATGTCTCAGTATTTTCTCCTCTTACATTCAAAGTGCAGCTTTGCTGGCAGAAGAGAAACAGCTTAGAGTGACTGTAAACGGGAGGATGTCAGCCTCTCCTCCATCTTTTACTCCCCTCCGGTCCTGTTCTGTTCTGCTGTTTCTGGATGGCGGTGAGGGCAGCAGCGGGACGTTGCAGCGGTGTCGTTCTCTGGTGAAGACGGATGCTTTGCCCCCCGCCGGCGCCGAAATGAGATTATCGCTCAACCCAACGGGGAGAAATCTGTTGACTGTACACCACCGCCAGCGAGCGGCGACGCCACACAGCACGCCTTCCATGTCAAACAGAAACACTAACTGAGGAGGAACTTCAACATGCAAACTCCCAAAGATATTACACAGTGAACACTAAGGTACCGTTGACAGGAGGAACACAGCCTGGAACAGGGTCTCAACATGGAGGGAAACCAGCAACCAGCTGTACTGATCACTGCAGCAGCTCTACGCACAGACACTGAGGGTGAATCTACTCGGATACAAGAGTCGCTCTGGGGGGGACTGATTCACCTCATCATTTATTCCTTATGATTTCTACATAGATGTTTTAACACCAGAATCTGCTTCATCTGAGTCTCTGTGGAGGTAGAAGGAAAGGAAGTCACCACTTTTATTGTGGTAGTCTGAGTAACATGACGTCATATCCGTTCGGTATCCGTCCACCAGAACAAACCTCAGAAAGTATTAAAGGGTGGAGGGTGGGCGTGGATCCGACCTCCACCCTCCATGTTAAATCCAGCCTGGTAAACACTACACATCCAGTAAAGGAGGGAAACACTTTGGAAAAGCAGAGCTAGACATCACGGCTAAAGCTGCACGCTAACTCCGTCACGGACGGGAAACGTCATCGTACGGCGGTAACGTGCGGTCCGGCCGGCCGTCGCTCTCGTCTCCGTGGTCCGACGGGCCGACGCTACGACTGTAGAGCTCCATATACTGACATTTATGTTAAATGCATTCAGACGGCCCCGATGGAGCTGACCATGGATGGATAAAGAGAACGGAGCTGACGGAGAGCTAGACACCACCTTGGAGGAGTTAGAGGAAGTAGACACCCGGGACTACGGCCGCTTTTCAAAATAAGGTGTTAACAAAGGGCAGCTGTGGCTCAGAGGGCAGAGCAGGTCGTCCTCCAATCAGAAGGTCGGTGGATCGATCCCCAGCTGCTCCGGTCACATGTCGCTGTGTCCGGTGTGTGAATGAGATGGATGAATATCTAGATCAGATCTGACCTGAGCAGCCTCTGATATCAGTGTGTGAATGTGTGTGTGAACGGAGGAATGCTGACCTGGTAGAAAGCTCTTTGTGTGGTCAAGACTAGAAAAGTGCTGCATAAATGCACGTCCATCTACCATTTATATAATCAAATAAAATACATCTATGGAGATCAGATCGATTGGATTATATTCAGCAGAAGTATAAAACACGATAAATTAAAAACAAAATACTCTTCATATAGTTGGTCCTGAGACCTCTCTCTCTGTCTGTACTGCAAACCATCACAAAACTGGTCCACCTGATCCATCATGTCCACCACGTGAACGGTCTATACAGTCATTGTGATGAGCCGCTGTGAGGTTTGAGGTTGTGATTGCTTATTGACTGGCTGATCGTCAGAGCTGCCGTGGGACCGATCAGGTGGCTCAGGACACCGATGATGCCGACTGGTTGTCTCCTGCTGCGTGGACACGCTCATAATAACAGCAGCACCGTTTAATCCGACGGAGACACTCTTTGAAACCACACACACACGTTTGACATCTTAAAGGGCCAGTTCAGCTGTTCTTCAGTGTGGCTGTATGAGGATCTTCTCCATAGTCACTGTTTTACTACATCTGATCATCGGAGCACAGCAATGTGCTGCTGTGGACATCTGAAACGGGAACTGAAACCGTTATATCTCTGTCTTTAGAACCACCAGACTCCATTCATAAAACCAGTAATTTAACCTCTGAGAACAGAAGCTGGAAGTCAGTTAGTCAGTTAGTGGTGTTGTGACTTTGGTGAATCTTCATGGTGAATTTTCATCTTAAAACTAAGACTAAATCTAAAATAACTGCCTAAATTAACACTGGTAGTTGTACATATTTTTAGGTTTCTTAAATCTGTGTTGCCGCTGAAGTCACACAATAACACGAACTAACCAACTGATGGAGGCAGCAGTAGACCAGCTTCTGTTCTCAGAAGTTAAATTACTGGTTTTATGAATGGAGTCTGGTGCTTTGTGATAATTAACATCTTGGGTTTGAGAGCATTTTATCAAATAACTTTTGAACTCCTTATGAAATCTACTTATGTTCAGTTTTTCACATTAGCAGGAACGACTAAACTTATAAATAACAAAACCCAAACTTTAAAAAAACGACAAAATATGAAGGCAGCCAGGAGGTACATCATCATATCAGCCACATACATGAAGCTTTAACTTAAACTAATAACCCCCCCCCCCCCCCCCAGGCTAACCGCAGACAGCTGCCCCCCCCCCCACCTCTCACTTCACCTTGCTAATTTGAACAAGGCTTTATTTTGATATTAGTCAGAGGCTGAACTGTAGCAGGCTTGTTGGCCTCTGCCCGGGTTAATTAGTGCACCAATGCCAGCATTCATGTGCCGGGCGAGGAGCCTGCACACGGGGGAGGCCGAGCCGTCCCTCCTGGCAGCCGCCGCCGGCTCTGGCACCTCTGAGCGCTGGCTCACCCACCGGGTGAGTGACAAGCTGACTGGCGAGAGCATCGACGGGGTGCAGCGCCGCTAATGCTAGCTGGACTTTCACATGCAGCTCTGGCCTCTGCAGCGGCGGCCTGCCTTCACACAATCTGCTTTTTCATTTATGGCCACCGAGCTTTGCAATCCATTAAAAACCAGTTATGTCGACACGAATTTTTAATTGTAACGAACTGACGATGTAATGATTGTTCTGTAGCTGCTCGGCGAGTAGAGATGCTATAAATCGTCATGTTTCTTGCTGAATAAAGACTATTAACAGTAATTATACATGCTGAGATGAGAACAGAAAGATGACCCGAGGGTGCTGCCAGGGAACTAAAGGGTTCACTTTTAACAGCGTCCACTCGTCAGATCTATGATTCACTTATTCTTCAGGTTGCTCTGCAGTTTTAGACTTGAAAGACTGAACAGATTCATCATTGCTCTCCTGTAATCTGTCAGATTACTTATTACTTCTCTAAAAGAAACAGGATGTAAATCAGTGCAGCAGAACCACATAGGTCCTCCTTTTATGCTTCTTCTTTCTCAACCTGAGTGCCTCCATTACCCACAATGCAGCTCTTCCTCTCACAGTTGCATGGTAAGGTTGTTCTCATACGCCGTTTGTAGCTATAGCTTCCAAAAGTAATGCACTGCAATTCGTATATTCATATATAATCCACGTAATCAGAGCACCGTGTAAGGAGGAGGTCGGGGTGGATGTCGGCGTTATTTTAACCGCCATCTTTTCCTGACCGTAACTGAGCTGTTTCCTGTGAAAAAGGAAGTTTATTTTGAAAAGACTGGGTGGAAAATGAACTGAGTGCTACCTGTTGCTGGACGGCCAGCAGCAGCATCTAGTGACATGACTGGGTTCCTCTGTATATTACACTTTATTTCATCCTAACATTAATGTTTCTCTACGGTAACTGTAAAATATTTCTATATGAGTGAAGAAAATTCTGTTTACATTTTTTTATTATTATTATTGTAATTTTAAAGTCTTTATAAATAATATAAATATATGTGTTATTTCATTTTATTCTGATCTAAATATTTCTACATCAGTGAATGTAGATATTTCATAAACAATATTACAGTATTATATTTAATTCATATATTTCTATATCAGAAACTGTTTATATTGTTTTATTTTATTTTTTTCTATTCTAATTGAAATATTTCTCCCATCTCTCTCCTTTAAAGAGTAAGTAGATAATTATCCATTTAACTGCATAACCAACGCAGAAAACTATCTATCTTCGAGGTTTCCTCCGTGACTGAAGTAGAATCACTTTCAGTACATTAATAATAATAATAATAATAATAAATAAATGACCAGTAGAAGCAGATGATGGAGGCGCTGTCCTGTGATTTCAAATTGTGTTGGAGCTTCCTCCAGCAGCTGATGTGGGAATAAACTCAGGAATAAATATTACTCCTCTCATCGAGGAATAAAGTCTCGTCCTCTCTACCTTCTGTCCTCTCTCAGCTGTTTCAGTGCTAAAATGATCATTGATATGCATTTTATCTGAAACTTCTCTTATTGCTCATGTTTTATTGCTCATCACAGAAATACTAAACAAACTGAATATTTTCATTCACTGGAAATAACAAACATGATCAGCTGATGAGGCTTCAGTCAACGAACAGAACATATTGATAAGGGTTGTGATTTATTTCTCTCTGAGGATGCCGAACAAACGTCATCATCCCTGAAATCAACTCGAGCTCATATCTGACTGCTTCATGTTCATAACCTGGGAAATATGCACCAGAAACACAAAACCACGAGTGAGTGGATTTATCAGGATTTCTAGTTTCATCTGAGAGCTGCAGCTTCACTCTGGACCTGAAACTGAACCTGCAGGAGGCTCTGATAGACGGTAAGGTCGGTCAGGATGGCCTCGGCACCGCGGGTCTCTGAGGGTTAACCTCATTGAGACATACAGTCTTACCAGCTGGAAGTGAAGCAAACATCAGACGCTTTCAGGTCGTCCTGACCTGCTCCACGAGTCCGCCAACAGACCAAACGACGAGTCAACTGCTCCAAACTGCTCACTCTGCTTCTATTTATGCAACGTTTCTCACATCCACCCAGTTTCCAATGGTCTCAGTCTGACAGGCCAGGAGGTATCTGGTAGCCACGGGGGGCCACCTACAGGATATATCTGGTAGCCACGGGGGGCTACCTACAGGAGATATCTGGTAGCCGGGGGGGCCACCTACAGGATATATCTGGTAGCCACGGGGGGCTACCTACAGGAGATATCTGGTAGCCGGGGGGGCCACCTACAGGATATATCTGGTAGCCACGGGGGGCTACCTACAGGAGATATCTGGTAGCCGGGGGGGCCACCTACAGGATATATCTGGTAGCCACGGGGGGCTACCTACAGGAGATATCTGGTAGCCACCGGAGGCTACCTACAGGAGATATCTGGTAGCCACCGGAGGCTACATACAGGAGATATCTGGTAGCCACGGGGGGCCACCTACAGGAGATATCTGGTAGCCACGGGGGGCCACCTACAGGAGATATCTGGTAGCCACCGGAGGCTACCTACAGGAGATATCTGGTAGCCACGGGGGGCCACCTACAGGAGATATCTGGTAGCCACCGGAGGCTACCTACAGGAGATATCTGGTAGCCACGGGGGGCTACCTACAGGAGATATCTGGTAGCCACCGGAGGCTACCTACGGGAGATATCTGGTAGCCACGGGGGGCTACCTACAGGAGATATCTGGTAGCCACGGGGGGCTACCTACAGGAGATATCTGGTAGCCACCGGAGGCTACCTACAGGAGATATCTGGTAGCCACGGGGGGCTACCTACAGGAGATATCTGGTAGCCACCGGACTTTGTGGTCACAGGTCATCATGTCACCATGTTTAACTCTGATCACGTCTTTGAAACTTGAGGAGTGAGGAGGTTTGCCTCTGATCTGGGGCTTTAGATGGTGATTTCCAGAAACTGCAGGGCTAAATCCTGCAGTGTGAAGTTAGCACAAGTTGATTTCTAATCAGAGTAACATTTAGCCTCCTCTTCCTCGTGGTGTTGGGGTGCTGCAGCGCTCCACCTTCCCTCATCCAGTCGTCTCACATCATGTGACACTCTCTCCAGAGGTGGAGGCCGGCGGTGGGGGCAGAGGTTGTTTTTTTAAGGGATTAGGCTTAATAAGATGGCAGCTTGAATTTATGGAGCTAATATTTCACGGTGAGGTGATTCATGGAGGATTTGGTGCAGCGGAGCAGCTTAATGGATGTTCAGAAAGACTTGCTTGACTTGTGCCCTGATATGATTAGTCCCGCGGGAGCTGGGCTGCTTAATACACCACTGTGTGAGTGTTTGTGAGCGTTTGTGTACAAAGACGGGCCTGAGAAAAATGTAGGAGTAAACAGGACGCACACACAAATCCCTCCTGTACCGGGCTCTATGTATGGAGCATGTATTTGTATGTGACCGTGAGGCGCCGGCCTCCATCTCTTCACCTGGCGTCACCTCATCAGTCCGTCCGGCTCCGTCACTCACTGGACCAGTTACACCAGAACATTCATCCACTGCTATCTGGACACTTCATCCTTTGTTTCAGCAGTTTTTAAAGCATAAATGTCAAACATCTATGGTTCCAGCTTTGTTAATATATAATAATGTCCACTTTCTAAAGTAGTTAAATAATTCTAATAATTATCTTTAGGCATTTATGTATGTATGTAATGTATATATTCTTTCATTTTATTGTAATATAAATATTCCTATATCAGTAACTGTATCTATTTTATTTAATTTTAATGTAATTAAAATATATTTCTATATAAGTAACTGCTTATATTGTTTTATTTTTAGTCTATTGTAATTTAAATATTTCCATATAAGTAACTCTTTATATTGCATTTATCTATTTATTATTATCAGCATTAGTGGTAGTATTATTTATTCAAATATATACATATATATTATTCAGATGTATATGTTTCTGTATAGCAACTGTATGTTCTTTTAAGTAGTTTTATTCTTATTCAAATATTTCTATAACAGTAAGTTATTTTGTTTTAATTTAAATATTTCCATATACATAATTGTTTTTATTGTTATTATTATTATTATTATTATTATTAGTAGTAGCAGTATTTTATTATTTTATTGTAATTTAAATATACGAGTCTGTGTATATTTTATTTTTTTCAAATGTAAATGTGTCTGTATAGTAACTATGTTTTATGTTGTTTAATTCTTATTCAAATATTTCCATATAAGTAACTGTTTATATTCTTTTAATTCATTATTATTTTATTTAAATATTTCTATATTAATACCTGTATATATTCTATTTTATTTATACGTCAATATTTCTGTTAATAACTGTTCATATTTTATTTCATTTTAATTTAAATAAATCCATATAAGTATATATACATATATATTTACATTATACTATATATAAGTCGCTGTATATAATAATAATAATAATAATAAAAAACTTTATTTGTATAGTACCTTTCATGCAACATTGCAACTCAAACTGCTTCCCAATAAAGAAAGAGCTTTAACAAAACAAGAACAGAGGAAAAATAAAACAGTAGAATACATATAAAATCAGTTGTGCTGCCAGGCAGTATTAAAACTAAAGAGTAAAATGCATACATAAAAGTTAAATAAAACTTGTGTTGGTCCCCAGTCTTCCTTGGACCGCTGTAGGGGACCTCCACCAGACCAGTGCTGCTGGAGGCAGATAGTCAGTGATGGAGCTGGTGGTGGCAGCTGGTCCTGGCCCATGAAGAGCCTCGTTCTAGTCCTACATGCTACCGGAAGCCAACGTAGTGAAGCTGAAACTGGACTAATGTGCTCTCTGTTCCTGGTTCTGGTTCTGGTTCTATTTAATCAATGGAGCTAATTTCCTCAGATTACTGGACAGCTTTTCCCTTTTTGCTTCGGGGCCAACTAACAGCATTTCTGTTTCGTCCTCATTTAACATTAAAACATTATTGCTCATCCAGTTGTTCACAGCCCCGAGACAATTTGTAATGATGTACATTTTGTTTAGTATAATATTAAATTAAATATTCTAAACAACTGTTTATACTGTTTTATTTCATTCTATTCTTATCTAAATATTTATATACCAGTAACTGTATATGTATTTTATTATTGAAATAAATCTATGTAAGTAACTTTAAATATTTCATTAAGTTTTACTCTAATTTATATATTTCTATATATATTTGAAATATTTCTCACAGCTCTCTTCTGGAAAATGTATTCAAACTGGTGCCTCATTTGCATATTTAAACATAAATTTTCATAAAAGTTGTAAAATAAAACAATAATGATCTTTACGTCAGTAATGAAGCGGGGAGGTTTCATGGTGACATCTATCAGTTCGTTTCCACCCTTAGAGGTCTGGTTAGCTCATAAAACAGACTCCTGTCTGTCCACATTCAGTTTAGTCTGAACTGAGTCTGAACAGAGAGACCAGGATCACACATCTATCAGAGATAAAGGACCACGGCTGCCTCCTGAGCACCGGCATGATGGATGGACAACAAACTAGAAATAAAACACTGATGGAGGAGACGGCTGCTGGCTCAGAGACTCACTGATTAAACTGTCAGAGCTCCTCTAGAACCGTCCTCTCTACATCCAGAACATCAGAGCTCCTCTAGAACCGTCCTCTCTACATCCAGAACATCAGAGCTCCTCTAGAACCGTCCTCTCTACATCCAGAACATCAGAGCTCCTCTAGAACCGTCCTCTCTACATCCAGAGCATCAGAGCTCCTCTAGAACCGTCCTCTCTACATCCAGAACATCAGAGCTCCTCTAGAACCGTCCTCTCTACATCCAGAACATCAGAGCTCCTCTAGAACCGTCCTCTCTACATCCAGAACATCAGAGCTCCTCTAGAACCGTCCTCTCTACATCCAGAACATCAGAGCTCCTCTAGAACCGTCCTCTCTACATCCAGAACATCAGAGCTCCTCTAGAACCGTCCTCTCTACATCCAGAGCTCCTCTAGAACCGTCCTCTCTACATCCAGAACATCAGAGCTCCTCTAGAACCGTCCTCTCTACATCAGAGCTCCTCTAGAACCATCCTCTCTACATCCAGAGCTCCTCTAGAACCGTCCTCTCTACATCAGAGCTCCTCTAGAACCGTCCTCTCTACATCCAGAACATCAGAGCTCCTCTAGAACCGTCCTCTCTACATCCAGAACATCAGAGCTCCTCTAGAACCGTCCTCTCTACATCCAGAACATCAGAGCTCCTCTAGAACCGTCCTCTCTACATCCAGAACATCAGAGCTCCTCTAGAACCGTCCTCTCTACATCCAGAACATCAGAGCTCCTCTAGAACCGTCCTCTCTACATCCAGAGCTCCTCTAGAACCGTCCTCTCTACATCCAGAACATCAGAGCTCCTCTAGAACCGTCCTCTCTACATCCAGAGCTCCTCTAGAACCGTCCTCTCTACATCCAGAACATCAGAGCTCCTCTAGAACCGTCCTCTCTACATCAGAGCTCCTCTAGAACCATCCTCTCTACATCCAGAGCTCCTCTAGAACCGTCCTCTCTACATCAGAGCTCCTCTAGAACCGTCCTCTCTACATCCAGAACATCAGAGCTCCTCTAGAACCGTCCTCTCTACATCCAGAACATCAGAGCTCCTCTAGAACCGTCCTCTCTACATCCAGAACATCAGAGCTCCTCTAGAACCGTCCTCTCTACATCCAGAGCTCCTCTAGAACCGTCCTCTCTACATCCAGAACATCAGAGCTCCTCTAGAACCGTCCTCTCTACATCCAGAGCTCCTCTACATCAGAGCTCCTCTAGAACCGTCCTCTCTACATCAGAGCTCCTCTAGAACCGTCCTCTCTACATCCAGAGCTCCTCTAGAACCGTCCTCTCTACATCAGAGCTCCTCTAGAACCGTCCTCTCTACATCAGAGCTCCTCTAGAACCGTCCTCTCTACATCAGAGCTCCTCTAGAACCGTCCTCTCTACATCCAGAACATCAGAGCTCCTCTAGAACCGTCCTCTCTACATCCAGAACATCAGAGCTCCTCTAGAACCGTCCTCTCTACATCCAGAGCTCCTCTAGAACCGTCCTCTCTACAGACTGAATGAAACAAAGAGGAGAACATCAGGTGGGAAGCATCACATCTGGATAAATGTATGACAGGTCTCAGTGTGAGGAGAACCCATCCTGAATAATTCATGGAGCTTCATTCATCCTCCTCTTCCTCCTCCTCTTCCTCCTCCTCACGCTAAACTTTCCACTAAAACACAACGCCACCATTTCTCTGTTTTATGACCACGGGGAGGTAAATACCACCAGGAGGATTTTCCACCGCCGGCGTCCTGAGTGACGGGATGAAGACGCCGGGATGGTTGTGTCTCTCCGCTGTCACCTGGCTGCCTGCGTTACCTGGGAATCTATTATTTACTGAGACAACGGAGCTGGGAGGACGCCAGCTGCTCCTCCTCTGCTCCTCCTCTGCTCCTGTTCAGACGACCGCTGAACACGAGCTGCTACTAATCATTGACATAGAAGAGTATAGAAGCAAAGAGACAAAGGAGGACAGGGGCTGAGGAGAGAAGGAGAGGAGAGGAGGAGAGGAGAAGAGGAGGTGAGAAGAGGAGGAGGTGAGGAGGAGAGGAGAAGAGGAGGTGAGGAGGAGAGAAGAGGAGGTGAGGAGAGGAGAGGAGAAGAGGAGGTGAGGAGGAGAGAAGAGGAGGTGAGGAGAGGAGAGGAGGAGGAGGTGAGGAGGAGAGGAGAGGAGGTGAGAAGAGGAGGTGAGGGAGAGGAGGTGAGGAGGAGGAGAGGAGAAGAGGAGGTGAGGAGGAGAGAAGAGGAGGAGGTGAGGAGGAGAGGAGAAGAGGAGGTGAGGAGGAGAAGAGAAGAGGAAGTAAGGAGGAGAGGAGGAGAGAAGAGGAGGTGAGGAGGAGAGGAGGAGAGAAGAGGAGGTGAGGAGGAGAGAAGAGGAGGAGGTGAGGAGGAGAGGAGAAGAGGAGGTGAGGAGGAGAAGAGAAGAGGAAGTAAGGAGGAGAGGAGGAGAGGAGAGGAGGTGAGGAGAGGAGAGGAGGAGAGGAGGTGAGGAGGAGGAGAGGAGAAGAGGAGGAGGTGAGGATGGTGAGGAGAGGAGGAGGAGAGGAGGAGGAGAGGATGGTGAGGAGAGGAGGTGAGGAGGAGGAGAGGAGAAGAGGAGGAGGTGAGGATGGTGAGGAGAGGAGGAGGAGAGGAGGAGGAGAGGATGGTGCAGCTCTCCTCTGGTCTTTTGGTCCTGAATGGTGGAGCTCTGCTGCTGGGAGCTGATAATGACGAGGAACCAACGACTGACCTTCACTTCTTATCAATATACGATCTGTGATCAACTGATTACTCGTTTGGGCTCCAAAACAATGAAAAAGGTCGATTAGTCTTTCAAAAAGACCGAGATGACGTCCTCAGACGTTTTTATCCACAACAAAATCATTTTTTACAATAGAGGACCATGATGCACTGGGACTCAGACAGGCAGGAAACCCAATTAGAGAGAAATAAACGAATCAGCGTCTGCAGGCAGAGCAGAGGAGTTACTGCAGCAGAGCTGCCTCCATCCATCTGTCCATCTGTCCATCCATCTGTCTGTCCATCCATCTGTCTGTCCATCTGTCCATCCCTCCATCCATCTGTCTTTCCATCTGTCCGTCCCTCCATCCGTCTGTCCATCCCTCCATCCATCTGTCCATCCATCTGTCTGTCCATCTGTCCATCCCTCCATCCATCTGTCCATCCATCTGTCTGTCCATCTGTCCATCCCTCCATCCATCTGTCCATCCATCTGTCTGTCCATCTGTCCATCCCTCCATCCATCTCTCAATCCATCTGTCTGTCCATCTGTCCATCCATCTGTCCATCCCTCCATCCATCTCTCAATCCATCTGTCTTTCCATCTGTCCATCCATCTGTCTGTCCATCTGTCCATCCCTCCATCCATCTCTCAATCCATCTGTCTGTCCATCTGTCCATCCATCTGTCCATCCCTCCATCCATCTCTCAATCCATCTGTCTGTCCATCTGTCCATCCATCTGTCTGTCCATCTGTCCATCCCTCCATCCATCTGTCCATCCATCTGTCTGTCCATCTGTCCATCCATCTGTCAATCCATCTGTCCATCCCTCCATCCATCTGTCCATCCCTCCATCCATCTGTCAATCCATCTGTCCGTCCCTCCATCCGTCTGTCCATCCGTCCATCTGTCTGTCCATCTGTCCATCCCTCCATCCATCTGTCAATCCATCTGTCCATCCCTCCATCCATCTGTCAATCTATCTGTCCATCCCTCCATCCATCTGTCCATCGATCCATCTGTCCATCCATCTGTACATCCCTCCATCCATCTGTCAATCCATCTGTCATCCATCCATCCGTCCGTCCATCCATCCATCCAGCCGTCCATCATCCGTCCATCCATCCAGCCGTCCATCCATCCATCCATCCATCCATTCATCCATCCATCCGTCCATCCATCCATCCATTCATCCATCCATCCATCCATCCGTCCATCCATCCAGCCGTCCATCCATCCATCCATCCATCCATTCATCCATTCATCCATCCAGCCGTCCATCCGTCCAGCCGTCCATCCATCCATCCATCCATCCATCCATCCATCCATCCGTCCATCCATCCATCCATCCATCCATTCATCCATCCATCCGTCCATCCATCCATCCATTCATCCATCCATCCATCCATCCGTCCATCCGTCCAGCCGTCCATCCATCCATCCATCCATCCATCCATCCATTCATCCATTCATCCATCCAGCCGTCCATCCATCCAGCAGGATAAGGAGCAGCAGCATGTATTCCTTCACTGATATTCTCAATTCAACTCTATTTTGGGGGCAGCAGTAGCTCAGTCTGTAGGGAGTTGTCTTGGGAACCGGAGGGTCACCGGTTAAAGTCCCGACATGGACCACGAACTGAGTGTGAACTGGTTGCTGGAGAGGTGCCAGTTTACCTCTTGGGCACTGCCGAGGTGCCCCTGAGCAAGGCACCGAACCCCCAACTGCTCGGGGCGCTCGTCAGGAGCAGCCCCCTCACTCTGACACCTCTCCATTGATGCAGGTCTATGTTGGTAGATGGTCCTGGTTGTCCTGTGTGTGTTTCAGGTCTGTGTGTGTTCAGGTCTGCATGTACTGTGTATAAGTTAACAACAGAGTGTAAAAACTGAATTTCCCCTCGTGGGACTAATAAAGGTTGTTCTTCTTCTTCTTCTTCAAAGCTAAAGTAACTCTCTCCTGCTCCGTTGCTCGCTGGTTTTGCCGCCACTCTCTCTCTCTTGCTTCAGCACTAACTTCCACAGCACTAGTTCCCTGTTGGGGGCTCCATCGGGGAACCAGTACAAAAAACTAAAAAAACAAACTAAAAAAATACAGACTCTCCTGCCTTGGCCTACAACGGAGAAACGGTTAAATATAACAGAATACAGTCAAGATGCCAGTAAAATAAATAATAATAATAATTACAGAATGCATTGTTTTACACTGTGATGGCAGTGATATTAAAAAATGTGGTTTTCACGGAAGTCAATGAGGCACTTTTGGCCACAAAGGTGTCCAGAGGGAGAATCTGACACGACATAAAAAATACTGATGCAATCAGATCAATTTGATCTTTGACACATCCAAGACTCTAATCACCACCAATGCCCATCCCCTTTGTGAGTTATTTTTGTTTTGTTTTTTTTGGGGGGTAAAAAAAATTATCAATAATTCAAATAATTACACTGGCATTTAAAGGGTTAAGAGCAAGTCTGAAGTTGTTTAAGTGATTTATGAAAAAAAGCAATATATATATATATATATATATATATATATATATATATATATATATATATATATATATACACATGTACCTGTCAAGTTGGACCGTTTTATCAACACATGATGTATTTAACACAACAGACCTAAAAACCTAATTTAACGCTAGTTTGTGGAGAAACAGATGAGTGTCTTCCTGTTTATTTCAGTCGTTCTTTCCTTGTGTCTTTGTTTTCCTCTTCAGCGTCATCTCTTTGTTCTGGTCTCTGCCACAGTTTGGCAGATTTTGGCAGAATCTGAGCCTGAATACTGGTCCTTGATCAGTAACTTGATCAATAACTGACAACAGTGAAACATCATCTTTAGGGTGAAGCTGTGTGTAGAGCAGAGGACAGGAGGAAGGACTACAACCACCATCACCATGTCAACCACCATCACCATGTCAACCACCATCACCATGTCAACCACCATCACCATGTCAACCACCTACACCATGCTCACTAATACTGACAGAAACAATCAACTGCCTCAGATGGTGAGGATGATGGTGATGATGAGGAGGATGATGGTGATGATGAGGAGGACGATGGTGATGATGAGGAGGATGATGGTGACGATGATGATGGTGATGATGAGGAGGACGATGGTGATAGGAGACTCATAAATAGTCCTTGAGGAGTCACATCCTTCGAAAACCCACTCAGTCCTTTAAAAAGCACCAAAACGTCACTCATCAGATGTGTCAGTCGGCCCACATCAAGGACTCAACACCAAATACCACCGACAGGTCCAGTACTACAGTACTGCCACAGAGACCCAGTACTACCACAGAGACCCGATCCACTGACCGGTCCAGTACTACAGTACTGCCACAGAGACCCAGTACTACCACAGAGACCCGATCCACTGACCGGTCCAGTACTACAGTACTGCCACAGAGACCCAGTACTACCACAGAGACCCGATCCACTGACCGGTCCAGTACTACAGTACTGCCACAGAGACCCAATACTACCACAGAGACCCGATCCACTGACCGGTCCAGTACTACAGAACTGCCAAAGAGACCCAGTACTACCACAGAGACCCGATCCACTGACCGGTCCAGTACTACAGAACTGCCACAGAGACCCAGTACTACCACAGAGACCCGATCCACTGACCGGTCCAGTACTACAGTACTGCCACAGAGACCCAGTACTACCACAGAGACCCGATCCACCGACAGGTCCAGTACTACCACAGAGACCTGATCCACCGACAGGTCCAGTACTACAGTACTGCCACAGAGACCCAGTACTACCACAGAGACCCGATCCACCGACAGGTCCAGTACTACCACAGAGACCTGATCCACCGACAGGTCCAGTACTACAGTACTGCCACAGAGACCCAGTACTACCACAGAGACCCGATCCACCGACAGGTCCAGTACTCCCACAGAGACCTGATCTGACAGTCCCACCAGCTGTGGTCACTTTTCTCCATCAGCCATCACATTTCAAACATCTTTCTCCAGACTCAGACTCGGGGCTCTCACAGCTGTTTTCTGGTAATAATGAGATAACGATCTTAAAAAGTCAAAGGTCGTTGCAGTGGACAGCTGTGGATGAGGTGACAGCGTCTGATCTGAGCGGCTCCGTTGGTCCGTGTGTGGTCCAGAGTGGTCCAGAGTGGTCCAGAGTGGCAGACTGGAGAGGAGGCGGTGGGTCAGCCAAGACTCACTGCTAACTGGAGGTTCAATGACCGTCCAGCGACAAACACACAGCACACTCTGCAATCTAACCAACACTGCCGATCACAAGGCAAGAGCTGAACCTCGGAGCAGAACGGTGCAGTTAATCAATCAGGATTCTGACTATGATTACAAACACAAGATAAACTGATCAACTGTTGTATTGTCTGTTGTGATCATTTCACAGTAACACTCTCCTCCTGTCGTAATAACGTACACTCCTTCCCTTTACATTCACTCTGCTTGGCAATCAGGGACGGAGGCTCAGTGTAGGATGATCCGCTCCCTGAACGCAGCACCGTGGCTGCTACAGTAACTCTCCTGACGGTGAACTGGAGACAGTGAACGCAGCACCGTGGCTGCTACAGTAACTCTCCTGACGATGAACTGGAGACAGTGAACGCAGCACCGTGGCTGCTACAGTAACTCTCCTGACGGTGAACTGGAGTCAGTGAACGCAGCACCGTGGCTGCTACAGTAACTCTCCTGACGGTGAACTGGAGTCAGTGAACGCAGCACCGTGGCTGCTACAGTAACTCTCCTGACGGTGAACTGGAGTCAGTGAACGCAGCACCGTGGCTGCTACAGTAACTCTCCTGATGATGAACTGGAGACAGTGAACGCAGCACCGTGGCTGCTACAGTAACTCTCCTGACGGTGAACTGGAGACAGTGAACGCAGCACCGTGGCTGCTACAGTAACTCTCCTGACGGTGAACTGGAGTCAGTGAACGCAGCACCGTGGCTGCTACAGTAACTCTCCTGATGGTGAACTGGAGTCAGTGAACGCAGCACCGTGGCTGCTACAGTAACTCTCCTGACGGTGAACTAGAGACAGTGAACGCAGCACCGTGGCCGCTACAGTAACTCTCCTGACGGTGAACTGGAGACAGTGAACGCAGCACCGTGGCTGCTACAGTAACTCTCCTGACGGTGAACTGGGGACAGTGAACGCAGCACCGTGGCTGCTACAGTAACTCTCCTGACGGTGAACTGGGGACAGTGAACGCAGCACCGTGGCTGCTACAGTAACTCTCCTGACGGTGAACTGGAGACAGTGAACGCAGCACCGTGGCTGCTACAGTAACTCTCCTGACGGTGAACTGGGGACAGTGAACGCAGCACCGTGGCTGCTACAGTAACTCTCCTGACGGTGAACTGGAGTCAGTGAACGCAGCACCGTGGCTGCTACAGTAACTCTCCTGACGGTGAACTGGGGACAGTGAACTCACCAGATTGATGCATTTAACTTTAAAGTAAAGTAAAACAGTAAATGTTCTTTCTAAATGCTTGATGTTTCCGCAGTCAATGAGTAATTGTGTCGAATAATGGTGATTATGATTTTGATTATGATTATGATTTTTGAGATAATCATGCTCAGAGAGTCGACAGGGAACAATCCAAGGACATAAAACATAAACCCCTAAACAACACATGAACCATTACCGTTAAATTACCGTTAAAAAAACTGAATTTCCCCACTGTGGGACTAATAAAGGAATATCTTCTTCTTCTTCTTCTTCTAAAATATTCAGTTGATTCTCACATAAAAGCAGAAACAAACACAACAGGCAAATAAAAAAACACTGATGTGGGTGGAATTACGGTAGATGTGCTCACATGGTTTATTCAGTAAAATACTCATCTGCAGATGTTTCACAGTAAAAGCCCAACAGGAAAGGGATGGATAATATCGGCATCTTTATCTGGTATATCGATCCGGTTCTAGTTTCGACTCTGTTGTTTATTTGTTCAGTTTCGAGCTAAAGCCAGTAAAACACATTTCAAAGCACACCAGGAATATATGGATCATGTCCTTTAGCCACCAGAAGGCTTTTAATGTGAAACATCTGTAGGAAGTGGAAGTTTCATCTCTGGTAACAGTGAGGGAAAGAGAGTTAATTAGGGCTGTCACAGTTGTAGAAATAATGATGTTCATTTTAATGCCACTAATTTCTTTAACACATTAACACAACTTCTGATTTCTAGATCGTTTGGGCTCAGTTTTAAAGCTGGAGTGAAGATACTGGAATGATATGAAACTAGAAAACCCAATTACCACTGTTAATTGATTTCCAGTAATTAATATATACATACAGTATATTTGCTAATGAACGCTGACACCTCCTGCTGACTTGTCACAATAAAAATCCGGCAATGACGAGAGGGGGCAGACTGTGCCTTCTGAGCCCTAGTAATGCTTTTAATGTGAAATTAAAAGGAGGGAGTGTCGGATTACTATTGTTGCAGCTATGACTTCTTTTGTATTTTTACATGCTTATGATTGACTCTATCACATATACTCAACTTTGAATCTGAACTGGTTTTATATTGATAAAAATGGAAACACTGAGTGAATATTTATCAGTTAATTAGGTTAAATTGCCTAATTTGAACAACTTCTGGACACAAATGTAAATGTTTAAATATTCTCTTGAAAGTCCTTTAAAGCTGTCGCCCAGTGTGGCGAGGAGAGGTCATTACAGTCGAGTTTGGACTACAACAAAGATGGCAGACCATCCTGCGTGGTGTCCAGTCATCTATTAAACACAAACCTGATCCAAACACACCAACTATGAGAATAATAGGCGTGAATCAGACAGAAACTCACCTGGATGCTGCGAAGCTTCTTCCTGCCTCTCTCCAGACGACTCAGCAGCCTCAGGTGAGGCAGCTCTCCGCCCGCCGGCTGCAGCAGTCGGTCGTCAACCGAAACCGTCTTCCTCAGGGCCGCCCGGTCGCTGGTCCACGCCGCCCCGCCTCCTTCATCGAGGGGGAGGCTCCTCGCACCACCACCTCCTCCTCCATCTCCTCCTGCTGTCGTGCTCCTCCCCGACGCAGGAGACGGATCAGGTGACCAGAAGTCGCGCTGCACCGAACCTGGACGAGAGAAACCAGAGACACTCTGTTACTGGACACCACACTCACCTGGACAGGTACAAAGGTTCAGAGACAAGACAGACTAGTTACTGTCAAACGCAAGATACATACAGCACATCTGTACACACTCAACAACATCCTGTATTTTCTTTATGTTTGTGACATTTTCTTTATTTTGAAACGTGTGATTACAAAAGGAGGTAATTACATCACGTTCATATCTTTATACGGCTGGGTGATGATTAAATATTATCCTTTATCATTATATATAAGCTCTGTTGTGATAATGATTTCTGTTATTGTTCCTGATATCTGAATACATAATTCTGAGCAACATGTCAATAAACTATGTAATAAAGAAGCAGGCTGTGTTTGACACACAATAATTTATTCTATGTAAATATTATTTTAAGAAAGAAAAGAAAGAAAGATATTCCTTTATTAGTCCCACAGTGGGGAAATTCAGTTTTACAGTTTTCAGTTTTTTTTAAACATTATCCAAAATGTCCTTAACAAAAATAACATCCTCACATAAAAAAATAACATCCTCACTTTAAAATAACATCCTCACTTTTTGGAAAAGGTTTACCATGTCAGAATAAATATTGGTATCATATGTATAATATGGTATGATATGGTGGTTGAAACTGCAACTATATTGTGTTTTCTATATAAAATACTGTTCAATTACATTAACTATATATATATATATATATATATATATATATATATATATATATATATATATATATATATATATATATATATTATAGATACTGATTATCTATATTTACAGTTATAAAATACATTTATTCATTAAAATCTGTCATCAGGTTTATAGATTTTGCATTTTTCTTTGAGGATTTCCTTTTGCAGGATTGTGTTGTGAATGAAAGTAAAGGCCAAACTGTCGTCCTGTCAATCAGATGAAATTCAAAGATGAAAGAGTGATGAAAGTGAAAAACAGCAGCAGGTCAGACAGACAGACAGACGGACGGACGGACGGACGGACGGACGGACGGACGGACGCTGACCACCGACCGGATTTCAAAACGTCACATCTACAAGTCTAATTTCAGCAGAACACAGAACCTCCATCTTGTTCTGCTGGTTTCCTGTTTCCAGTCAGTCAGAGTGTGTGTGTGTGTGTGTGTGTGTGTGTGTGTGTGTGTGTGTGTGTGTGTGTGTTATCAGGTGTCAGAACAGCTGACTGAGCTGCTGCATTAAATCTGCATGAGGAGGCTCAGCCGTAGGGCTGCACCATTATAGCCAAAATGATTATCGATCAACAATCAATCTGATCCTCATTGAGATCACCATTATTTGTTGGTTTTAGCAACACATTTTATTACACTTTCACATCCAAATAAACAGAGCACTGTATTCACTTGTATGGTGTGCTACAGTCCTGATAATGAACCATACTGGAGAAACTGACACCGTAATGGTGCATTCTGATAATGACATTAGCAGCAATAAGAGCTGAGTAAACTATGTTATGCTGTTAATTTAATCATTAACACTTTGGCTGTATCGATAATATCTATACCTAACAGTGAATCCAAACATCTGGATCACTGTCAATATGAGTTTTCTATGAGCAGAACGAATATAACATCAATAAAATCAATATCTCAGATGTTCATTTAATTGTGGGAAGCCAAAATCGTGATTAATAATGGATTAATTGTGCAGCGTTACTCAGAGAGGAAACAGTGTTGATCCTGCAGCTACTTTACACTTTTATTTTGAAGGAACCAACATATTCATAAACTTGAAGAATCAGAAGAATTAAGTGGGGTTTTTTTTAGTAGAAATAAATATTTCAATAATAAAACTATACTATACAATTTGTCAAGATGGGCAAAAAATTAATTTTAATTTCAATCAGTTTAATCGTTATGCCAGGTTCAGACTACATGATATCACCTGATTATAACCCGACCCGGCAAACGGAGCGAGGCCAGCGACAGTCGATCGTTTCATCCAATGTACTGCATCACAGCAGACGACAACCGATGCTGCAACAGGAAGATTATTTCTCGTGACCCGATCAGAAAAATCACAGAGAATATCTGATAAATGCTGCATTGAGAGGAGGTCATGTAGCTCTGGCTGTGTCTGCTGTGGACATCAGCAGCACTCCTGGTTCTCATATTACATTTTGTCCCATCACAGGACCTCATATGTCTGAAGTTATATCTGACAGACTCTGACTGACAACACACATGATCTCATAAGGCCATACAATCATAAGCTGGGAGGTAGAGGACGAGAGGGAGGACGGACATCGGACGGACTCGACAGACACGGAGGCTGTGGAAAACAGGGATTTATAAAGTAATCGACTCGTCTTTGTTAAGACAAGTTCACACTACATGACTAAAACTATCTAAAAAACATGACTAAACTATCAGGAGTCTTCAGGTCGTCGTGGTTTAACAGCAACAGGAGGTCTCACTACCGGATCTATCTCCAGGGGGAGTCCCTGATTAAACCACGTTTAGTCACGAGAAGCGACGACCAGCTGGCAACCTCCAAATCTGAAAACCTGCCTCCATCCTACTGAGGAGTCATGAGGCGACACGAGACTTTAGAAGTTAAATATTTCTAGCCGCTAATTGACAAGTTAAAGGTGATACAGACAGCATAGGATCGGTTTCTGATCACCTGAATCAAGTGTCCCGATGTCGTCTTATATCATGACTGCGACTGGGCGGCTGACAAGGCAGATTACCAAATTAAAAATTTAAATGATTCATGAAAAATAATTGTCCTGCTGTGAATGAGATAGTCAGTTGAGGGCTCTCCTCCAGACGTCTGCTGCAGAGGAAGTTAAAATAAATGAAGGACATGAAAACAAGTTTACATGCAGGCAGCAGACAGCATTGAGACTGTTTCTGATGCATGAAACCACCACCAGTACGAGTCTGGAGACTGGAACGAGACCAGGACGGACTCTGGTCTTCTTCTTCGCTCCGCTGGACTTAAGGCTCCCTCTAGTGGTCACAAGTCAGACTAACATCCGGCAGATTTCTGTCTCTCAATCATCTAACAAACCCGAGGTGAGAAATGAGCCATGAGATAAATCAGTAGTTGTTTCAGGGTTGACTCCATGAACGGACGTGAAAATACAAAGAACAGAAGCTCTGCAGGGCAATACGAGATGCTGGACTTCCTGTCAAGTTCACAATCATACGCCCAGATCATCGGCTCTGTTTATATGCACATTAATATTACAATACTGTTCAGAATATGAAACATATTTAAGGTACATTTTGTGATTAACCTATATACTCTTCACCCGATTTTTTATTTCTATTAACCTTTAAATGTATTTTTTTTTGCATTTATTTTTAAATGCATTTCTTTATTATTTAATGAATGTATGCATTTATTTTTTTAGTTCAACTATTTATTTCCCCAAACATATTTATTCATGTATTCATACATTAATTTTCTTCATACATTTATTTTTACATAGGGTAGATACATAAGGGACTGAATACAAATGTAAAGAAATAAAAAGGCAAATTAAAACAGAAATATCAATTTATATCACATCTTACCACTAAATTTGTGTCTATATTTACCTTTTTTTTTCTCTTTTCAACATCTTTATTACTTTTGGTGCATATTCATTATTTTATCAAGTCATCTATTTATTTATTTACCTTTCTATTAACACCTGTATATACTTAATTTTCCCTTTTATCTATTTTTAACTAATTTAAAAATGTATTTATTTTTTATTTAAATGTATTAATTTATTTATACATTTATTTCTTTATTTTAAGTATTTATTTCTGCATGATTCCCATCCCCATTTATTTCCCCAAACTTACATAGTTATATATATATTAATTTTGCTTCAGAGTAGTAAATAAGGGAATTAATATAACAGTAAATAAAAAAACTGAAATATCAATTTCTGTCTCATTTTATTAATTATATAATGCCTACATTTATTTATTTATTTTTTTAGCATTTTTGGTGCATTTAATGCCAAATTTATTAATTTATCAAGTCATTTATTTATTTATTTATGTTAGCATTAATTCCCCTATATACTTTCTTATCATATAGTCATTATTAAATGTATGTATTCATTTATTTCCAAACTGGGGGTCTGGACCCTCTCAAGGGGTCGCTGGATAAATCTAAAGGGACATGTGAGAAAAGAAGAGAAAAACACTTGTCATCCACAAAATTAGGCTGAAACTGTGGATCCCTGACCAGAATCTGAATCTAAAACCTGACTGTTGACTGTATATGACTGATGAGTGATCCTTGGTGGACATCGCTTCATTCTTAAGGCTGATAACGACTTTAAAGTCAACAACAAAGTGAAGACTGGCTGTAATCTGTTCAACAGGAAGCTCATTATCATTCTCCAGAAGGGTGGAGCTAAAGGACAGGAAGTGAAGCCCCCGGACGCTGTAAACAAGACGTCCGTCCACAGAGTGGAGGGCACGTCCACAACCTCCCACTGACCACAGTAAAACTGTTGTTTTATTATTCTGTGCTGAAGGCTTCATGCTGCTTACTGACAGTCTGCTGTTTGTGTTGGATCAACCTGAGGAGTCATCCTGGAGTTCATGCTGCTGTTCAACTACACTGAGGTCCTTCTCATATTATGTCCACTATAATTCAAATCATTTACAACTACACTGAGGTCCTTCTCATATTATGTCCACCATAATTCAAATCATTTACAACTACACTGAGGTCCTTCTCATATTATGTCCACTATAATTCAAATCATTTACAACTACACTGAGGTCCTTCTCATATTATGTCCACCATAATTCAAATCATTTACAACTACACTGAGGTCCTTCTCATATTATGTCCACCATAATTCAAATCATTTACAACTACACTGAGGTCCTTCTCATATTATGTCCACCATAATTCAAATCATTTACAACTACACTGAGGTCCTTCTCATATTATGTCCACTATAATTCAAATCATTTACAACTACACTGAGGTCCTTCTCATATTATGTCCACTATAATTCAAATCATTTACAACTACACTGAGGTCCTTCTCATATTATGTCCACCATAATTCAAATCATTTACAACTACACTGAGGTCCTTCTCATATTATGTCCACCATAATTCAAATCATTTACAACTACACTGAGGTCCTTCTCATATTATGTCCACCATAATTCAAATAATTTACAACTACACTGAGGTCCTTCTCATATTATTTCCACTATAATTCAAATCATTTACAACTACACTGAGGTCCTTCTCATATTATGTCCACTATAATTCAAATCATTTACAACTACACTGAGGTCCTTCTCATATTATGTCCACCATAATTCAAATCATTTACAACTACACTGAGGTCCTTCTCATATTATGTCCACCATAATTCAAATCATTTACAACTACACTGAGGTCCTTCTCATATTATGTCCACCATAATTCAAATCATTTACAACTACACTGAGGTCCTTCTCATATTATGTCCACCATAATTCAAATCATTTACAACTACACTGAGGTCCTTCTCATATTATGTCCACTATAATTCAAATCATTTACAACCACACTGAGGTCCTTCTCATATTATGTCCACCATAATTCAAATAATTTATTTGAAACATATTTGTTATTTACAGATGCATTCATTTATTTCATCTATTTATTTCCACAAACTTATTTAAATATTTCATTAATTTTCTTCATACATTTCTTCAACAGAATTAATACAAATGTAAATAAATGCAAAAAAAAAAAAAGCAAATTAAATCAGAAATATCAATTTTTGTCACATTTCATCAATTAATTCATGGCTATATTTATTTCATTTTTTAAATTATTTTTGGTACATTTATTTTTTTTAATTAATTTCTAAATGTATTTATTCATTATTAAATGTATGTATTCAATTTATTTCTTCACTTTAATAATTCATTTCTGCATGATGTCCATTCCCATTTATTTCCCCAAACTTATTTATGTATTTATATATTAATATTCTTCATACATTTCTTGTTACAAAGAGTAAACAGATAAGGGGATTAATATAACGGTAAATAAAACAACTGAAATATAAATTTACGTCACATTTCATCCATTAATTAATGTCCACATTAATTGTTAATATTATTATTGGTACATTTAATGCCATATTTATTAATTATTTTATTTTACTTAAGTCATTTATTTATTTATTCATTTTGCATTTTGTCAGCCGCAGGGTGTACAGTATGACGGTCATGGATACTCGTGGTTTGTGATTGGCTGTACGTGGACTAGAGGTAAGATCGGGCCTAAAAACTCCAGCCCGACCCGACCCAGGCCCGCGGGTATTAAAGCCCGACCCAGGCCCGCGGGTATTAAAACCCGACCCAGGCCCGCGGGTATTAAAGCCCGACCCAGGCCCGCGGGTATTAAAGCCCGACCCAGGCCCGCGGGTGTTAAAGCCCGACCCAGGCCCGCGGGTATTAAAGCCCGACCCAGGCCCGCGGGTATTAAAGCCCGACCCAGGCCCGCGGGTATTAAAGCCCGACCCAGGCCCGCGGGTGTTAAAGCCCGACCCAGGCCCGCGGGTATTAAAGCCCGACCCAGGCCCGCGGGTGTTAAAGCCCGACCCAGGCCCGCGGGTATTAAAGCCCGACCCAGGCCCGCGGGTATTAAAGCCCGACCCAGGCCCGCGGGTATTAAAGCCCGACCCAGGCCCGCGGGTATTAAAACCCGACCCGGCCCGAGCCCGATCAATTAACTTGATTTGCAGGCCCGAGCCTTTCTATTTTACTTGTGAGGACTCAGGAGGAGGAGGAAAGGGAGGGGATGCGTCAGTCAGACCCGGACAGAGCTCTGCTCCGGGAAAAGGGACTGGTTGTGATTTGTGTGATCACATTTGTGACGATGCCTGAGCATCATGATAACAAATTAAAGCCTGTCTTTGTAACGAATTCTCCCAGTTAAACAAGACTGTAAGATGCATATTCAATAAACATTTATATCTTACCATACAGCACCTTCTCTGTTTTATCCAGATTATTTATTTTATAACAAGTATTCCTTAGTTTAATATCCATACATCGTTTTAGTATACATAATATATAAATATATATTTATTAAAAAAAGTTAGTGAGAGAGAAGCCCGGCCCAACCCGACCGTAATAATTGACATTTTGGGGCTCGGGCTAAAGATCTTACCTCTAACATGGACACCTGTCTGTTCTTACCTGCAGAGTTCCAGTGGAGTCCTCCGGGACTGGCAGCGAGCCGCCGCCGTTTCCTGATGCTGACGCCGCTGTAGGAGGCGGAGCCTCCTGCTGACGGCGCTGCAGTAGGGGTGGAGGAGAGGATGGGGAGGAGGGGCGTGGTCAGGAACGGCATCTCCTTCTCCAGAGCAGAGGTGAGGGAGGTGGACTCGCTCTCTGACGACCTGCAGGGAAACAACGTTTTTATTATTGATTATTGTCTTTATAATATTTGTGTTGACTTTCAGGAGTTCTGCTGGACCTGGACCTGGACCTGAGAAAGTCTTTCAGTCTACAGTGATGTCACATACAGTCATGATGACAGTGGATCAGGTGTTTGATCTACAGGTTATTTAAAACTACATGTTTCTTTAACTCCCAGTAAAAACATGAACTGCTCCTAGATAGATAGATAGATAGATAGATAGATAGATAGATAGATACTTTATTGATCCCAAGTTGGGAAATTACAGCTACCACAGCTGAAAATGACATGAATGGGACAGAAATATCAACTAGTATATACACACATATAAAACCTGTGAACCAGTGAAAACAGCTGAGCACGATGTGAGGCCGAATAACAATAATAATAATAATAATAATAATAATAATAATATAGGGCTGCACGGTGGTGTAGTGGTTGGCGCTGTCGCCTCACAGCAAGAGGGTCGCAGGTTCGATTCCAGCTTGCGGCTCTTCTGTGTGGAGTTTGCATGTTCTCCCCGTGTAAGCGTGGGTTTTCTCCGGGTACTCCGGCTTCCTCCCACCGTCCAAAGACATGCTGTTTAGGTTAATTGATGACTCTAAATTACCCGTAGGTGTGGATGTGAGTGTGAATGGTTGTCTGTCTCTATGTTGTCTGTCTCTACGTGTCCTGTGGTGGACTGGCGACCTGTCCAGGGTGAACCCGCCTTCGCCCAATGCCAGCTGGGATCGGCTCCAGCCCCCCGAGACCCCTAACGGGATGAGCAGTT
Source organism: Pterois miles (assembly GCA_947000775.1). NCBI lineage: Eukaryota > Metazoa > Chordata > Actinopteri > Perciformes > Scorpaenidae > Pterois > Pterois miles. Next base: position 21,281,051 of record CAMQGK010000299.1, on the reverse strand, counting down.
GAGGATGGATAGATAGATAGATAGATGGATGATAATAATAATAATAATAGGATAGAATAGGATAGAAGAAGAAGAATGCCATCACACTGAGACACTAAAATGTGAGATTGGTGGAGATATTTCAATTCCCATAAATGCAGCAATGACGCAAATTTCGCTTATTCTCTTGGTGTGAATTCACATGTATTTGTCTCTTTGCATTGGCTGTGTATATAATCACACAGCTGTGAGGTAACCTTCCTCATCTGTGGAGGAATAATGGACCTCGTTAGGTGTGCTGGACATGTTTAAAGCCTCTCTGGTGTTCCTGTCCAGACGGCCTTTAGTTGTTCGGTTGCTGGCTGATGGAGGAGCCTCCCTGAGGACCTTCACGTCTTATATAACACTCCCTTTATCTGTTAACAGTCCAGATACATTCTCTATACCTTCACCTAAAGAGCTCTCGCAGCCATAACGACCACACTTCCTTATATTAACAGGACATTTCCCCCACATCTATAAACACCAGTGTTTCCCCTCAGGCTCCCAGCAGCCTCTTGGCTTATCTCCTCCTACATAACTGCCATCACCATGGAGCCAGACGATTACTTTATGAGCCACAGCAACGGAGGAACAATGTTCCTGCTGGAGGAGGAGGAGTCTGAGACGCTCTATTTAAACACTGTTAAAGAACAGAAAAACAGAGAAAACCCTGGTGAAAATCACAACCATTACCTGCTCCTGTCAGTCCAGTCTGCAGAGCTTTTACTGTACACCAGTCAAACAAGTGATCTGAGGATGCACTGTGATGATCTGCCTTATCTCAAACTGCTTCCTAGTCTCTGCAAAGTGATTAAGGCCTCAGTATGCTTCAGACAAAGTGTCAACACGAAGCAAGGGATTAAAAATGAAACTATACGATTCAGCTCTTCAGTACCAACTACAACCAAAATACAGCATTTCTCACACCTATTAACATCACCTCTATCAGCTGTCTGACCTTGTTAGTCGTCCCCTTCTACTAGATTCTAGCTCCTTTTTTTTAATTCTTTATTTTTATATTTACAGACAGCAATAAGAATGAAAAACACTGTGCTCTGCTGTCATTGCGCATTTAGGGAGAGAGTAAGCTGTTCACTCTAAACCAGCGTGAAATAAATCTGACTGCAAAGGGATGTACCCGTCCAAAGCGAAAAACAAACGACAAAAACAACTAAATAAACCCACTACAGTGTCATTCATTTAACACCTCCCAAAATCTGGACATCAGGGCTTTACATATGTGACCCACTTGGTCCAACATTTAATGAAAACATTTTTCTTGAGTTGGAGAGAGAAAGTGATCCTCTCCATGACATATACTTTTTATTATTTATGTCTATCCAGTGAGCGCTTTTTTACAAGCCAATGTAAAATAAAGTGGAGAAGAAGGTGTTTGAGTCAACTATGCTTTTCAGTGCTTTGTGAGTCTGTCCAAAAGGGTCTCATCCCCGGGCTGTGATTGGCCTCCCGTATCCACACAATCTCCAACATTTTGCATCCCCTCCATCAAAATGAGCCTCTTGCATTGGAGTAGTGAGGAAACAGATAAAACACTTCCAGCCATCTCACGCCACGTAAGGGAGTTTGTGCATTTCCACTGGAGATTACTCATGTTTCACCAGACTTTGTTTGACAGTAAAAGGTTGCCCTCCCTTTCCCATTTTTTTTAAAGATTATTTTTTAGAGCGCATCTGTTCATTTTTATTGATAGTGATAGAGGTGTAACGGGGAGACAGAGGGGACAACATGCAGCAAAGGCCTCTGGGTAGGATTTGACCCCGAGGCCCTGCAGCATGGACTTCAGCCTTTGGCACATGGGAGGCCGGTTCTACCGACTGAGCTAAGCAGCGCCACTTCCCATCTTTCTTTAATGTATTCTGTAGAGGGAGTGTTTGTGTTTGTAAATTTCTCCACTGTGGGACTAATAAAGGAATATCTTATCTTATCTTTATCAAAGGGCCTTTGTAAAGCTGAGAAATAACACCCTTAATTGGTTCATTTAGGTAAGCAGCCAAAAATATTTTCAATATTCAGTCATTGCATGTTTAACTCTTGGAAAGTATCAATAATTGACAGTCATGAAGGAATGAGATGCCAAGAAAGTGGAAATGTAGTAGAAATGGAGGAGCCCATGGAAGATCATTTATCGCTGCATAATAAGTTAGTATTGTAATTTTAGTCATATGTTGTTTTTCTTGGTAATTTTATAATCTGTCTGAGGAAAATGTTGATATGCTCAACAACCTCACCTTTCTCCTCTGTCATTATGTCTTTGCTTCTCCTGCATCATGTTCCCCTCTAGCTAGCTGGCTGAATTGTTGGCCTCTGTGCCTTCTAGTCTCGTACTGTTGCTTAGCAGTGGAGTCTTCACGACTTGAAGGGGGGGTCAACAGGTCCACTCCACTTCCACCATGTGACACAAGGTCCCTGATTGGACGAACGCCTTCCTTCCTGGCAGAGAGTATCAGTATATGTTCTTTCCTTCCTGGGCTTCTGCTCTCAGGTTTCAAACCAGAACCAACATGGCGGCTCATTGGGACACTTTCTTCTCTTTTAAACTGCTCCCCAAAATGTGTTTCTAAAAACATTTTATGTAAGAAATAATTCAGCGCAGTTGATGAATCTGTCTTTATCTTAGCTCAACAACATTTAGTTTAAAAGTTTCCAGAGGCGGCTTCTGACTAGAAGTGTGGAGACCGATGCCTACCGCCAACTACAATCTCTGAATAATTAGAAAATAATAGCAGTAAGGGAAGATGTTCTCTGCAGGGATAAAACAAGGAAAACAAAGCTGACCTATGAAGTTAATGAGTGAGCACAGACTTACCTGTGAGGTGTGTTGATCTCTCCTGGATCGCTGCAGGTGGAGCGGCGGCAGTTAGAGGCCGGGGACGAGGAGGAGGAGGAGACGGGCTGGGAATTGGAGGAGTGGTTGGATGCATGTGAGAAAGAGGAGGAGGAGGAGGATGAAGAGGAGGTGCGGGTGGAGTCCAGGGCTCTGGGCAGCAGCAGAGAGGACGGCATACACAGCCAGGTCTCCAGGTTGGAGAACTTGGAGTAGCTCAGCATCTCCAGAACACTACGGGAGGAGAAACACAGTCCTGAATCCTTCATCCTACAAAGCAGCTGTTACAAACAGGAACAGGCTGATCCAGGTTTGAGGAGCAACAAGGGGAAAAGGTTCCATGACTATTGGTTTACAACATTGACCTGTCCGTCCTGAGGCTCCTCCCAGAGGTCAGAGGTCATAACAACTCCTTTCAGACAACTACCAGCTGAATCTGCAGCTGCTCTCGGCTTTACGGACCTTCAGAGAGAGCTTCACCTCATTGTTCAACGTCACCGCTGTGGTTCGCTCACCCTAACCCTAAAAAATGTAGACAGTCTCCACAGACGTCTTCATCTCAAATAATATAAAGTATGTGGTGTTTCTGACAGATTCTAACGTCTAACGTCTTTAACTTGAAGCTGTGCACTATGAACATACTGCAGATACTGCTAGCTGCCTCGCAAGGTGTGCTGTGTTAGCATTTACAATTATCTAATATACATGAATTCAACACCAATATTAGGTTATTTTCTCAGCTGTATGATAAGGACACACAATACAAAATATATGACAAAACTGGCTAATGTCTGCAACACAGACAGAAATATCAAATTACTACACTAGCTCCAGTCCTAATATCACAGATACAGCACCGAGTACCTCTCCTCTCCCACTCCTGGGATGTCATCTTTCTCGTCCTCGGTTTGGAAGACGCAGGAAGTCCTGGAGTCCCGCGATGACAGCAAAACACAGGAGTTATCAGAGTCCACGGACATCTTCAGCCATATCTGTAGAGGAGCAGGTGATCGGGTCAGCCAACAGGCTAACTGCAGAGATACAGCTGGTCGGTAGCTAACTGGGCTTCTCAGCTCGTTTATTAATTAATTCATAACAGCTGGAAACATCTGCTTAGTTAGTTAGCTGGTAGCTAGCTGTATTTTAGCTGGTACCTACAAGACAGCAACATCAGCTCGTTAGTTAGTCTCTAGCTGGTTGGTAAGATTAGCTTTTGTTAGTTAGGTAGCTTGCAGTTAGCATTAGCTTGTTAGTTAGTAGCTATTTAGTTAGATTTGTGTGTTAGTTAGTCAGTTAGTTAGGAGCTGGCTAGTAAGACTAGCTTATTTGTGAGTTAGGTAGTTTGAAGGTAACATTACCTAGTTGCTAGCTAGTTAGATTAGCTTGTCAGTTAGTTAGGAGATAGCCAGTAAGCCTATTTGTTAGGTGGGTCACTTGCAGGTAAATATGTCTTGTTAGTTAGTTAGTACCTAGCTAGTAAGACTAGTGTGTTAGTTGGGTAACTTGTAGGTAACACTAGCTTGTTAGAGTTAATTTACAGGATTAGCTTAGTTCTTAGTTAAATTAGTTTGAAAATTAGAAAGGAGATAGCTAGTAAGATCAACTTGTTCATTAGTTGGGTAACTTGCATGTAACATTAGCTTGTTTGTTAGTTAGTAGCTAGGCAGAGATTAGCTTGTTAGTTGGTCATCTAGCTGGTTAGCTACAGCCTAGAGCTAGCTGATGAACTAGCTTGTTAGACTAGCTTGTAGTAGTAACATTGTTAGTTAGCTACCTGTTAGCTGGTTAGCTACAGCCTAAAGCTAGCTGGTGAACTAGCTTGTTAGACTAGCTTGTAGTAGTAACATTGTTAGTTAGTTACCTGTTAGCTGGTTAGCTACAGCCTAAAGCTAGCTGATGAACTAGCTTGTTAGACTAGCTTGTAGTAGTAACATTGTTAGTTAGTTACCTGTTAGCTGGTTAGCTACAGCCTAAAGCTAGCTGATGAACTAGCTTGTTAGACTAGCTTGTAGTAGTAACATTGTTAGTTAGCTACCTGTTAGCTGGTTAGCTACAGCCTAAAGCTAGCTGATGAACTAGCTTGTTAGACTAGCTTGTAGTAGTAACATTGTTAGTTAGCTACCTGTTAGCTGGTTAGCTACAGCCTAAAGCTAGCTGATGAACTAGCTTGTTAGACTAGCTTGTAGTAGTAACATTGTTAGTTAGTTACCTGTTAGCTGGTTAGCTACAGCCTAAAGCTAGCTGATGAACTAGCTTGTTAGATAGCTTGTAGTAGTAACATTGTTAGTTAGCTACCTGTTAGCTGGTTAGCTACAGCCTAAAGCTAGCTGATGAACTAGCTTGTTAGACTAGCTTGTAGAAGTAACATTGTTAGTTGGTCATGTAGCTGGTTAGCTACAGCCTAAAGCTAGCTGATGAACTAGCTTGTTAGACTAGCTTGTAGTAGTAACATTGTTAGTTAGTTACCTGTTAGCTGGTTAGCTACAGCCTAAAGCTAGCTGATGAACTAGCTTGTTAGATAGCTTGTAGTAGTAACATTGTTAGTTAGCTACCTGTTAGCTGGTCACCAGCTCAGTAAAAGTAGTCCTGCAGTCCTTCAGAAAGACGGTGAAGATGTGCGAGATATTCAGGACTGATAATAACTGACATCTGATGTGTGTGTGTGTGTGTGTGTGTGTGTGAGTGTGTGTGTGTGTGGAGAGTGTGTGTGTGAGTGTGTGTGTGTGTGTGTGAGAGTGTGTGTGTGTGTGTGTGTGTGTGTGTGTGAGAGTGTGTGTGTGTGTGTGTGTGTGTGTGTGTGATTAATTACCCGGGTGCGGGTGCAGCGCACAGAGGAGAGGTGGTGCTAATGTGCGCCACACGTGGCTAATGTTTTGGCTAGTCGGTCATTAACAGTGGAAACACCCGGTGAGAGCAACGCGCCAGTAAAACCGGTAGAAACACGCCGGAACACCGCTGAACTCCCGGTCAAAGGCCGTGTCAGCAGCCGCTCACCCGGTACAGCACTACCGCCTGTCTGTCCGTTAAAACCTCGGTGTTCAGTCAGTCAGCTGTGAGGACAGCCAGGAACCCGCCTCCAGCCCTGCTCACCAACACTTTACCGTCTTTGAGTCCTTCTTCTTCCTCTCCTTCCTCTCCTTCCTCTTCTTCCTCTTCTTCCTCTCCTTCCTCTTCTTCCTCTGTTCCCAGAGCAGAAACATCTGCTCACACTGGGCTCCCGCCTGGTAACGTGTCTTTGTCCTGCCCCATGTAAAACATCCCAAAATACAGCGAGCCAGGCCGGAGCGGGCTCAGGTTTCAGTGGCTTCAATCACCGCACAGACGCCCAGTCCCACATCTGGGAGGGCCCCGCCTCAACACTGTTCTGACTCCCCCTCAGACGGACCCGGACCACTAACTAGGAGCGGCCCCGCCTCAACACTGTTCTGACTCCCCCTCAGACGGACCCGGACCACTAACTAGGAGCGGCCCCGCCTCAACACTGTTCTGACTCCCCCTCAGACGGACCCGGACCACTAACTAGGAGCGGCCCCGCCTCAACACTGTTCTGACTCCCCCTCAGACGGACCCGGACCACTAACTAGGAGCGGTCCCGCCTCAACACTGTTCTGACTCCCCCTCAGACGGACCCGGACCACTAACTAGGAGCGGTCCCGCCTCAACACTGTTCTGACTCCCCCTCAGACGGAACCAGACCACTAACTGGGGGGCACGCACTGTGCTGGTCTAGGACTAGACTACTTCCAGTAAACAAGTATCAGCAGAAGGAAAGACTAGACAGGAAAGGAAAGGAAAGGAGAAGAAAGGAAAGAAACTGAGAGGAAAGGAAAGGAAATGCCAGGACAAGACTGGACAGCACAAATGGAAAGGGAATGAAATAAAGAAACAAGAAGAGACAACAGAGGGATGGAAAAGAGGAAGGATAGGAAGTGAACAAAAGAAGAAGAGTAGGCAGAATAAAAAAGAAAAATGTGAAAGGGAAAAAGGAGACAACTATCAGAAGATGTACTCTAAGTGTAGTTTTCTGGCTTGTTTCTGAGCTGGATGCTGAAATAAAGAGTGGTAGATGATCAGGACTGACTGCAGGAAGAGGAGGATGAAATAAAGAGTGGTAGATGATCAGGACTGACTGCAGGAAGAGGAGGATGAAATAAAGAGTGGTAGATGATCAGGACTGACTGTAGGAAGAGGAGGATGAAATAAAGAGTGGTAGATGATCAGGACTGACTGCAGGAAGAGGAGGATGAAATAAAGAGTGGTAGATGATCAGGACTGACTGCAGGAAGAGGAGGATGAAATAAAGAGTGGTAGATGATCAGGACTGACTGACTGCAGGAAGAGGAGGATGAAATAAAGAGTGGTAGATGATCAGGACTGACTGACTGTAGGAAGAGGAGGATGAAATAAAGAGTGGTAGATGATCAGGACTGACTGACTGTAGGAAGAGGAGGATGAAATAAAGAGTGGTAGATGATCAGGACTGCTACAGGAAGAGGAGGATGAAATAAAGAGTGGTAGATGATCAGGTCTGACTGCTACAGGAAGAGGAGGATGAAATAAAGAGTGGTAGATGATCAGGACTGACTGACTGTAGGAAGAGGAGGATGAAATAAAGAGTGGTAGATGATCAGGACTGACTGCAGGAAGAGGAGGATGAAATAAAGAGTGGTAGATGATCAGGACTGACTGCAGGAAGAGGAGGATGAAATAAAGAGTGGTAGATGATCAGGACTGCTACAGGAAGAGGAGGATGAAATAAAGAGTGGTAGATGATCAGGTCTGACTGCTACAGGAAGAGGAGGATGAAATAAAGAGTGGTAGATGATCAGGACTGACTGCAGGAAGAGGAGGATGAAATAAAGAGTGGTAGATGATCAGGACTGACTGCAGGAAGAGGAGGATGAAATAAAGAGTGGTAGATGATCAGGACTGCTACAGGAAGAGGAGGATGAAATAAAGAGTGGTAGATGATCAGGACTGACTGTAGGAAGAGGAGGATGAAATAAAGAGTGGTAGATGATCAGGTCTGACTGACTGTAGGAAGAGGAGGATGAAATAAAGAGTGGTAGATGATCAGGACTGACTGACTGTAGGAAGAGGAGGATGAAATAAAGAGTGGTAGATGATCAGGACTGACTGCAGGAAGAGGAGGATGAAATAAAGAGTGGTAGATGATCAGGACTGACTGCTACAGGAAGAGGAGGATGAAATAAAGAGTGGTAGATGATCAGGACTGACTGCAGGAAGAGGAGGATGAAATAAAGAGTGGTAGATGATCAGGTCTGACTGCTACAGGAAGAGGAGGATGAAATATAGAGTGGTAGATGATCAGGACTGACTGACTGTAGGAAGAGGAGGATGAAATAAAGAGTGGTAGATGATCAGGACTGACTGACTGTAGGAAGAGGAGGATGAAATAAAGAGTGGTAGATGATCAGGACTGACTGACTGTAGGAAGAGGAGGATGAAATAAAGAGTGGTAGATGATCAGGACTGACTGCAGGAAGAGGAGGATGAAATAAAGAGTGGTAGATGATCAGGACTGACTGACTGTAGGAAGAGGAGGATGAAATAAAGAGTGGTAGATGATCAGGACTGACTGTAGGAAGAGGAGGATGAAATAAAGAGTGGTAGATGATCAGGACTGCTACAGGAAGAGGAGGATGAAATAAAGAGTGGTAGATGATCAGGACTGACTGTAGGAAGAGGAGGATGAAATAAAGAGTGGTAGATGATCAGGACTGACTGCAGGAAGAGGAGGATGAAATAAAGAGTGGTGGATGATCAGGACTGACTGTAGGAAGAGGAGGATGAAATAAAGAGTGGTAGATGATCAGGACTGACTGACTGTAGGAAGAGGAGGATGAAATAAAGAGTGGTAGATGATCAGGACTGACTGTAGGAAGAGGAGGATGAAATAAAGAGTGGTAGATGATCAGGACTGACTGCAGGAAGAGGAGGATGAAATAAAGAGTGGTAGATGATCAGGACTGACTGCTACAGGAAGAGGAGGATGAAATAAAGAGTGGTAGATGATCAGGACTGACTGCAGGAAGAGGAGGATGAAATAAAGAGTGGTAGATGATCAGGACTGACTGCAGGAAGAGGAGGATGAAATAAAGAGTGGTAGATGATCAGGACTGACTGCAGGAAGAGGAGGATGAAATAAAGAGTGGTGGATGATTCTGATTATTTGCAGCAAAGAAGACAAATTATCATCCTGCTGAAAAAAATCACAGTTTTATTACAAATACTGAAATCAATGAAATCACTTGACTTTTGGTCGTCAGGATAAAGGAAAAGAGAAGCAACCTCAGCTGATCAGTCAGTGGCCATTAATTAGACTCTGATTACCTTTAAATAGTATTTTAATATCATTTATATCCCACCAGTCACTACAAAATATCAAAGATCCACATTTACATCCTTAAAACCTCCTGATAATTTGGTTCTTTTCTATTCTCAGGATTAGGTTATTATTAATATTATTATTAATATTATTAATATTATTATTATTATTATATTATTGTAAAGACCCAAATAAAGTGCAGATGTTCATTGTTTCACCAGCAGATGTCAGTACACTCAAGCAGACAGGAAATACACAGAATGTACAGTATTTATTGGCCACAAATCTATTTTTTTGTGATCAGATTTTATTGGATTTAAAGATATGCATTGATAATTATGAAAAACATTAAATGAAAAAATATACATATTTTATATGTACATGATATTTAAATAGATAAAATAAAAATAATGAAATTATTACTGAAATAAAAGCCAATAAAATTATTATTAATAATGATAATAATAATACCCCCTAAAAAACAAAAGAAGTAAATGGTATTTAAAGACAAGCGTGGAAATTATTTTTAACTTTTACATCATATTATATAAAACATGATAAATTATTAAGTAAAAACATTTTTAACAGTATATAAAACATAACATTTTGAGCTCACTTTGCTCCTGTAATAAAACACTTATTAAAACCATTTTCAGCCTAATAAACATGAACCTGTTTGCTGTTTGAATACAAACATTTCTGTGGATCCACTTGTTTAATCTCTGAATATACTGTGGACTCAGATCAATAACTCATATTAATATCAGTTTCTCGGCGTTGGAGCGCTTCTTCGATCGATTCATTGCAAATGTGAGTTTACAGGAAAATCTCATGTTCAGACACAAAACAGCTGCCTATATTTTTTAAGACTTAAAACAATTTCAGTAAGAAGAAAGCAAACCCCAGTCGGTAAATCATTACTAAAGTGTACATTAAAAATAAGCAAGAAGCTACTAATAACTAAATAAAAATCCAGTCAAAACTTGATAAAAGAAATTAATAAACACAATGAAAACCAAAGTTACGTGACGTACGACTCGACGTATGACCTCTGGTTCCATACCGGACATGAACATCGGCCTCCTGGTGGAAGTCTGCTGTTTTTAGACCGCCCCCCATCCACCAGACCTCCTCCCTGCACAGCAGTTATTGCTCTTTATACTTCCTGGTTCATAATTATGTGGATTACATAGAACTGATTTGGTGGGAGAGCATTTCCTTTTTGTTGGTGTATCCCTTTCCTTACGTAAAACGTGGTGTTTCTGTGTTTATTTTACCGGCGTTTGGTCGTCACGTTCAGTGTAGCTCTGCTGGGTGCTGAGGGTGACACTGAGCCACCGCTGGGACTGAACTTCATGCGTTCCTCAGTGAGGTGCCGTGGCGAGTCGGACACTCGTCTCCTCGACTCGGCTGCTGCTGGTTTAGTTTGTCCTCTCTGTTGTTTTACACTTCAGCTTCATACAGCTTGAACTTCACTCTGACTGAATTCACTTTTGTATTTGGGATCATTTTAACGTCCATGTTGCAGAGTTTGTCTTGACATTCGGCTCCGACCTATCGGAGGGATTTCCAAAGGTCTGGACGATGGCTGTTCCTAGTGAGAGTGTTTTCGGCGACCTGCTGACCTCTGAACTGGAAGCCCTTCCTGTCTGCTCTCCAGGGCTGCAGGCCGGCGTGTTGACACCGAGCAGCAGGAAGTGAGGTAATCCTGCTGCTGACCACATAAAACAGTGAATTATGGGAACGCTTCCTCCCGTTGGGACCCGGAGCTCCCTCTTTCTCCGTCTGTCGGACACTTTCTCCTCCTTCCTGTCCTCATCTCTTATGGACTCAAAC
>CAMQGK010000299.1:21247500-21265000 GCA_947000775.1 Pterois miles | reverse complement strand
AGACTTTGTGTATTTCATGAACTGCCGTGTGACTGGACTGTTGGTATCTTGTGTGAAACCAGAAGCCAAAGCTGATTTATTTGTCCTGTAACTTCTGTACTTTAGTTACTTTAGTTATTTATTTTAAGCCAAACCTCCATCTTTTTCTGACCTGAAAATGGAGGACGAGCTTATTGATAGCTATGATCAGGATGTTGATGTTTGTCATAGATTCACCAGTGTGGTCTGTCGCAGCCTCTCGGGCTTCACAGGTAGGAGCAGAGAGGGAAAGCTCTACCTCCAGCCCAAGGTAACAGCCGCTAACCTCGCCAGCTCAGCCTCAGTCTGAACCATCTGCTGCAAAGAGGAAGCCGGGGACCAAGTCTCCAGGGACCTGGATCCAGAGCAAATAACTCACGTCATCCCCCACCCAGAAATGGATCCCGTCCTCCGTCCCTAACGGGCGCCTGATGGACCTCATTCAGCTCTGATTGCTTTAGAGAGAAAGCAACAGCCACTTCGCAGCCTTTAGGGACGTTCTGCCAGCTGAGATTTAAGACAGTCGGCGTGAAGGGAGGATTTCATTTCCTTCAGTGGATCAGATGTGATGACATTTACAACATCAGTCACAGCATCTGGCTGAAAGAAGAGCGATTATATTATCTAGTCTTTGGGCACATGATGGGAAACCCTTTAGATTTCATTATAATTTAGGCTAAAACAGTCGACCCATCACGAGCCCAAAGACGTGATATACGGTAGTCTGATAGGAAACTTTCCATCAGGATCTGATTTCATTCACGCCGATGGCTGTTGGCCTTTAGGAGTAATCTGGGTTTTAAGTGTTTTGCTCACATGTGACCGGAGCAGCTGGGGGTCGAACCACCAACCTTCCGCTCTACCGCCCACAGTATCGCCGATTGGCCGCTACGAACGTTAGCTTCAGAGCCCGGCGCTGGTTTTTCCTCACAGAGATGTGCATATTACACGGCAGGGCCAGAACCACTTAATTAAGTTAAAGGAAAATGTTATGGTTGGGCTTAAAATAAGCACATAAACTTAAGTAAAAGACATACGGAAACAACGTAATGTCAGTGTGGAAAACACAAGACGAACAACATAAACTTGTGAAACAAAACGCTGGCCCTGAACAGCCGTCTCCTGGTTGACGGTCCTGTGTTTGTTGGACCCGGCCACCATAACTGTCTTTAACTAGCTCTGAAGTTAGACTGCAGTCATTTCACTGCTCCTTCAGGCAGTAGTGAAATATTTATGTCTCGATGACACAAAATGTGGCGCTGTCCCGCTGTCCTCTGGTGGACCGGTGGGTCCAGGTCTACTACAGCGTGACACTGGGCGGGATATTACTGTATATCTGTACACATCAGTTGTTTCTCCAGCTGGTCTCAGGGTTTTGGGGCTGCACTATCTCTTCTCAGGCCCTGCTGTGGTGACCCCTCCATCTGGATCAGAGAACTCGGGGGGGGTCCCGCTGACCCTCGCTGACCACCGAGAGGGTCGTTTGAAAATGGGGCCAGATGTGCCCAGCTGGACTCAGGAGTGGAGCTTCACACTGTGACAGTAAAAGACATGAATGTGATGTTTTCCTGTCTGGGGGAGGGAACAGCTGTGCTGGATCTGCTGGAACACCGACTCCTGAACAGGACAGAGGACTCGTGTCCAACCAGAAACACTTGAAGTCAGCAAAACCACGCTGGGAAAGTGGAGCTGTAACTCCCCTTTGTGCTATCTGGGCTGCACCTGCACCGAGAGTCTGGAGGGAAAGGATGTCAGCGCAGACAGACCAGGACCAGGACCAGAACCAGAACCAGGACCAGGACCAGGACCAGGACCACCTACAGCTGACTGATTACATGACATATCATGAACCATGTTTTCAGCCCAAAGCTGATTGTTTGTCAGTCAACAATAACTACTTACTATTACATTTCATTTTTTATTTCTACATTTTTTTCACTTTATTGTTTAATTTTCCTTCATTGCTGATTATTATAATACTAATTTTAAATTTTTCATTTAATATTTTTTGATTAGAGCCAGTATATTATAGTTATTAATCTAATTTAATGACTAATCAGTTAAAAATCGATAGTGAATTTTAATAAGACTTATTTCTATGAGACTTGGCGGTCAGAGCGTTGCCCGGAGGATGATTTCACATAAATGAAATCAATATAATGAATTATTCGGATAATTACTAATTACTTTAATGCCATTTTAATGTGTCTTGGAGCTGCTGCACCAGAATAATTTGGTGCCCTGTTATTATTAATATATACTGTATATTGCTAACTTATTAATACTCATTTCATGACATGAATACTTACTGGACTAGCGTCTCCAACAGTATAAAGTATAAAGTAAAGTTTTGATATAATGACAGATGGGAGGAAGCGTCCCCGGCCTGCCGTCCTCTCTGGACCAGGACCGCTGTGGGCCTGAGACCGGACCCGTCGGAGGCCTTAGAGGACGACGGGGATCAGGACCGTAAATAAACTCAGCTGTTTCCTCCCACATGTTAGGGTCTGCAGGTCTGGAGCTGGACCGCAGGTCTGGAGCTGGACCGCAGGTCTGGAGCTGGACCGCAGGTCTGGAGCTGGACCGCAGGTCTGGAGCTGGACTGCAGGTCTGGAGCTGGACTGCAGGGTGGGGGCGTCCCGTGGAGGATTCTGGTAGTACAGCTTGAAGAACAGTTCAGTGCCAGACTAAGAGGCTGTATTATTATCCATGATGTCCTCCGGTCTCCTCTCTGCGGGTGAGGTTTATACGTTAATAAATAATACGCTACGACAGCTTCCTCTGCTGTCTGGAAACACACTGAGTTACGTTTCAGCATCGTGCTGCAGCCCAGTGACACTTCAGACATCTCAGCAGCCCTCAAAAATAGCTGTCAAGCCTCCGAGGCCGACGCTGATGTGTTGTCTTTAATAATAATGGTTTAATGTAGTGGTGCAGGTTCAGGTGCTCTATGAAGCCTCACTGGGTCAGGGTCAGGGTTTAGATCATCAGGGTTCAGACTGGGGCTGTCAAAGGGTTTTGGGAAAATGAGAAGTTAAGGTGTCTTCCTTCTCCATGCACCAGAGATTCCCTTAATTCGTTTTAAGGGAGTCTGGATGGATTAAGGAGAGTTACGATACAAGTGAGGTTATTTTAAGGAGTGTTGGTACCAGCTGAAGGGAGGAAAGAGTTAAAAGTTTTCTTGTTAGTCCAGTAGGAGGAGGTGTGGAGGAGGGAGGAGGGAGGAGGGAGGTCCCTTGCTTCTTCTATAGATGGTCATATTCCCCCTTTTATTCCAGCAGAGAGGAACCCATGACTACTGTCTGCGTTCAGGAGGACACGATGAGGAGCTGCACACACCAACAGTAAGAGCTTTACTTCACGTCATTAATAATAATAATAATAATAATAATAATAATACAGGAGATAAACCTTCACCCTCTTTAAATATCAGCCCTCAGTCTGCTCTGTTAGTGAGAACTCACTTTAAGGTGACCTGTCTAGAAATCCTGCAAATTAAAGGCAAAGAGAGGCATTAATTTAAGAGATTTATTAAGGGTGCTTGTATGATGACGTGTGTGCATCCAGACTATGACGGTATCTTAAAGATTACTTAAAGAAAAAGATTTCTTACACACATTTAGGGAGAGAATTTTGTGAACGAAGCAGATTTCTGTTAGAAAGACTTTCTGAAAGTATGTTCAGAAATCCTGTCAGTGTTTTTCTGAGAGCAGACTGACGTCGAGATGCCTCCATGCAGCTCAGCATCTCAGCGGCGGATCTTAAGAAAGTTGTTCTTTAAGGCTAAAGTGACTTAAATCATCCCTTACTGCGGCGTATACTCTCTTCTCAGTATAAACTCAGTTACATGTTTCTTATTTTTAGGTTAGATTAGAGGACATGACATGAATTCAGTCTGCAGGCTCACAAACACAAACAACATTAAAGCTGAACTCTGTTCAAATTTTACACCTAAACTGGTTCATTCCACCTTAAGATTTCAGCGTTTTTTTAAGGTATAACATTTGTTGTCTTTCCTCCTCTTTTAAATTAAGACCAGACAAGTTAAGGTGGACTTATTTTGCAGTGCAGCCATCTGTGGAGGACAGAAACTGCCAAAATAAAAAATACATGAATGAATAAATAAATAAATCATTAAATGTGTCATTAAATGTAACAAAAATACTATTAAAATAAATGTATCCATGAATTAATTCATTGATAAAATGTGACATAAATTCATATTTCTGATTTATACTGGTATTAATTCCCTTATTTATTTACTCTTCTGTTAAATTTTCTCTTCATTTATTTGTTTTTATGAACTATTTATTTTAATGAATGAATGAGTTAATGAATTTATATATTAATTCATTTTTAAATTTATTTTATGTATTTATGTATGTGTTTATACATATATTTATTTATTTCTGCACGATTTTCCTTTTGTATTTCTCCCTCAATTTATTTCCCAAAACTTATTTATTTCTGTTTTCTTCTCTTTTTACTTTTCTTTATGCACTTCAGCATCATTATGTAAATGAGGCTCTGTCACTCATAAATAATGAGGCGAAACACAAATTAAAAATTGTGCAGAAAAAAATAAAGAAATAAATGTATAAATACATGAATAAAAACATATAGTCAAAAATTCATATAAAATAAATAAGGAATAAACGTAAAAATAAATATATAAATAGTAAATGGATGATAATAATTACAAAAACAGGTAAAGCATTAAAAAATAATAGAAAATAAATACGCAAATAAGTCAAATTATTCAGAAGAGTAAATAAATAATGAATACAAAGATAAAGAAGATATATCAATTTATGTTACATTTGATCAATTAATTAATTACCATGTTTATAATGAATATTATTTTATTTTTTATTTATTTATTTATTTCTTACTATCACTCATCACCAGCCTCATTTATCAGTTTATTAATTTCATCATTTCGAGGCAGCATCGTTGTGGTGGAGAATAAATCCACCTCAACAAACAGAAACACCTGATTGGCCGGTTGAGCGTTTTGGGTTTTAACTCTGGTATCACTTTTAACCCTGGTAGGTCACCATGGTAACTGAGGCAGATCACCATGGTAACCCGTGCTGCAGAGGTAACGAGTTAAAGATCATCATTGTTACAGGATCCTGAGAGAGATGCACGTTTATGATGAAGTGATGAAGATGTTTCTACAGATCAATAATCACTTTGATCTGTCACTGACAGCCACATGAATGACGATTAAATGTTAATATCAAAGCTTTAATTCTGGACGGTGTTGAGATGTTTGAGTAGTGACTCCTGTCAGACCCAATGAGACGATAATCAATACAGACAAATAAAAACTCATCACCATCACCTTTTATCAGAAATAAGAACTCCAGTTATCAGTCAACATGTCAGTCAGGTTTCATTTCTCAAATTTATTTTGATAGTCTGAACTTTCCCCCATTTCCTCCACAGCTGATCGTAAGGCTTCTTTTTACGTTTCCCTCCGAACGTCCAGAAACCTGACGTACGTGTCACTTTCCCCGCCGGTCTTTTCAAAATAAACTAGTAGAATGAGTGAATACTGAATACAGACCTCCTCCCTGTGCAGCGTTGGATGCCCTTCATACTTCCTGGGTCATAGTTATGAGGATTACATGAGAACTGATTATGTGGTATATTTATTATGGATTACTTTTCCTCGTTATGAAGTTTGAGCTGTTTGATAGTGTAGGAGAGTCTCTGGTTCATATATAAACACATGGATGGTCCATTTATGGATAAACATCTACTGATGATATCAATGATCGTATATAGTGTAGAGCATTTCTTCCTTAAGTATCTAGATATCATCTTATTATAATTCATATTTCATGTCTCAACACGTTGAGCTTCTGCAGGTTTTTACGTGAACGTTGAAGCTGCTGCTGTAGCCGAGCTGCTAACAGACGTTTAGTTCTGACTGCATCATGTTTCTGATCTGATTTCATTTTTCCTCCTCCCTGTTAGTGAAGTCTCCACACTCCCTCCATCTGTTCCACATCAACTGTTTTCCTGCAAAATGATTGATTTTAATATCCGTCTTTTTAGGCCTACTGATGTAAAACAGCTGAGAAAGGATAATAAAGGAGCGTCGGTGTTATATATCATATCTGAATAATGCAGGTTATCAGAACCAGCTGCAGACTCCACACTGACGGTGTCAGAAAAACAGATTCACACCCAAATACAGAATAACAACATGTTTTCATCATCGTCACATCGCTGTCGCACCCCTCGACGTATATGAAGACACGTTTCCTCATACAGCGGCTGGGAACACAGGGAACACTGGGAATACTGGGAACACTGGGAACACTGGGAACACTGGGAACACGGGGAATACTGGGAATACTGGGAACACGGGGAATACTGGGAAAACTGGGAACACTGGGAACACTGGGAACACGGGGAACACTGGGAATACTGGGAAAATTGGGAACACGGGGAACACTGGGAACTCTGGGAACACTGGAAATACTGGGAATACTGGGAACTCTGGGAACACTGGGAATACTGGGAATACTGGGAACTCTGGGAACACTGGGAATACTGGGAAAACTGGGAACACTGGGAACACTGGGAATACTGGGAACACTGGGAACACGGGGAACACTGGGAACACTGGGAACTCTGGGAACACTGGGAACACTGGGAACACGGGGAACACGGGGAACTCTGGGAACTCTGGGAACTCTGGGAACACTGGGAACACGGGGAACACTGGGAACACTGGGAACACTGGGAACACGGGGAACACTGGGAACACTGGGAACTCTGGGAACACTGGGAACTCTGGGAACACGGGGAACACTGGGAATACCTGGAACACTGGGAACACTGGGAACTCTGGGAACTCTGGGAACACTGGGAACACAGGGAACACTGGGAACTCTGGGAACACGGGGAACTCTGGGAACTCTGGGAACACGGGGAACACGGGGAACACTGGGAACACTGGGAATACTGGGAACACTGGGAACTCTGGGAACACTGGGAACACTGGGAACACTGGGAACACTGGGAACTCTGGGAACTCTGGGAACACTGGGAACACGGGGAACACTGGGAACACTGGGAATACTGGGAACACTGGGAACACTGGGAACTCTGGGAACACTGGGAACTCTGGGAACTCTGGGAACACTGGGAACTCTGGGAACTCTGGGAACACGGGGAACACAGGGAACACTGGGAACTCTGGGAACTCTGGGAACACTGGGAACACTGATACACTGGATACAAGGACCAATGAGGAATTGACACAAGAGGAAACCCAAAAACACACAAGACTACTGAACCACAGCTGTGGTCAACACAACAACAACAACAACAACAACACACACACACACACACACACACACACACACATATGCCATTAAAAGCAAATGTAGATATAATGTATACATGTAGTATATATGTGTATACATGTAGTCATTACAGGACTGTTTTAATTCGCTTTCTTTAGTTATTTATCTTTGTATTAATTCCCTTATTTGTTTGCTCATCTCTTAACTACTTTTATTAATTTAGGTATTCATCATCATGAATTGTTAGATGTATTTATTTACTTTTGCATTTATTTGTATTTTTCTTTTTTCTTTTTAAAAATGCATTACAATTAATATGAATGAATGAATAAGAGTGGAAATTAAACAGAAAAGTAAAAGTGATTTAATTAATTAATGACTAAATTTATTTTTAATATAATAGTTTAATATTATATTATGATTTCTGTTACTTTTATTTATTATATTCATTTACTGAGTCATTTATTTATTTTTATGTATTTTTTGTCAGGTTCTGTCCATCTAAAAGGCCAAAATGACTCAAGTTAAAAAAAAAAGCTAATTTATTATTATAATTATTAAGCAATTTTATTCTTTCAGAACTTAAATGGTCATGTATCTCCTCCTTAATTAGAGTAACTTGATATTAGTTTTAATTAGTTCTCATATTTATATTATTCATGTCATTGACAAGTCCCCGTCGCTGTGCCAGAGGCCTGCTGATAATCAATCGGCTTCATTTTCTGTTTTCAGCTAGCTCTTCAGTGATTGGCTGATTGCTGACATCAGTATCAAGATGGCCCACCTCTTCCTCGCCAGTAAGATCACCATGCCAGACGACCGGATCCCCAGGAGCGCCGTGAGGATGCCGACATCGATCTCCGGGGATAAGCTGAGCTGGGACAAGGCCAGGAAGGACCGTGGCGTCGTCGTGACGACGCGCGTCCCGCACGTCAACGAGGTCCAGCTGACGGCGGCCACCGGCGGCGCCGAGATGTCCTGCTACCGCTGCACCGTGCCATTCGGCGTGGTGGTCCTCATTGCTGGCATCGTGGTCATGGTGGTGGCGTACACCTTCAACTCCCACGGGTCCACCATCTCGGTGCTGGGGCTGGTGCTGCTGTCCGCTGGACTGGGCCTGCTGGGATCCAGCGCCGTCTGCTGGAGGGTCCGAATGAGGAAGAAGAAGGACAAGCGGCGGGAGAGCCAGACCGCCCTCATGGCCAGCCAGGGATACTGCGTGGCCTGATCGCCGCCCGCCAGTTTGAGTTAACGTCACGCCTGTAGTTCAGGAAGACCGAGCACCTGAACGCACCACACTAACTAGACTGAACATATCCTCAACAGGTGGAGCTTGTACTCGCTGTAGACGAGAGTGTGATGGTCAAAGTAAAGGACGAGTACGTGGACCAGCCCGTTTGCACAAAACGGCGTATAAATGACACGCTAACGTGCAAGGCGCTAAGCATGCAATAAGTACACCGTTCTTGATTTCCATGTGTCATCTGTATCCTGAGTGCTGCGGTGAGAACTCTGCACGTTTTACCGTTTTGTGACGTTTGTGAGGTGTTTTGTTACGTATGTGTTTGACTTAGGTTACGTACTTACTTTAAGCCCAACCATGACATTTTCCCTTACCCTAACTAAGGAGTTTTCTTGCCCGAACCTAACCGTTTGCATGGCGCACGTGAAAAAATGCGTGGGCGGCGGCGTTACCGAACGGCTGCGTGATTCATGCGTCCCTCGTTCACGCCAGCTGCATGGCGGCAGCGTTTGACTTTCACCACGTTCATGTCACTATAAATGTCATTTGTATTGATTTTAGACAGAGAAAGATCAAGCATCGTGTGGTAATTTGTAAATGATAGTAATAATCCACAATTAAAATCCCGTACTACAGTCATTCATGGAGCCCTGCACGTCACTGCATGTTCCTCAACACTGTCCTGCACATATTTCAGAATAAAAGCCTTGTGTTAAATGAAGGAGTTCTGTCCACAGACAGAAAATCACCTGGGGGGGTTTATTTTGAAATGAAAGCAGGAAGTGTTGATTTAAAAATAAATGTTTTTTTGCATGTCTGTGACATTTTGTACAGACAGACAGTGAAACTGTAGTTTTTCTACTGATGTGATGTTAATATGCAGTCAGAAGTCCACTGAAGAGACGCCGCTGAGTCGCCGCGTGGCGTCTCTAACGTGTTAACATGGACGCTGGAATTAAAAGCAACAGCTAACACAACGGCCACGCGCTCCTCACACAGCCGGTCTGGCCCTGGCTTTAGGTCTAGGACAGGATCGTAGTTTGGTACCTTAAGTACGGATGTTTTGTGACAAATAAATGAATGTTTTCAGACCTCCACCCTACACGCCGTTAGCTGCTCTTTATACTTCCTGGTGGAAACTGACACGTGCATCACGTGTTGCTGGACATTCGTACGAAAACACACAAGAAATACGATGTTTAAAGTCGAGCTGAGTGTTATAAAAAAAGGGAAACTTGTCTCTTTGTACACGAATCAAAAAGATTAAATTTCATGAACTGAGAGTTCAGAGAGGACTGAGTTGAACAAATTCATTAAGAAAACAGGTTATTGTTAATAAAATAGTGAGTTGAAGCCCTACAAAGACGATGTACAGTATCTCTGCCTAAAAGCTGCTAATAAGCTGTAAAAGTCACGGTACTCTGACGCCGATGTTTTTCCTTCGCCTCCGATAAAGTCTGTGAACTCGGCAGTGTCGACGTTACCGAGGCCGTCTTCTGGGTGAAAACACCGGATTTAAACATGGTTCTCTGTCTGCAAACATCTAAAGTTTCTCAGAGGACAGAAGACGTCCTGAGGACACCTCTAAAGACACGACCCAGCAGGATAACAGATAAAACAGTGTTAACGTTGATCTGCATGCCTCTCTGTGTGTTTAAACTAGTGCACTACCACCCAATTAAAGAGTTCACATGTTGCTGATTAACTTTCATTTTCTGTCTCATTTACTCCGTGTCAGTAGACGGGGGAGTCAAAAACCCTTACGTTATTAACCCGAAACGTTATTTTTTGCATTTTAAGATTATTTTTATTTTTTACATTAAAAACACCATTTTTAAAAAAATACCCATCAAGCTAGCTAGCTAGCTTACTAAGCTAATGCTGCTGGTTTGATCGCAGCTGGGGATCTTTGGTGCATGTCATAGCGTTTCCTCGGTCCCACCTTTTGCATCTTTATTGAAAAGTTTATTTCATTTAAGGGACAAATTGAGCCATAGTCGGCTGTAATTTTATCTCCTACATTTTAAGGGGATTTTGCAGCTTAAAACACCTTAACTGGAAGTGGATTAAGGTTTTGCTTCTGTCAACCCTCAGTGGTCTGTTTCATAAAGTCTCTTATTGTGAAAAGTCTGTTTCATTAAGATGTCTCTTATTGTGAAAGGTCTGTTTTAGACACTGATGTTGGGTTTAATCCATTTTCAATTAAGGTGAAACGTTTTAGGCTTTAATACTATTTAGTACATTTTAAGGGATTCTTCATCCTTAACAGAAACCTTAAATCACACTGATAATCCAGCAGAAGCCTTAATAGGAAACATGGGATCAGTTTAAACCTAAAGCCAGTGTTTGAAGTTTTTTTTAAAAAAAAGACGTTGGTCCACGGTGGCAAGTTGAAATCAACACAAAATGGCATTTATGAACACAAATGAAACCACAGTAAGACTCATCACACACGCCTGTATGACATACTTCAGGTTTTAAAGATTAAATACTACTTAGTACACACAGCATTTAGTTTGATGCTCTGGTAATGAGGTCCCGTCTCTTTTAATGTTCAGTTAAGGTGAACTTTGAGGTCACTTAAATACTCTCTGGTGCATCCTGGACACAGTAAATTACTGACTATGGAGAATCAAGTTATTAGGATTTATTGTCTTGTAACTTTGGATATCTGTGTCTAATTTCCTGGCGATTTATGCAAGATTGGTTGAGATATTTCATAAAAATGTCAACGACTGCCATCCATAAAAACTGCTGGGAACGGACACATTGCCGGTGGTTCTTCCAGCTGACCCGGTTTGGGGTATTTACCTGTTTGCGGAGGCGGATCGTGTTGTGTTTCTGAGCACGATGAAACGGGATCAGCCAGAGAACAGGAGGGTGGTTTCTGTTCCTGCACACCCTTTACCAAAACTATGAAATCATTCCCCGTGTGATTGTTCTGTTATCGATCCTCAAGGTCGGCAGCGTCGAGGCTGAAGAGACCCGGTTCCACTCTGATCCGAGGCCCTCATGGTCTGGTGCTGTATGGTCTTTCTTTGAACATAATCTGATTACCACAAACACCATATTACTTAATTACCTATGTAATTATCTAGTTTATTCTGTATTGTTATTCATTGATTTTTGTCCTTCATTATCTCAGTCTGTTACAGAGCGGGACCCTCAGGGCCACCCTGGACCTCGTCAGCGGGACCCTCAGGGCCACCCTGGACCTCGTCAGCGGGACCCTCAGGGCCACCCTGGACCTCGTCAGCGGGACCCTCAGGACCACCCTGGACCTTGTCAGCAGGACCCTCAGGGCCACCCTGGACCTTGTCAGCAGGACCCTCAGGACCACGCTGAGGCCAGATCCAAGATGGGACCAAAATGCTGAACCGAGACACCACGGGGACTAAATCCACTTCCTCTTTACAGTCTATGGCTCCAGAGCAGTTGACAGAAATGCACCAAATTCAAATTCACATTTTTTTTTTTTTTTTGGTGAGATTTCAAAAGCTCGTCAGTTTGTCTGATAATTGTGAACACGGCTAATGAGAGACAGTGAAACAAGGCAGGTCCTAATTGTTCTGGAGAGCTTCGGTCCACCTCTGCGAAGGCTTCAGCCTGGACTAGCTGTGACGTCAATAATGAACTGACAGCTGAAGTACTACCGAGTTTCTCACCGTGGAGCTCGTTAGTCGGACGGCCAGCCGGCTGCCTGCAGGCTGCTGCTGCTGGCTGATAATGAGGCTGGATGTGGACGATGCTGTCAGCCAGAGCTGCTGGAGGCATCATTACACCCCAACCTCCCGTTTCCTGCAGCTAAAACTGGAACCTGACGGGAACCTGGAGTCCTCGCCGGTCCCTGCTGAAGTAATGACTCATCAAACTAAGGCTGAGGCCACAGTGTCAGCAAGTTTAAGATTTAAGAGATTTCAGGATGATTTTGGTTCATAAAAACTTGGGGCATACTTTCATAATTTTGACCCTCTGTTTCCTTTGAGTTTCCACTGCTGTTATTAAATCAAGTTAAATTAAATCAGTGATCTGAGGAAGGTTCCAGCTCATCACGCTTCTCGTACGTCATCATTTATCCGCTCAGTCTGTTTTCAAACACCAACTCCTACACCTCCGACAAAAGAGGTATTAAACATTGATTGATTGACATTAAATATGTTGGGCTGCGGTGGCGGAGTGCTTCAAACTGAGCTGCTATGTGTTTCCTAGCAACAAGGAGTTGCTATCCTCCACTATACTTCAACCAAGAATCACAGGATGACGTAGAACACCATTATGAGGACAACCCGCGGATCATGATGGCACATTTTAGCCTCATCGAGTGTCAGTTATACGCCACGCCGCAAAACAGCAGTAACGCCGGCAGTTAGGTGGCGGCAACAGCACCACGAGGTTAAAACATCGTGCAACTGCCTTTTTAATTCTATCCATCAAGCACCAAGATGGGGAAGCCCAGAACACTGTAGTTCAGCTGTGAGGACTGAGAGGATGCTGACCTGTGGAGGTCACCAGGTCAAATCTTCATATCCGCCTGGTAGCTGCAAACAACAGTCTGTCCATCGCTCAGACTGGGAAACCTACGATACTGCTGTTTATACATGTTTTCTCCCACTTAATGAGTATATATAAGTATAAAAACGATTAAACTATTAGATTACTGAGAGTATAATTTAAATGCACTTCAATAAACTAAAACGTGGTGCTGAATATCTGTGTAAAACTGGTATATAAACGTCTTTCTGGTGACACCACGTTGGATAATTTGATGAACATGTATTTAAATTATTCAGGTGGTAACAGTCGATTTTTCGTGGATTACAATATATTAAAGGGTTTTAATCTCATCTGTTGAAGGTCTTTTTTAGTTTATAATGTTTTCTAATCTTGATGAGGAAGGAATAAAAACTTAAATTATACAGGTGTTAATGGATAAATAACTTGATTACATTATATTAGTGTTTAAAATCTGGCAGCTAGTTTTTTTGTCTTTCCTATTAAGGATTTTTTTTAATGGATTGAACTGCATTGTTTAACTTTTAAAGGGATAAAAATCCCTCAAAGTGACCAAAAGTTCTTCAGTCACAGTAAGAGACACTGATATGAGGCAGCTCTTTAAGAGAAGACAGAAAATATAAAGACCACAGGAGGGATTTGAACCTGCAACCTTCAGACTGAGAACGAGGCTCTCTACCAGCTGAGCTATGAGAGCTTCTGTATTAAAGGTTTAATTTAAGGTATAAATTAAGGGGGCTGCTCCACGTCTGCAGCTGCTGACGACAGGTTTCAGGTTAATTCATGTCTCCATAAGTGGATTAAATATCTTCAGGGGTTTTATCTCCTCTGGTGGAGTTTCAGGTGAAGATAAAGTTTTGGCAGCTTCAGTCTCGTCTTCTTTCCCTCTCTGGTTCAGGCGTTTGTCGGCGCCCAGATGGTCCGGTGGATAAGGACGCCGACCGGCAAGGCTAACATGCGGGTTCGATCCCCGCCTGAGGTACGCCACACGGGAATGAATGTGTATGTGTGTATCGCGATCAAACGCCCGTCGTCGAATTTCACGTCGATTTCCGCGTCAATTTCCGAATTTCATTTCATCCGATTTCATCGATTTCCATCATCAATTTCATCGATTTCCATCATCATCAACCAGCGAGGAGGAAACAGAACACGTAAGTCCAACAGAGCCCAGGTGGTCCAGCTAGCTAGCTTAGTAAGCTAGCTAGCTGGACGGGTGTGTTTAGTGTTAGTTTTTTTGTTCTCCCTTTAAATGTGATTCATCAGTCTGAAAGCTGTTCGGCTGACTGCAGGTGGAAGAGGAGCTGATCATGTGACCCTCACCTGTTGTACAGCTGATCATGTGACCCTCACCTGTTGTACAGGTAACCTGCCTCGGCTTTTAATCAGACCTGGGCATCATAGGGCCCGCGGGCCGGATCCGGCCCTCATGATGGTTCTGTCCGGCCCGGGAGCTCTCAGACAAACCCAACAGTTTAACTTATGAAGCTAAAAAAACTAAACAGTAAAGAAAACAGCTTTTGTTTTGAAATGCTGGCGTATTGTTAGCGTGCTTCTTCCTGTCACATTTAACACTGACGTAAACTGACCTGAGTGATGTTTGAAGCAGCGTCTCCTGACTGTCGCTATATTTGACAAGTTTTCAGACTCCTCCAGCGACTCCTTGTCAAAAAAGCAACAAATCTAGAGATTTTTCAGAGTCATGGACTGATCAGTAGTTTATTCATGGAGGTCGGCGGTAAAGCTCTGAGCTTAGTTTACAACAAACGTGTCTGTATTCAAAGAAAACAACTAGAACTGTCACTGTGAGAGAAAACCTGCAGAAAGATCCAGAAAAAAATGGATCATCTGCAGACACTTTAATGGATAACAGTCTCTTAAAATGTTAAACGTTACACGTTACAACTGTAATTCATTTACTTTTATTAAAAATGGATTAAAACATGTAAAAGTGTAACAGTTGTGGTTTTGAACCCACAACCTTCAGATTCTCTTCCAGCTGTTTTCAAACTAACGCAGCGTTTCATATTTCATCGTTTCATTTCATTTGTTGGTGTAAATGCAGCCCACCCTGAGGAGGAACCAGCAGCAGTGGATGCAGGATGTGGTGGGAAAGATCTGTGATAGAAGCTGGTTTCAGCCTCTGAAGGAGACCAGCAGGGCCAACAATGGCTCGGAGGCCCCAGAGGGCCCCAAATGGCTCCATTAACCAGGGAGAGGCACTTCCTCTCCTCCGTCAAAAATCCATTTTCCCCTCAAACTTCTTCTCTTGCATCTGTTTCTTTCGTCGGCGGTGTGCTGATGGATTTAGAGGCTGATTGAAATCGTGGGTTTGTAGTTGGTGTTGTGACAGATTGGGGGGGGGGGGGGGCAGGAAGTTCACATTGTGTTACAGAAGAATGGCCGCCATCACGGCCCGCCGCCGTTCCTCCAGACATATCTGTAATAACTACTGGATGGATCGTCATGAAATTAGCCTCAGATATTCATGTGATAACTTCAATGAATAGTTTGACAGGAAATATGCTGATTCTGTGTCTGGACTATTTGTTGACTCGGACCAGAAAGTGTCTGTAAGAGACTAAACTCTAAAAACACCAGACTTTCACCAGGAGACTGATGCTCATGTACGAATGAACCCAGAAGTCAACACACATTTATTTATTTTAATTTCAGTTCTGAACTGGCAGCCCTTCAAAAGTGCCGCCTTTTCCTCCACCTAACTGAGTAGTTTGTTGCCTAAACCTAACCAGGTCAATCTTTTCCTAAACCTAACTGAGTAGTTTGTTGCCTACACCTAACCAGGTCAATCTTTTCCTAAACCTAACTGAGTAGTTTGTTGCCTAAACCTAACCAGGTCAATCTTTTCCTAAACCTAACTGAGTAGTTTGTTGCCTAAATCTGAGTAGTTTGTTGCCTAAACCTAACCAGGTCAATCTTTTCCTAAACCTAACTGAGTAGTTTGTTGCCTACACCTAACCAGGTCAATCTTTTCCTAAACCTAACTGAGTAGTTTGTTGCCTACACCTAACCAGGTCAATCTTTTCCTAAACCTAACTGAGTAGTTTGTTGCCTACACCTAACCAGGTCAATCTTTTCCTAAACCTAACTGAGTAGTTTGTTGCCTACACCTAACCAGGTTGATGGGCAGGTTGGCTCCTTGCATGGCAGCCTCTGATATCAGTGTGTGAACAGGTGAATGCTGACATGTCGTGTAAAGAGCTTCGAGTGGTCAGAGGACTAGAACAGGTCTGTTTAAATTCAGGTCTATTTCCCAGTCTAAAACGTACAGGTAGCAGATGTAGATGTGGACTCTTGCAGCTTGGAGAGGTTGTAAACAGGATGTAGAGAAAGCGTGGACGACCATGTCTTCAGCAGACAGAAGATCTAGTTTTTGATCAGTTGCATGAAGCAGGACTGGCTGACGGACGTCACCTGTTGGTCAGAGTTTAACCTGTTATCAAAGGTAACACCTGGATGTCTGCTCTGATAACGGCCTCAGGTTTATCAGAGTCTAGCAGAAGAAAGTTCAGTGGAAGTCAGTTTTTACCTTCAGTGAGACAGGATTGTATTTTGACCTTTGATTGTTGGAGAGGTGGATCTGCATGGACGAACCTGTGGTGTTGTAACGGCCTCACCTGAGGTCACACCTGAACCTCTGCAGCTCCATTTAAACTACTCATCCACCTCAGGATCTCTCCTCTGCATCCTTCTTTGTTTTTCAGCTTTTCCAGCCAGTCTTAGTGTTTAGTGGGTCAGGCGGATCTTCGACCATTAGCGGGTCATTTCAGCTTGTTTGGGTGTCCTCTCTCTCTAAAGTCTAATATCCGCTTTGCTATATTTCTCCTGCTCTGTTATTTTTACCCCGCCTTTTTCCCCCGGCGCTCACCATCTGCTGTCGACGACAGTAGTTAGGTGTCCCTGCTTTGAAAGGTATTTCCTGACTCTGTTATTTTACAACATTTTTTACAGAGACTGGATATCCTCGTTTCATTTTTCTGTGTTTTATTTAGACAGGAGGAGGTTTCAACAGACATTCACACTCAGTCTCAACACTTCTTACTGTGAACTGGTTGAACCGTTTTACTTTGTTTGTGTTCGAGGTTTCGACTTGAATCTGTCAGAGACACGAGGAGCTGGTGGCGCTGCAGCTCTGAGGCGGCGTCGTACGCGCTCGGCGCCGTGATCCTGGTGGCGCTGCAGCTCTGAGGCGTCGTCGTACGCGCTCGGCGCCGTGATCCTGGTGGCGCTGCAGCTCTGAGGCGTCGTCGTACAGGCTCGGCGCCGTGATCCTGGTGGCGCTGCAGCTCTGAGGCGGCGTCGTACGCGCTCGGCGCCGTGATCCTGGTGGCGCTGCAGCTCTGAGGCGGCGTCGTACGCGCTCGGCGTCGTACGCGCTCGG